>CANTUR010000184.1:2400000-3000000 GCA_947683625.1 Mallotus nudiflorus
AACCTTTTAAGTTATCATTTTTATAATGAATTAAATTATGGTTTTAATTTATTAAAAAAATAATTAATTAATTATTTATATATTATTTATAGTTTGTGCAAAGCACAAATTCGCAACTAATTTAAATTAAATAGATGTAAATTCATATAAACAAAACTATAATTTCAAATACTAATCTAAACCTAGCTAAATCTAGTCAAAATGTACCTAAATTCTTTAATAAATTAATATCAAACATTGCATTTTTTTTAATTTATCACATGCATACATTCTCATGATGAAGTGTTTGTTATATGTGTAGTATATAGTATTACGTATTATTTATTCGTGGATGCATTGGCATACATTCATCGTAATATTCATTCATTGAGATAGACCCCTCTGAGTAACCTTTAGTTGTTGCTGGCTTGGTGCATGTGTTGCCGCTATTAGTCTATAATTTTCATTCTTTAACGATAATTTATGTAATGTTTTGTTCTATTGGTTAATTATTTTTCGAAAATGTATTCTAGGCTGCAGTTATGGTTGAACAATTTATCTTTATTTGGATGGGATATTATCGCTATACTAATTTGTTTTCTGACTTTTCCCTGATGCTAGTAGCTTATATAGAATTCACAGTGTTATTATATGTCTTTATCTTCTAATGTTATTAATATTTATGGGCATGTTTTTTGTTGAAAATAATGTCCCAAAAAATAACATGATTTTATTGCTATATTGGATTTTTTTTTTCTGATTTTATATTCTTGCCAAAGGGAAGCTTTAATCCAATTCTAAGAGAAATTCTACTAAATTTTCGTTAAAATCTATAATTCTATGTTATGGGTTTTTATCGAATTTTACTATAAGTGTTGGAGACTTTATATTTTTCTACGTCCTAATGACAACTATGTGCTATTAGATTTAGTTATGTTAAATATAAATATTGAAATATATTAACTTAGATAGAATTGACTTAAGTATTATTAATATTAAAAAATATTTTGATATTAAACATTTAATTTATTTGTTAAGTAAAAAAATAAAAAAAAATTATTTATTTTTATATGTATTATATATTTACAAATAATCCATGACTGTAGTTGTGTTAATATCTGTTGTATTTTGTAATATCATGTTAATGTTTGAAAGTACATATTATTTTGTTTTATCTTGTCATCAACATTTACCTTTCAACGTATACAATTAATATTATGAAATACCAGAAAAATCATTGAGTTGAAGTTTCTTAGGTCCTTGGTTAAGGTTTGTTTTTTCTTAAGTGAAGTTTCTTTGTCGATTTTTTTTTTTTCAAATTTAAGAGATTATTTTCCACCGCTCATGAGAGGAAGAGATAGTGGATTTGTAAATGAGTGAATTTGAGCAGACAAAACCTAAATCGACTTGCACTACAAGCTCTTTCAGGTGCACTACAAGGAGCTTGGAATTTAATAAAGGGTTTTAAATTACAAGAGGTCATGTCTAACTTTTTGTTTGTTAGTTTGAATTGACTGTGAATAGAAATAGGGCTCTAAGGGACACTCCATGGCATTATAGTAGACAACTGATTATTTTGGATGAATTAAAAGGTGATGAGTAACCATCTGAAGTTGATCTCAATCACTTCTGTTAACAGGTTCGGCTATGTAACTTGCCATTAAATCATAGGGATTTCAATACTGAAAATAGCGGCCAAAATTGGTTATGTATTGGTTGTCCGTGATAAAGGTGTTGGCGCTTGGGGGAAATATATTCGAGTTAGGGTTATTATTGATTCAAAGCAACTTCTGAAGCGAGGCACCATGATTTCGAGCAGCAAAGGAGAGCGGTTATGGGTTTATTTCTAATATGAGTGATTGCCAAATTTCTACCGTTGGTTTAGAATGCTGGGTCATATAGAGGATGAGTGGGAATCAAAACCTGAAGTTGTTGATACGTCTGCATGGCCATATGATCCATCTTTAAAAGCCCCTTCAGAAGAATTGATCTATGTTTCATGTTGTAACATTTGAAGGGTAAATCCTAATCGGCTAACTAGGTAGCTAAGTTGATACCTGTCCCAACTGCAACGACATCATAATATGTTGCTTACAAGTTAATAATTGATGTCGATTCCAACTGCAATGAGGCTGTTGGTGCTCACACTGACGTCGTAAATTCAAAGCAAAATCAGGTTCACAGTGAAATAAATAAGAATGACTACATCCATGCTTGCTCTACTAAAACACAATACTAGAGTTTCTAAAATGACTTCCAATGACAACACTGGTGCAATTGTAGCCAAAGAAGTGGAAGCTCTTTAAGAAGCTCAATCTCGACCTTCAAACAAATAGTAAGAAAGTAGAAGTTAGGGCTGGGGTGGTCTGAATCGCATCAGGTGCTAATACTTTTTGATTCTCGATGTCATATTAGGAGTAAGAGGGGCTAAGGAGCTTCTAATTTATTTTCAAGTTTTTGATGACCTGTCCAATTAAGCGATGAAGAAATTAAAACCAACGATAGAGGTGGCAACTACTGTAACTGGTATGAGGCGAAGACTGCAATGCCGTCTCATTGGGCGACATGAGGCTCTTAAGCAGGAATGTTGGAGGGATGGTGAACCCTCAGGCAATTAGAACTCTACAGTTTTTGTAAAAATCTAATGGGCCTGATATCATTTTCCTTATGAAAACTCAAATGAGTACCTCAAAGATTGATGGTTTAAAAATCTTTTTTCTAGATTTTTTTTTTAATGGCACGGGGCAATCTGATAGTCTTTTATCATTTTGGAATAAAGATGTTAATGTTGAGATCATTAATTATACCGCTCACCATATCTTGTTTGTGTAAAAAATGGAGAAAGCTTTTGTATTTCATATCATACAAGAATAATAACCCCAAATATTTGTAGACATGTACAATATTGTATAGGAAACTAATAATGCTAATTCTTAGACTAGAAAGTAGAGATGAGCTAAATCATAGGGATATGATCTATGCTAATACGGAAAAAAATATATTTACATATATTACAGTAATATTCCTTAATACTTCCCCTCAAGTTGGAGAGTGAATATCATGAAGTCCCAACTTGTCACGCAATGTCACAAACTGAGCTTTTCCCAAAGCTTTTGTAAAAATGTCTGCTAGTTGAAAATGTGTAGGAACATGCGAAGGACTGATTATTCCAGCTAGCAACTTTTCTCGAACTATATGACAATATATCTTGATGCGCTTCATAGGTTCATGAAACACAAGATTTGTTGCGATGTGTAATGCTGCTTGATTGTCCCAAAACAATGGTGCATGAGATGTATGTGGAACTTTTAAATCTCTTAATATGTACTGTAACCATGTTAACTCTAGACATGCATTAGCCATAGCTCGGTACTCGGTTTCTACAGATGATCTCGAGACATTTTCATATTTCTTTGATTTCCATGATAATAGAGAATTCCTAAGAAAAATGCAATATCCTGTAATTGATCTTCGTGTGGTAAAATAACTTGCCCAATCCGAATCACAAAAGACCCTTAAGGCCAAATTATTGGAGTAAGGCAATAATAAGACTTGTTCAGGAGTACCTTTGATGTATTTAAGTACCCGGACAGTAGCATCCCAATGAGGTTTTCAAGGCTCAAGCATGAATTGACTTAATGTTTGAACTGAATGGACTACATCTGGTCTTATGACAGTGAGGTAAATTAGTCTTCCAACTAATCCTCTGAATTTAGTTGGATCATTTAGTAACTCTCCATTTGTGGGAGTAAGTTTCAAATTTTGCTCCATTGGAAATTTTTTTAGGTGGGTTCCTGTAAGACCAGAATCTTGCAAAATGTCTAAGGCATATTTTCTTTGAGACATAAATATTCCTTTCTTGGAATAGGAAAATTCAATGCCAAGAAAATATTTCAAATCTCTAAGATCTTTAATACATAACCATTTTAGAAGAAATTTTTTAAGGCATTCTATCTCCCATAAATCATTTCCTATCAAAAGAATGTCATCAACATAAATAAGAACAGCAGTGAATGAGTTACCCTGAGCCTTTGTAAAGAAAGAATAATCTGCTTTAGATTGATGATAACCCGCCTTTTGAATAGCATCTGAAAAGGTCAAAAACCAATTTCTTGATGCTTGTTTGAGCCCATAAAGGGACTTATTGAGTTGACATACAACATTCTTCCCCTGTCGATGAAGTCCAGGTAGAGGTTCCATGTACACCACTTCATGGAGATCACCATAAAGAAAAGCATTTTGCACATCTAATTGGTGGATAAACCAATGTCGACTAGTAGCAATAGTGAGAAGAAAATGAAGGGTAGTGAGCTTAGCTGTGGGAGAAAATGTCTCTTGATAATCCACTCCTTCAACTTAAGTGTAGCCTTTAGCAACAAGGCGAGCCTTATAACGCTCAATTGTCCCATTGAATTTATACTTGATCTTATAAACCCATTTGCAACCGATGGATTTATGTCCAAATGGTAAAGGAACCAAACTCCATGTGTTATTTTGTCATAATGCTTCCAATTCTGCATTCATGGCTTGTCGCCAATATGGATCAGGAATAGTTTGAGCATATGACTTAGGCTCAATATGTCCTGCAATGTTAGCTAAAAAAACACAAGGGGTTGGAGAAATATGAGAAACTGAAAGGTATTGGGAAATAGGATATTGAATACTTGATTTAGGATGTGAATTTGAGGTAGAATAATTGACATGAGCAGACATAATATAGTCTTTATGCCATGTTGGGGTTTGCTTATGATGGGAAGAATGGTGTAGAGGAATGGAATTTAGAGGAGAATCTGAGGCATATGAAAGTGAAAGTTGAGGTTTAGGTTGAGAAGAAGTGGTGGTAGACTATTCAGGTTAAAGTTAAGTGGCGGTGGTGGAGTATTCAGGTGGAAGAGACATCTTTATGGTAGAGACAGGTTCAGCTAAAATTGATGGCTTAAGTTATTGGGTTTGAGTGGATGATGGTGTGTGAATATAAGTGTCTGTAAAATCAGGCAGATGGTGAGGTATATGAGGGGTTGAATTGGGTGATGTTGGAATGGATGAGAAAGGAAAATTAGTTTCACAAAATCTGACATCATGACTCACAAAGAAAGGTTTATTTTCCATATCATAGATTTTATAACGCTTTTGACCAGTGGGATACCCAATAAAAATGCAACGTTTGGCATGAGGATCAAATTTGCTAATTGGATGAGTAACAATGGCATAACATAAACAACCAAAAACTCTTAAGTGGCTGAGAGATGGTGCACGATGATACAACAACTCAAAAGGTAATTTATTGGAAAATAATGGTGATAGAAGATTATTGATGAGGTAAATTGTAGTTAAGACACACTCACCCTAAAAATTAAGTGGTAATTGAGAGTGAAAAAGTAAAGCACATGCTACGGTGAGTATATGATGATGTTTTCATTCTACAACTCCATTTTATTGTGGAGTGTAGACATAAGTACGTTAATACTGAATACCATGAGATTGAAAAAAAAATTCTCATGGTTAAGAATTCAGAACCATTATGTACTCTGATAGCCTTGACATGAACATGAAATTGTGTATAAACAAAATTAATGAAAGACTTTAAAATAGTTTGTGTCTCAGATTTTTGTTGCATAAGAAATATTGAAGTGCATCTTGTAAAATTATCTACAATAGTAGGAAAGAAACGTGCACTTGAATGAGTGGGAACTTTATGTGCTCCCCATATGTCACAATGTAATAAATTAAAAGCAGCATGAGTTGATATATAGCTTATAGGAAAAGGAAGTCTTATTTGTTTTGCCATAGGGTAGATACTACAATTATCATCAAAAGAGGTATTATCTAAAGACAAAAAAAAAAGGAAGCCAATTTAAGTCAAGATGGTGAAGGATGTCCAAAACGCATATGCCATAGGTTAGGAGGTTGAGAAACTTGATAGGAGACAAGTACAGGTGTCCTTTGTAATGAAGACATGTAATAAAGACCACCACATTGTCTACTCGAGCCAATCATCTTCCCTATATCCAAGTCCTGCAAGATACAAAAGGTAGGAAATAAAATAGCACAACAATTTAATATAGTAGTAATTTTGCTTACAAACATCATGTTTAACTGAAAAGAAGGAACACATAGAACGTTGTTTAAAGTGATGTTGGGATTGAATGGTACTATCCCGATGGAGGTGATTGGGGTAGAGGATCCAATAGGTAGGTTAACATTAGGAATTGTTAAGGATTTTGTTTAAATGAAAAGTGTAGGGTCAGATATAATATGATTAGTGGCTCTACTATCCAAAATCCAAGGTTTAGTAATGCAGACTTGATTGAAGTTTTTGGAGAGAAAAACAAAGCTGCGGCATTTATATAGGCATTGTTGCTACTAGGAATATGATTTTGAAATATCATGGAGACTACATGTGCAAGTTATTGAAGTTGCTCAGCTGAAAGACCATAAAGTGATTTTGAGGAGTCTATTGTAGCAATTATACCGACATCAGATTGAGAGGAGTTAGTTGCATTAACAACAAAAGCATTATTGTGGAATCCATTTTGTTGTAAGGCATTCTGTTGATTGCCTTGAGTTCTTACATTATTGAGAACCCATGTGACATTCTTGTATTTACACCTATCCTCTATGTGGCCCTTTTTATCACAATTGTTATAATGAAATTTCAAAGTCCGATAATTCTCAATTGTTTGGCCTTCTCTATTACAGTGACTATAATGTTTGGCTTTGGCATTATTTAAAGTGTTTGTTCGACTTTGGACATCAGCAGCAATAGAAAACCCTTCAATGGATTTTGATGTTATTTGTTATTGTGCCTCATCTTGAATCACTAGAGAGTAGGCTTGATGTACGTTGGGCAGTGGTGACATCATGAGAATGTTTGTACAAATAATACTATAAGTATTATTAAGACCTATAAGAAATTACATTAGCTAATCTTCTTCTCTTTGATCATTATATGCTTTTAATTGATTGCAGGTAGGAGGTGTTTGATATGTCTCTAATTCATCCCAAAGACCTTTAATTTTTATAAAATATGTTGAAACAGTCATGGTACCTTGAGAAAAAGAGGCCAAAGATTTCTTTATTTGGTAGATTGTTGGTGCGTTCTTTTGTGAGAATTGATCTTTGAAATCTTCATTTACTTAATGTGTTGTCTTTGCATAAATCACACCTTTGGCTAGATCAGGTTCAACAGAGTGAGTTGACCATGATAAAATCATTCTATTGCATTGATTCCATTTAGTGTAGTTTGTAGGATCATTAGTTTCTGAAGGAGTTTGGATGGATCCACTGATAAAGCCGATTTTGTTCTTAACTATAAGAGCATGAATCATTAATTTTCTCTATGATGAATAATTGGATCTGTTTTGTTTTGTTAGAACAAGTTTATGTCTGGGATGATCTGATGGATGAATAAAAAAAGGGTTTGATGGGTCTAAAGTAGAATTGGTGTTATTGGTGGTGTTTGATTAATTGGGGTGTGAGCTAGCAGATGATGTTTCTTCTCTACTGGTCATGGTTTTGTCTGTAGAAGATAATGAGGCACTATTACTCTAATACCATGTAAAAAATGGAAAAATCTTTTGTATTTCATATCTTACAAGAATAATAACCATAAATATTTATAGACATGTACACTATTGTATAGGAAACTAAAAATGCTAATTCTTAGGCTAGAAAATAAAGATGAGCTAAATTAGAAGGATATGATCTATGCTAATATGGAAAAGAATATATTTACATATATTACAGTAATATTCCTTAATAGTTTGATGTTCATTAACTCATTTTCTTGTTCATAACGAGGGGCTGATTTATACGAATGGCCAAAGGCATCATTAAAATCTTACACTTAGTGTTTAATGAATTAGAAATGTTTGATGGGAAACCAACATGTTCTATGTTTCAAAGATTTTAATTTTTTAGCTCAAAAAATTTTGAAGGGCATATGAATGTTACTAGGTCTATGGAAGAATTTCACCAAGTTATGGACTGTTGGCAATTATAAGATCTTAGATATATAGGATTATTTGCATAGAGTGTTGGATGATTCTCTAACATCAAAATGATTAGATTGATTTTTTTTTCTCCAATTTAAAGGATATGCTTTTTTAAAGAATGTTGTTTCATTTTTGGTTTGCCTTACCTAATATTATATTCCAATTCTGCTTCATTTTAATGGTCTAAGTCTAGTTCTATGGCAGAGGAAGAGGCCTTTTTCATTTTCAGTCCATATGGATTAAAGAAATGGAATGTGCCTAATCAATTCAAGAGGCTTGGTAAAATTTTGATTTAAATTTACAAGTATCAATCAAGATAAGATTCATTGTAAGGTGTCATCCTTTGCTAATGGCATAATGAAAATTTTGATTAACGACCAAAGCTAATAAAAATTAAATCAGCAAAGCTTGCATAGTTTGCAAAGGGAGTGTCATGATAGTAAACAAATGGTGAAACAACTATATATCCAAAGTCACCTAAATGATTTCATGGGGAAGGAAGAATCTTACTGGCCCCAATGCTCCCATGCAATTTGGTTAGTTGAGTGAACGCAATACCAAATATTTCCATAAGAAAACATCAAAGAGATAAAGAATAAATTTCCTACAATGTATGCAAGATTCTAATGGAACATGGCATGAGGGTAAGCAAAATATTATGGATATAGTAATCAAATTTTATGCTAATTTATTTACCAGCTATTCTCCTTGTGGCATTGACAATATAGTAGAGATGATTAACACTAGTTATCAACCAATCAATGCGCTTTATTTGATGCCTCTATTACTTCAAATGAAATTTATACATTGCTAAAGTAAATGCATCCATGCAAAGCATTAGTTTTAATGGTAAAAAAAATTATTATAATAAGTGGGTGTGAAATTATTTGAGATTGGTAAACCACCAAATAATTTAAATCATACTTGTGATGAAATCAAAAAGGGAAAATATATTTTTTGCATATTTAATTCAAAGTGTGTACAGGATTTTATATAAAGATATAAGAAAATAGATAGATACATAATAACAAATAATGCTATCTATAATGATTAGTATCTTGGAGTTTGATATAAAGAGAAATACTATCTAACACCCTCTGATAAGCCCTTGCTTGAGTGGAGAGGGAAACATTAGTGAAAAGTAATGAACCGAGCCAAAGATAAGGGCTTATTGAATAAGTCTTCAAGCTGATATGAAGTGGGAAGAAAACGGACAATAATTGTGCCATTGGAGACTAGTTCTCTTACAAAATGATAATCCAACTCTATGTGTTTTGTTTTGGCATAAAATACAGGATTTAAAGAAAAATAAATAGAACCCATATTATCATAGAGAAGAGTACAAGATGAGGGTGTAAAACCAAGCTCATGGAGAAAAGATTGAAGCCATAGAAACTCATAGGTGAAATTTGCTAATGCTATGTACTCACTTTTGATTGATGACCAAGTAATGGTAGGTTATTTCTTAGTAAGCCAAGATACCATGGAGTTGATAAGAAAAATGGCATAACCTATAATTGATCGGTGGTCATCTAAATCACTCATTATCATCATAACAAGTAAAATCAAGAGAAAATTTATTTGTTAAATGAAGTCTAGGATGTGTAGTGTCATTGACATACCAAAGAAGCCTTCTCAGTGCTTATCAATGTAGAGTAGTCGAGTTATACATAAATTGGTAAAGTTTGTTTACTATGAAAGCAATGTCCGATCGAGTGATGGTGAGATATTGTAATGCCCAACTAAGCATTTATAATTAGTGTCATTTAGTAAGGTGTTGTCAAAATGTTTTAAAAGCTTGAGAGACAATGCCATTGGTGTCTTGCACGGATTAGAGTTTTACAAGCAAGCTTAATGGAGCAAGTATAGAGCATTCCGATGTTAAGATAAAAGAAGGCCATCATCAGTATGGAAAACTTTAATGCTAAGGAAATAATGAAGCCTGCCCAAGTCTTTAACTAGAAATTCTTTATGAAGAGTTACGATGATGTTATTGATTTGTGTAGTTAATGAACCTATAATGACTATGTCATCAACATAGAGAAGTATGTATAAGCAATGAGCAGTGGTTTGCTAAAGCAAAAAAGAGGATTCAGACTTAGATTGGACAAATTTATATTATTAGAAGAAGCTAGCCAAACCATTATCTTAGTGCTTGTTTGAGATCGTAGAGTGACCCTTTGAGTCAACAAATAAAGTCTGGGCATTCTTTATCAACAAAACTAGTTGGCTAATCCATAAAGATAATCTTATGGAGATGGTCATGCAGAAAGGCATTGGAAATGTTAATTTTTCTGATATCCCACTGATGGATGGATGCAAAAGCACGGATTGTGAGAGTAGTGGTTGCCTTGACAACAGGGCTACATGTCTCCTTGTATTCAACGCTAACTTGTTAAGTTAAGCCTTGTCAACTAAGCATGCTTTGAATTTTTCAATGGACCCATTAGACTTTCTTTTAATCTTATAAATCCATTTATTAGCAATGATATTAGTATCATATAGTTTAAGCACTAAATATATATGTTGGTAGACAATAATGCATTTGTCTCCTTGGACATAGCTTTTTGCCATTCAAAATACTTACTAGCTTCATTAAATGTTTGAGTTTCATGTTCAAGATAGTTGGTGGCTTTGGTGGTAAGATAAGTATAATGTTTTTGACATAGTAGATGGGTGAAGAGCCATAAAATGGGTTCGATTAGTAATAGGTTAGGTGTAGTGTGATGGAGCAGTGAAGTCAATAAGGTTAATAATACGTTAAAGGCCTGGATGATAAGTGGGATAAGGTAAAGATTGGGATGGAGCTGTGAAGGTGAGTACTGGTGAAACATAAAGGTAAGGTTAAAAAGTGGAAGGCGATAAGCTAAAGTAAGAGAAGAGATAAAGGATGGGGTTAAGTTGATTGTGATAAGGAAGTAGAGGAGCAAGTACATGAGTGAGATGGAGTTAAGGATGAAGGAGTCTATCCTAAAGCAATAACAAGAGAAGATGGCATATGTACAATAATCTAAGGCATTAGGTGAGGTTATGAGGCGGGCAAGTTAGTTAGGGAAGCAGTATGTCATTGAAACAAAAATTTCTTCTTATAAAAAACTGCATAACTCATAATATAAGCATGGTTTATGGAAATATCAAGATAATAAATTCCATAGTGACTTAAAGATTTACCAAGATAAACACAAAGATGACTAAGAAAAGAAAATTTATTCTTGTTATATGGGCAAAGATATGGATATACAGTACAACCAAATTAGGGTTTTATTTTTAATACTTGTGCTTAACATGTTATTAATTGTAAAAATCACATGGAGAAAGGCATATAACCATAATTAAAATGGAATAAAAGCATGAGCAAGAAGTATGTCAGGCCAGTGTCAATATATGATGCATTTTTTTTCAACCAATCCATTTTGTTTATATGTATAAGGAAAAGTAATGCAATGAATAATGCCCTATTGTTTGAAGTAATTATGTAATTTTTGGTATTCCCCTCCCTAGTTAGAGTGAAAATCCTTAATGTTACATTGAAATTGAATGTTAATAAAATATTCAAAATGTTTATTAAAAATAGGAAAAACATCACTTTTATTCTTTAAGGGAAAGATCTAAGTAAAGTGAGAAAATCATCAAAAAGATGAGTAGTACAATGATCAACACTAGCAAAAGGAAGTTTGGCCATTTTTCCTAAACTAAAGGAAGAACAAATGGTGGTAAAATTAATTAGGGAAGAAATAAGTAAATTATACTAATTGATAATAAAAGAAACAATGGATTTTCTTAAGTGTCCAAGTCGAGCACGCCATACATCTAAAGAAACAGATTTAGTGTGCATGTGAACTTAAGGGAAAATGCTAAACAAAAAGAAGAGATTTTGAAAGAGTGGGGACATGTAAAACCTTATTAAAATTTAAGTTTGTATGTTTATGTGAAGGGGAAAAGTGATACATGTGTTGGAAATAGGCATTGACTGGCCATTACCTATGGTTATATGATCATTGCTAGTATAAGGTTGAGTGTTTTAAATGTGATACAACACCAAAGTCATCTAGTGACTGGCACCAGTGTCTATAATCCATTGTGCAGGCAGTGGTGACAATGCTAAAGCTGAATAATTATGTGTAGCCATCGGTGGGAAAGGAGATGGCGAATTATGTTGAACTAAGGGTGGAGAGGAATAGTAAGCTGTAAAATTAGCTTGAGACTAAATATTGGTGTGGCGGGGTGCATAGCAATATATATATATATATTGTATGGTTAAAGTAACCACAAATCTTACACATTCTTTTGCTGGAATTAGGGCTAGAAAAAAGAGTATTAGGTGGTTTGGGTGAGGATTAAGAAAGGTGAGAAGCAAGATTGGTCAAAGGGGAAGTGACAAGGTGAGATGAAGGAGAGATGGCATAGCTCTTACGTAAAATTTCATGAGAAAGTAATTGACTACATAGTTTAGAGAAGAAAACCATTTTTGTTCAAAGGTTAAGAGCATAAACAATAGGATATAATTCCATTCCAATATTTCGATAGATGATTGCATTGAATTTATAAGGTGAATATGGTTTACTAGCTGCTACTAACTCATCATATAAATCTTTTACTTTTTGAAGATATTAAGCAATGTTTGTGTCAGTTTTCTTTAACTCTTGAGTTCAACATAAAGTTGAAGTTAGCAGTTATGAGATACAAACCCAAAGGCACTCTCTAGTGTTTTCCATGCATTTAACGATTATTTACAACCGATGATGTACTAGATGCTTCATCAGTTAGAGATGAGAGTATCCAAGATAATAGCAGTGATCTTGTTTGAACCATAAGGCATAATTAGGATTGATAATGGATTCATTTGGATTAGTAGATGAAACAATGGTTGTAAATGGTGCAAGTGAGCCATCAATTAATTTGTTTATATTGTGAAAATTGAGAAGAGGGATAAACTAGGTTCTTCATGTAAGAAATTTTCTGGGAGTTTATATAATGGCAAAAGTATAATTAATATTAGAAACGGAGGTTGTAGTAAAGGTTGAAGAAGTTGGAACAATAAGAGTTGTCATTCTTAATCAGTTCTAATAACATGGGATGAAATCGAAAAGGGAAAATATATTTTATGTATATTCAATACAGTGTGTACAGGATTTTATATAAAAATACAAGCAAATAGATAGATACATAATAACAAATAATGTTGTCAATAATGATAAGTATACTAGAATTTGATATGAAGAGAAATATACTATCTAACAATATTTATGTCATTCCTATTCCAAAAATTAAGAGTGTCGAGTATGTGAAAGATTTATGGCCAATTAGCTTATATAATGTGTTGTATAAGATCATTTCCAATATGCTTGCTAATCATTTAAAACTTGTTTTGCCGGCAATTATTTCTCTAGCACATAGTGCTTTTGTACTAGTTTTGTGTGTATATATAATTTAAGTTTTAATCGACTGTATAAGTAGAATATTTTTTCCTTTTAAATATCAATAATTATAGAAAATCGAACATTTAACCTCATGATACTTTTAAAGAAAAATTAATACTTAGTTACTTATTGACTGGTAATTTAATATAAAATTAACACTATTTAATTTCAATTCTCGTTATGGTTCGATTTTTTATCTTACGGTGCTTAACCAATTGAAAACGTCTATGTTTACACTGAACAGGTCAGCTTAACATCAATTAATGTTTCAATTTTTTTCTACAGTAATAAAAAATTTCATCAATTAACATCGAACATACAATGAGAAAGTCAGCTAGCTGACTAAACAAGCTAAATGACTTTTTCTGAAGACTACATTTGCAATTATTTTTTCACGTGAGTTGTGTTAGGTAAACATTGAGATTGAAATTCTGGGAATTACATAACCAACTTCATTTTTTTAATCTCTTTTTAACCAACTTGGAGATGACACTGAAGTTTACGTTGCAACTCCTGTAAATTATTTTTTTATTAGATGCAAGTCTTATTTATGTTAATTTCTAAATAAAATTTGATAAAATTATGTATAATTTATATTTCACATTTTTGACGAAATAGAAATATTATATTAGACATTTTAAGATATAAAAATTAATTTTAAAACTAATATTTAAACAAGTATATTAGTCGTCATATTTAACATTAATTAATTTGTGCTAAATTAATTTGCATTAAATAAAAAGCCCGTAGTTTTGACTTGTTTTACATTTAATTCTCTTTTGTTTCAAAATCAAAATTTTACCTCCTTCAATTTTTGGTCCGTCACCATTTTAGAACTTCTATTAGGGTTAGATAATTTTTCCCATTAAGTGACATATAAAAAAAATAATATATCCTTCAAAATAATTTTAAAAAAATAATTAACTTATAAAATATTAATGATATTCATAAAAAAATTTAGTAATTTATACTTAATAATATAAAATATATAATTCCTCATTAAAAAAGAAAAATAAATTAAAAGATGATAATAATTATATACATGTTGTATTTCAGCAACATTTTCTTTTTTTAGATTGGAATTATTCGACTCTAATATTGGGTTCACATGCTCAAAGTGACTATCAACAAGGAATATTTTAGGCATTCATATGGTTTCTATACCTTGTAGTCAATAATTTAAATTTATATTTTAAGATTATAAAGTCATTAAAATCCACTAACATTACCTTTCATGCAAGTTGCTTATAAATCAACACAGTTCTTAATTTTGTACGAGTAAATCAACATATTTTGACAATACATATTACCTACTACTTTGCTCGGTCATAATCTACATTTATGTATTTCTTAATTAATATATATGCTGATCCTCATATTTTAGTAAAGAAGTTGAACAAGTTTTGTGTTTTTATTTTCCTTTGTTTTGGACTTTTTCAGATGAATTAGTCTTTCATATAATAGGTTACACTTGGGGTTATTTTAGTGCAATTCCCTAGTAATTATAGACTTTTTCTCTTCTTTGAATTCACCAACCTCTTTCGTCCTTTTATGGACAATATCATACCCTGTCACAATCAAGAAACTTACTTACTGACCTGCAAAAGGAAAATTCAATTAATATAATGATATTATAATTAGATTCACTATTAGTAAATTCCTTACTATATGCAAATTGCAGAAGTTTCAAGGCATCCAAAATTTGATGTGGACAAGAAGTTGGTAGGAGGTTCTAATCAATATGAAAATAAACTGTTACATTATTGACGTTGTATCTTTTTATCAAGTGAAAGATTATTTCTGTAAAAAAAAATTAAATAATTGTAATTTATCATAATTTTAATTTTGTTAATATTTGACAAATATCATTCACCACTTATTTTGGTCTAACTTAAGTATGAAGATGTTGATATACCATCCTTGATGGTGGTGTTGGTGTTGGTGTAAGTTATATTGCCACATCAAATGCCTATTCATCTCAATAAACAAATATTTGCAATGTGTATTAAATTTTCTAAATAAGCAATTATTAGTTAACATATATGCATCAAATTTTCTGAATATATTATATTTTACTAGAAAATATGTAATAGTTAATAGTTAATTACAATATTTGAAATTTTTCAAAAATAAAACATATTCACATGATTAATTGTCAAATATTTTATTAAAAATTATATATTTTAATAATAACAATGGTTATTGGTCATTTGTAAATATTTTATTTTTAAAACAATTTATTTCATATATATATATATAGTAAATGTAAATTTTAAATAATAAATTATAAAAAATTGTAAATTTATCATTTTAAAATTTAAAAATAGTTAATATCTAAATAGTCATTAAACATACATAAACTATAATAGATGTAAATAATTTTACTAATATTAAAAAAAGATACAGCATATTAATGAATGGAATCTAAAATTCAGTTGCTGGAGGAATTTGGAATATGGCCATTAATTCCCATATTCAGCCCCTCGCAATTCACATTCAAAAGATGCCTATATATATATATATATATATATATATATATATATATATAGGACAAAAGAATATTTGCTAAGCGGGGATGGCGAATAGGCAGTTCTAGTTGGGTTTGAATTTGTGTTTTATGTTTCGAGTTATTCCACGTTCGGGTTATCTTGAGTGCAGATAAATTGGTATGATATCAGGGTAATTTGGTTTGGAAAAGTGTCTTGATCTCAGCTCAAATCGAGTACGGGTTGCGGTTGTTTTAAACTCGGATCATTTTGGTAATTATCATTATCATTTTGATAATGATATCAGGGTAATTTATCAGTCATCAACATTAAACTAAATTAAAAATAAAAACGTAGTAAAAATTACAGTACGTAGGTAGAAAAAAATATTTTATACTAATATATAGAATGTGTTGTGAACCTGAAGTTCCCACATCGCTCGCACACGGGATTGTGTGCGTGCTTATAAGTAGGGTCTTGAAGCCTTTACTTGTGGACGCATTTTAAAGCCGTGAGGTCCTGAAGTACCAAAGCGGACAATATCCACAAGTTGTTTATAACACGTTATCAGCACGATACTCGCGATGGGAGGGTGTGTTGTGAACCTGAAGTTCCCACATCGCTCGCACACGGGATTGTGTGCGTGCTTATAAGCAGAGCCTGAAGCCTTTACTTGTTGGACGCGTTTTAAAGCCGTGAGGTCCTGAAGTACCAAAGCGGACAATATCCACAAGCTGTTTATAACACGTTATCAGCACGATGCTCGCGATGGGAGGGTGTGTTGTGAACCTGAAGTTCCCACATCGCTCGCACACGGGATTGTGTGCGTGCTTATAAGCAGGGCCTGAAGCCTTTACTTGTTGGACGCGTTTTAAAGTCGTGAGGTCCTGAAGTACCAAAGCAGACAATATCCACAAGCTGTTTATAACAGAATGATTTTATTTATTTGTTAAAAGTTTTTATTTTTTTAGTCCACAGTATTACAACTGTGAAATGATGATTCATTGAACAAAACCCAAGGGCAATACAAACTGATATATGAAATCTCAGAAAGAGAACAAAATAATGGTTAAGCCATGAGGTTGCTGCACAAGCTAATCACTTCCACTTCTCAGTCTCGTAACAAAACTCAAACACCTTCGATCTAATCAAGTTTAGCTAGAGACTCAAGCAAATAAGAGAAAAAAAACTGAGAAAACTACTTAAAACAGACAACTGCAGACTGTAAAGCCATTAGAAATGAACAAAAAAATTGTTTGCACAAAACAATACCAAAACAGCCTAAAACTACTAGATTAAGCTCTCCCTTTTATTGTCCAACCAACCCCCATCCTTCTTTAGAGACCTACACTAGACTAGAACTCAACTGGAGCAGCAGCGTTGGACTGGGACTCGCCTTAAGCAGCAGCACAGGACTAGAAATGGCAGCTTCAATGTTCATCACTGGAGATATTACTTCAAACTCCACCTTTAAAAACTTGTTCTTTTGATCAACTACTTCATTAAAATGGTTGTTCACTACTATTTTAAAAAACACTAGATCTATGGATCTAGACAAAGAACCATTAATATTCTAGAGTAAAATTAGAAAGATTTGAAAAGAATTTCAAATCCATATTATTTGTAGTCTAAATCCAACAAAGTAAAGAAAAATAGAAAGAAATGGAGAATAATAGGTGGTTTTTGGCTAAAAAATGGCTAAAAACCACCTAAAAATCCATAAAACTACTAGTAATACCACTGAAAAAATTATTTTTCTCCACCGCTAGAGATAAAACGTCTCTAGAGGTCACTGTCTATGAACTTCTAATGTATAAGATTTTAAAATATAAAAAAATTTGACAAACATTAAAAATGATTAAGATGTTTGAAGAACACAATTAACTGAAATATTTAAAAAAAAAAAAGAAAAAATAAAATAAAACCAAGTTTTGAATAGAAATAAGTAAAAATTAAATGCTTCAAGTAATTTTATGCCCTTATTCTATGAAATCATAGATAGTGCGATGATATCAACAATTATTATTAATAAACTACTCTTTGACATTTTAAATTTAAATTATAATGTATATAATTATATTAAATTAATTATTAAAAAACTTTTACAATTTGACAATGCATATGGCACCCGACGAATAAAATCAAATCATGGGGCAACAAAATTGCATAAACAATTCAAATAAGTATATAGATATAAAACTTTATGGATGACTCCAAATAGTAGCCAATGAATCAATGGACATCATGCATGAAACATGTAATATGGCTTCACAATCAAGTAACCCATATGTTGATCGTTATTTCGTACAATTCATGGCAAATACAATATTTTCTTGGATCCATTGAATAATAAATTGTAATTCCAGTTTATGTTATATTGATGATTTTGTCATGGGCAATCTCTCTCCACCAAAAAAACCAAAGTCAAAAACAATTTTTTGAGGAAATATTAAAAAAAAAAAAAAGGAAAACAATACCCTTAAGTTTTTTACTAATCTTCTCAGACCACTATATAATCCTTTTACTTCAACTCCTATATATATCATCTTCACCTATTCAATGCCACTCACTCAAAACGAAGTTGATTTCCGATTCTGAAGCTTTAACCAAAGCCAAAAGGGATGGATATGTTCTTTTTCATTGCCTTAGCCATTTTCATTGTTCTCGTCACTCTTCCAATTCTGTCGCTTTTACACAAGCCAAATGTTACCAACCTACCACCCGGCAAGACTGGCTTGCCATACATTGGAGAGAGCCTGGAATTCCTTTCCACAGGCAGAAAAGGTCATCCTGAGAAGTTTATATCAGATCGAATGGAAAAGTTCTCACCACAAATTTTCAAGACTTCAATTCTTGGTGAAAAAACTGCTGTCGTTTGCGGTGCTAAAGGCAACAAGTTTTTGTTCTCTAATGAGAATAAGCTTGTCACTGCTTGGTGGCCAAATTCAATCCTGAAACTCTTCCCTTCCTCTAATCATAGTACTATCCTAGCTGAAGGCATGAGGATGAGAAGGTTGTTGCCTCACTTTCTCAAACCTGAGGCCTTGCAAAGATACATAGGAGTAATGGACTCTATGGCACAAATTCACTTTCAGGATAGCTGGGAAAACAAGCAGCAAGTGACAGTTTATCCTCTTGCAAAGATGTATACATTTAAAGTTGCCTGCAAAGTGTTCTTGAGCATGGAAGATCCGAAGGAAGTTGCCCATTTTGCTGCTCCTTTCAATGATATGGCCTCAGGAATCATTTCCATTCCTATCAATTTGCCAGGAACACCTTTCCATCGTGGAATCAAGGCCTCGACTATTATCAGGAATGAAATGTTGCGAATGATTAAGCAAAGAAGAAAGGAACTTGATGAGGATAAAGCATCTCCAATGCAAGATATACTGTCCCTTATGTTGGTTGCGACAGACGAAGATGGTCAGAAATTGGGAGAAGTTGGAATTGCTGATAAGATCACTGCTTTGCTCATTGGTGGCCACGACACAGCAAGTGCTACCATCACTTTTGTTGTCAAGTTTCTTGCCGAGCTCCCCCATGTCTACGAACAAGTCTTGAAAGGTACCTTAAACTTCCGGATATTTACGATTATTATAATACCACACATAAATAGATAGCTAACAGGTTTTGTGACATGGCAAACAGAGCAACTGCAGATTGTGAAATCAAAAGCACCAGGGGAATTATTGAACTGGGAAGATATTCAGAAGATGAAATACTCATGGTATGTTGCCTGTGAAGTGATGAGATTAGCCCCACCTCTTCAGGGTACCTTCAGAGAAGCGTTGCATGATTTTAACTATGCTGGTTTTTCTATTCCAAAGGGTTGGAAAGTAAGATAATCACCATTAGATGTTAAACAATTTGCAAAAAAACAAAGTCACGTATTTGGTCTAAATTCTTTGCCGTTTATCTTATTTCTCTCTTCTAATCCTGTAGTTATATTGGAGCACACATTCAACACACAAGAACCCAGAATACTTTTCAGATCCTGAAAGGTTTGATCCTTCGAGATTTGAAGGATCAGGGCCAGCACCTTACACCTTCGTTCCATTTGGAGGAGGGCCAAGGATGTGTCCTGGAAAGGAGTACGCAAGATTGGAAATCCTTGTTTTCATGCACAACATAATGAAAAGGTTCAGGTGGAACAAGGTGATTCCTGACGAGAAAATTGTTGTTGACCCAATGCCAATTCCAGCTAAAGGACTTCCCGTTCACCTCTATCCTCGGAATCATAAGTAAAAAAGCTTGTCTTTTGACTGCTGCAAAGAGTTCTTGGCTTGAATCAAAGTTGATAGCCATGTAGTTGCATTGTCTTACTTTTTTTTTTTTTTTTTCTGTATTGTAATCAATTCCATGGTCAAACTAAGCAAAATTATATAGTGTTTTCTACAAATTACATGGAAATGATTTTAGCCTTAAAGCTACCTAGCTACTGCATGCAAATTGTTCTAGGGCTTGACTCAAAGTTGATAGCCTTGTAGTTGTATGCATTGTCTTATTCATTTTCTTTCTGTGTTATAATCAATTCTATGGTCAAAGTGAGCAAAATTATATAGTATTTTCTACAAATTACATGCAAATGATTTTAAGCTTAAAGCTACCTACTGGATGCTAATTGTTCTTAAATAATCGACATAAAAGGATCAAAATGTTTGTGAGTTGTTATTAATTTATTTTTTATTTTTAATTTTAGTATAAATGTTGGATTAAATATAGTTGTGTTACTCAACGTTTCACTTTATTGTAGTTTGGATATTAAATTTTGATTTACTTTTTGAGTTACTCAATTTCTATTTAGATTTTAATAATAAACCACCTAATAAATTCATAAAAAAAAGTATCAACCTTGTCATCTTCTATCTCAATTTAATTTGTTCCAATTTGAGTGCTCAATTTTAATTTCTATCTTTCTAGTAAGAAGCATTCTATTTAAATATATATGATTCACATAATCTCAATTTACTACACAATATATTATATTTAAACAATCATATCACAGGCTTATCGTATAAATATACCATAAACTTTACTCATTTTTGTCGATATATGCTACTTATAAAATTGTAACTAATTGATATATGAACTTTTTAATTTGTTGTAAATCTATCCACAGTCAAAATAACGTGTGTCTATGCTGACATGATATTTATGTGTAAATTATTTGTTAATGTGCAAAATTAGAAGGAAAAATTAATAATTTTTATTTTTATCTTTAATCTTTTTTACAAATATATTCTTATTTTTATTATGTAAATTTTAATTAGTTACTTTTAGGTATTAAAATTTTTCCTAACCCAAACCTATTTATATATATATATATATATATATATATATATCCTTTGATTCAATTATAGTTGTTATATTAAATTTTATCTGAATTACTTGATTTTATTTTTATTTTATTAATTTAAAATTATTTTCGAATAAAAATTCACCCTAAATTTTAAATGTATTTTTATGAATTTTTTAATGAAAAATTTCCTATAAAAATATGTAAATGATCACATAAAAAGTATCATACACATCTCTAAATATGATTTTGAAATTAAGTAAAATTGAAATGATTAGTGAAGTTTATGAAATAAAGTACTATTTTTTTTATTGTTTTTAAGGTGAAAAGTTAAAATTATTGATATTGTCCTTCAAATATTATAAATAAATTAGTTGAATGATAAATATTGTAAAATTCTATGTGCAGCAATTTCACTTGTTGTCATTAATGATAACGATTGTCAAATTACTATTTATTCTTATTTTTGAATTATAAATTTTAGGTTATAAAATTTTTTTTAGTAATTTTCAAAATTAATAAGTTAAATTGTTGTAAAAATTTGATGAAAAACCTATAAAAGTAAGGATATAATTGCAAAAAAAGATGAAAGTTAAGGATTAAAAAAGTTCTAAATTCTTCATTTAATTTACACACTAGCAAATAATTTAATCACATATACATGTCATATCAGCATAGACACTATTTTTTTTCTATAATCAGAATTTTATTAATAATTAAAATTCAGGAAAAACCCATCTTGTTTTGGGAACCCATCAGAATTTTTTTAATAATCGGCATAGATAGTATTTTAACTGTTGATAGATTTATAACAAATCAAAGTGTTTTGTTGCAATTTTAAAATATAATAAATTGGTAAAAATAAATAAAATTTATGGTAGAGTTATACGTAACCCTTATATCACATATGTATTTAATTTTAATTGAAGTAAAATATTTTATTTGAACAGATATGAATAAAATGTCCATTTCTAGTCTCCAAAGTTTATCTTTTAAAAAGTAAATCATACGTCTAAATTGCTTAACTTTATCTTTTTTTATATATAAAAACTTTAAATTTAGTAATTTTATACATTGAAATAGATTTTATTACATTTTATAGTTTTATTTTATTAATTTTTAAGTTTAAGAGTATATATTTTAAAGCTAATTTCTTAATCTTTATTAATTTGAAAAATAATTTTTTGAAAATTATATATATTAATATTATAATTTTTGAGATATAAAGTATACCTAAATTATATGTACATTAAAAGTATTAAAAATTGAAATATTAATATGATTAGAATAATTTAATTACTTATAAAATTAAAATTAATTAATTTACAATTTCAATTTAAATCAAATGTTTGATATTAATAAAATAAACGATTTTGATTATTCAAATTGAAATAAAATCAAAATCTAGCTACCATATGCATAATTAATTCTACGTTATTTTAAATGACATAACAATATTGTTAAAAAAAAAAAATTTCCCGATCACCAAGTCATTATTACTCTGCTAGGTGCTTGACCTATAATTTCTAAATGGAGGTTTTTTTTTTTTAACAACACATTAGATTATCATTAATTAGGAAACATAATACATTGGTTAGCATTACACAGAGGCCCAGAGAAAATAGAATTAGAGAACAAAGGCTTTAAACTAGAGTCAAGAAGGGCCAAGATTAACTGAAGCCCAGAAATATTTGTTCCCAACTGTAGGGTTTCAACCCTAATCTATTGAAGAGAACAGCTCAACCGTGTGAAAACAATAGTAACGGCGACAGCAGCAGCAGCACACAGATGGACAGTGTCCTGGTGCTCTTCTTCAAGCCAGATATGCTTGATTTAAGGAGGTCTTGGACTTAAGAAGATGACTGTGTCCAGACCTTGAAAGAACAGCTGCAAGAAGGGCTTAACCTTCATCAACACACACTAACTCTTGACCCTTGCTAGAGAAATCAACCTTGGCTGTAGATCTTCTTCTTCCTTTACATACTTCCGAAAGATCAATGTCCAAGTGAAGAAGAGGGCTGTAGTCTTGCAAAGGGTAGGAACCCTTTGAGATTATGGAGAGCAAAAATCCAACAAAAAAGATACTTCGACAGCGATAGAGGGAAAACAGAGACCGGCTAGATTGTCGAGCCGTCTGCACCAAAGAGCTATCAAAACACTGTGATTTCGACATAATTATAAAGCTATTATAACAAATATAGGATAGAAATCTAAGAAACAACATAAAAGAGAAAAGCAAGGGGATGATTACTGGTTAAAAAACAGTAGCCATCCCCAAAAAAACACTATTTGTCAAAGCTGTGGTGAGAAACATTGTTGATGGAGAGAACTGAGTCAATAATAAGCTGCACTTTAACTAAAGAAGGAAGCTTTTAATGTAAGAACCTAACAAAGAAAATTATGCAATGGTTACCTTCTAAATGGGGGTATGATAACTAAAAGTTTGAACTTCAGTATTTAAACTGTAACAAAGTAAACATATGGGTACTAAAAGTATATGTAGCCCTATAACTGTCCCTATTTACGACATATAGTCCACTACTTGCCTTGGTTCTTAAAATTAAATATGAAGCCATTGATATCAGATGTTAGGTGACAATATCAATTGTTTGTTGAAGTAAAATATTTACAATGTGTAACAAATTTATCCCAAATTCATAATTGTATTATATTTTACTAAATTTATTGCACTTGATATTAAATATCGAATATTAATAGGTAATTATTATATTTAAATTTTTAAGATAAGTGCAATTTTAATCTTTGTGATTTTATCTTTTGAAAAAATTAATCCTGTGATTTTTTGTTTTTACTTTTAAGTACCATGTATTTTTCATTTGTTTACACTTTAGTGTCCTTCTAACTAACATTATCATTATTTTATGAGAAAAGATTAATATAATATTAAATTTCATTGATAAATTTATTTTATATATGATTTACAATCAATTTAAGCAATTTTTTTTTAAATATTGTAAATTTATTTTAAAAATTATTTTTTATTCATAATTAAATTGAAAATACATCTAAATTTAATTTTTTTTGTGAGTTTATTGTAGTTAGTTGAATAATATATTACTTATTATATGATTTTATCATTGAAAATGTATATTATTTTTACATTAAAACATAATTTTAAACAATATTTGTTAGAAGGTATTAAAGTGTAAGAAAAAAAAAGTGAAACACATGATAATTAAAAGTTAAAAAAACCACATATGATTGATTTTGCAAAAGGTAAAATCACTGATATCAAAATTGTATTTATCCCTAAATTTTTTTATTGAAATATAAAATTTATAATATATATTATTCATTTAATAAAAAAAATATTTTAATTTTAAATAAATAAAAGTACCTCAAAAATAAAATATATTCACAAGATAAATAATCAAGCACATTATTAAAAATTAAATACATATTTGTACGTGTTACAAATTTTATTATTAATAAAAAATACATATTTAAACCTCTTATAAAATTTTTAAACATTGGTAAATTTTAAATCTTGGCAATATTAATACATGTATGGTTATATATTTAATTTTAATAAAATTTTTGAAATATTTTTATTATTCAGATTAATGTATTTTAATTTTAAATTATACGCACATCATCCATCATGTATTGTATTTGCATAGTATATTGATTTAAATTAATATTATATAATATTTATTTAATAAATAAATTATATTTATTTATTATAACTTCTTAATAATAATATATTATTTAATTATACTTATAAATAAATATTAAATGAGATTATTCACAAACTTTTTAAATGTTTATTCATGGAATTGTTCACAAACTTGCGAGCCTACTCACAAGCGTGTTAACGAGCTTAATAAATGAGTCTCTTTACAAAAAAGCTCACGAGAGAGGCTCTATTCATTTACACCCGTAGTATGCCATCAAATGAACCGTATTCATTTTCTAAGCAACGCACTAGAACTACAATGAGGTCTTTTAGGGGTAAATTTATAGATGCTAACTAAACTTTTTTTTCTAAAATAAATTAGTTCAAAATTTTTAATATGTATTTTTTCTATAAATTTTTTTTGTCTATAAATAATTTAATAATATTTTTAATTCAAAATTTAATAATAACATACAAATAAATTTATATTTTTATATTCATATAAAAATTAATAAAAAACTAAAAAAATATTAAGAGATAATTTGCTAAATTATAGTTATAAATTATTTAAATATGATAACGATATATAAATATTATATTAACTTATAGTTTATTATATAAAAATTAAAAAATAAGATAAATATTAACATTTACTTTGTTTTCTAAATAAATAATATTTTTATATCATTTAGTTCAAAAATAAAGTATTCATACTTCAAGATAATTTTTAATTTAAAATATGAATATGAAAAATATTGATTTATTTGCATACTATCTTAAAATTATATATTAAAATAGTAGTGCTAAATTGTTTATAAATTAAAAATAATTATAAAAACTATTCACAAAACCTATATAGAAATTTCATATATAACTAAAAATATATAAATTAAAGTTTTATAACCAAATTACAATAAGTATAAATTTTTTTAGTAATCATTTGCACAATTTACCAAAGTCTTTTGAGAACAAATTTAAAAGTAGATTTCCTATTCTAATTAGGATAAATTCTATTTTATCTCTAATAAAAATTAAATTAATTAAAATGTAATTCTAAATTGCAAGTTTATTTCTTATTATAATTAGGTTAATTCTTATTTTAATTAGGTTAACTTTTATTTTATCTATAAAAAACTAAATTAATTAAAATTGTAGTTGTAATTTTGTAAAAAATATATGTTTTTTATAATTAAATAAATAGAAAAATTATTAAAATTATAACAAATTCCTATTTTATAGTTTAACTTTATCTATTAGGTTTCGAGATTCCATACACAACAGAAAAATAAAACTTGAATCATAAACCCAAACCCATATCCAAGTAATTCAATTAATTGATTAAATCCATAGTTTTTTTTTTTCTTACCACAAACACAAAAGGGGCAAGAAATCTGGAAGGAAGAGAGGAGGTTCACTCCGGTGACATACTACCTCAAGCTTTTAATTTACCAGTTTGGATTTAAGACATCTCCAAAAGATTCTGTCCTCCACAAATGTCCACAAGAACAACCCTTGATTTGAAAATGAATACTTGTGTGCTAGCACCTTCTCTTGATTTCTCACAAATTAAAAATTAAAAAGAACTTTGTGTTTTGTTTTCTAAAAGCGAGAAAACAAATTTGGTGACAGAATAATGAGAGAGTATAAAACCCTAGAGAATATAACATATTTATAAACATTTAAATTAAGGTTTCACTTACCAAACAACCTTTTGGTAATTTTTTATTTAAAATTAAATCAGAAATAATATTCTATTTATTTAAGATAATCTTTACCTTAAATAAATAAATATTTTATTTATTTATTTTCATAGAGCTTATTTGGGCTTGTTAAACCCGTATTCGTTTTAGGCTTGTTTAAAGTTTGTGACCCTATAGGTTCACATGACGTTGGCAGTAGGCCTTAAATCTCTATTTAGGCCTACAAGTCTTCAGTGGCCTCTAGTAAGACATTATAACTACCCAAGTCATGTGAAGTCAATAATCCGATATAATCTAATATACAGTGAATATTATAGTCCCTTTGTCACATGATATTTTAATTGAATATAAGGCATAGATTATGTCATCCTATAGAATTCAATCATATAATTTCTTGATTCCAAGTAAACTGAGAATGATAACTCTTTATCAATTTACTTTACCATGACCATGCATTTTCCTTAGTCTATCTTATTAAAGGGCTCATAGATATCTTACTCATATTAAATGAGGGATAAATTCCTTCTTAATCACTCACATTCCTCACATAACTCATTTTATACCCAACAACAACCTATTTTATCATCCGGTTAAAGATAATGTAAGATTGTGTCAAAATACAAAATAGTTATGTAGAAGTCCATGGTGATTTCAAGGTCAGAGGACTAAGCCAATATTACTATGATGAGAATTACTTATGACAATTATCTATGTGGTTTTTTCATGATGGGTCAATCCAGCACTTTATTTCTCAAATAAGTACTTATGAGTTTACTTAATATCTTATATTCATGATTAGTTAAACATAATCATCAATCAACACCATACTAGCCATAATACATTATTATGACTAGGGATAATTTGAATAGAACTCATATTTAATCTAAGGGTTTTACTATCAAGTCACAGACTTGATGACCTTAGTAAGAATTAACTATTCAAGAATCATCATAACATAAAATGATAATGAAAAATGCCCCTTTATTAAATAAAATAATAAAGTCAAAACATGGTTATACATGATTGACCTAGTGCATATCACTAACATTATCAAGATTGAAAAATTAGATTGTCATAAAATGTGTTGACCATTTGCATGATCAAACTCTTAATTTTCACTTTGACAAGAAATTTAACTTACTAATGATTTTATTTAAGTATAATCATAAGCATAGGTACACAATTACATTCAATAAAAGGAAAGTTAATTGACCAAGGTTTTGATCATGTTTGAAGATATTTGAAACACATTTGAAGCCTTTAAAAACCATACAATTATCCTATAAAGCATAGGAAAAGAACCAAGTGCATAGGAGTGCGTTCAAAGACAAAATAGACAAGTTTAAATGAGGCCAGCCTACACTCATGGTCTACACTCAAGATCCCGAGCAGACCCTAAGTGCACCCTCACGATCCTAATGTATTCTTATCAAAAATGAGAAAGAATGCTGCCATGATCATGGTTTACACTCAGGATCCTGAGCAAACCATGAGCATCGCCAACAAACACTTTTGCAAGCAATGGTCATATTTTTTTAACCCTCACAATCCTTAGGCTACGCTCAAGACCCTGAGCATCCAAAATCCTGCAAAAATTAAATTTAAACTTATTGAAGGAAAGAGACATTAGAGATATAATCAATGGCTTCAATAGCCATATTTTTTAAGCTTAATATGTGTGTGTGTGTGCGCGCACTCTAAAGTTGTGATAAAAAAAAGAACAACATATTATAATACAATTCAATTATAAAAAACTCTCTAAGGATTCATTATGCTTTATTTTTCTTTCTATCAATATTCATTATATTGATTAACTCTTGTGAGAGTTAATTATGTGATAGAAATATGATTCCTTAGAGAGTTTAGCCAAGAGTTAGTCATGTTATTCATTATATTCATCTAATTCTTAGGATAGATTAGAAGGGAAGTTAGGTATACTTTTAGTGGAATTGGTTTAAGTGTTTAGCCATTAAAAGACTTGAAAAATAGTTTGAGAGTGAGCCTAAAAACTCTTGGTTGTTTGGTTGAAGAGTTAGCCTAAAAAACTCTTAGTTATAAGTGTCACGTCCCAAACCCAAGGGCACGTGACCGACACTAGGGAATGGGTAGGCATAAGGCCTCCGAAACCCCGTAGCAAGCCTAAAAGAAAGAATAAACAACACCTTATAATTTAAAACCTTATTTTAAAATAGAACACATTATCAAACTGATTTTTCTCAAAAATAAACAAATTCAAGTGCTAAATAAAACGTGCTTCAACGTTACATATTATAAATCAAACTTAAATCTTTATACATAAGCGTGGTTCGTACAAATAACTACACAATATACTTAAAACATACAACTCTTAGTACATATACTACTGCAGCATCCTTGAGTAATAAAACAGTACAGCTTATAATGACCTACATAAAATAACCGGTGATAAAGAAATCCGGCGTGGAGGTAGTCTGAGGTCGAACTCCCAAGCTCCTGAAAAAAAATAAATTGAGGGGAATCAGACCTCACTGAGTAAGTCAATAAAAGAGATGTACAGTTTGAAAACCTTTTTGAAAACTATATATTTATAGTGAAAATAATTTATAATGTATAGGTATAGCTTTTGAAAAATATCGGTAGAACCCTAAACCCAAAAATCTACATGCCCAACTAGGCTCACTTATTCCAACTAGACTATCGGTCCCCGAGAGCAAAGGCATCAACCGAGGCACCAAA
Source organism: Mallotus nudiflorus (assembly GCA_947683625.1). Taxonomy (NCBI): domain Eukaryota; kingdom Viridiplantae; phylum Streptophyta; class Magnoliopsida; order Malpighiales; family Euphorbiaceae; genus Mallotus; species Mallotus nudiflorus. Next base: position 2,429,228 of record CANTUR010000184.1, read on the forward strand.
TTGTAGTCATTCACTGAATCCAAATATATGGCATTGGTGGTTCCCAAGAGCAAAGGCATCGACCGAGGCACCCATCCCAGTCCATTATCAACCTTACAATCACTGGCGGTCCCCGAGAGCAAAAGCTTCTACTGAGGCACCCGTCCCAGTTTAGTGTTCACCAATCATATATATATATTATGGATCCATCTCTCAATCTCTACCATGTGCACATAGTCCTGGTGAAGCCCACCAGGTAGCCCGTTCTACCAAAATTTCTCAAAATCGATTTTAAATAAAAAAAATGCATTTAAATCTTAAATAACAACATTAAATTGAATAAACCATATAATCAGTATTAAAATATGAGCACACGTATTTGTTAATTAAAACACACACACAGATCATTCTATCAACTTACAAGATGAATGCGAAGGCTGACGACCACGCGTCTGCCTCGGTCTCACAGCTTCTGCTCCGATATGCTCTAGAAGAAAAATAACAAATCGACTTTTAAAACATGACTATAGAATTGAAATCAATAATCAACAAAATAATGAAATTCCAGGCTGACTCGAGGAAAACTGAACAAGACTCAATAAACAGGATATAACCTAACTAACGGTAGAAATTCATAACGAATATCACATTTTACGAGAAAATCTATCAAAATTTTGGCAGAGTCTCCTCTGTAAAACGAACATCTTTCTACTAAAGGTAGAGCCAGACCTGCATAAAAATGCACTTCATTGTTTCTCAAAATACATCTACACTCGAGTCGGGCTCCCAAAACTACATTTAGCCCCGACCGAGATCACAACTCAACAAAATATCAAGAATTAATAGCATTTATTTCTCAAAATACATATTTCACATACACATATACTAAAAATAAATAAAATATATAAAATCTCAATTATTCAAAAATTAAACGACTAAATTTTGTATTTCATTATTAAAATGTAATTAAAGCCTAAATTAAAACCATTATAATGTATTAATATATATATATATATATATATATATATATATATATATATATATATATATATATATATATATATATATATATAATATTGGAATTAATATTCAAAATTAACACTACTAATAAAAATATCAATTAATTTATAAAAATTATCTAAACCCCTTAATTATTAATAAAACTAACTAAAATATATATTCAACTATAATTAGCGTAAAATTACATTTTTACCCCCTAAAATACATATATTATATAATGTATTATTAATACTAACAATAATTCCTTAAAATTATTTAATCACCCAAAAAAAAATTTTTTTTTTTCAAATTAATCTTCCTAATATAATTAAAACATTAAATCAACCAATAATTTCTTCTAAAAATATAATTTAGCCTAAAAATCACATTTGGCATAAACTCAAAATTATTTATAAAAATAGTATAAAAATCACAAAAATTATAATTTGAGTTTTAAAATTAATAACATTCACTAATAACTTCAATTATTAAAATTTTATAATTTTTCACAATAATTTTTTGAAATTAACATAAATACCAATTAAATACCAAAAATCCTAAATTCACAATTAACAAATAATTTTCTAAAATTCTTAAATAAAATTAATATACCAAGAACAATCAACTATAATTTCTCTAATCACTAATTACACAAAAATATAGAATAAAATCAAATAAATAAAATGACAAAAAATCAAATAAAATTCTGAAAAAAAATCAAATAATTTCCCAAAAATTCCTAAAAGAACAAAATCAACCTCATTATACACTAACAACATCAATTAACTAGACAACCTACCAAAACACTCAAGATCAACGAAGGAAAGGAGGAGTCGGTTGAGTACCACTCACCACCAAGCTGCTGCAGAAACAGAGGGGAAAGGAGGGAGCTCGCTGTCATCGGAGAAAGGGGGAGAATGGAGGTAGCACAAGCGAAGTAGAAAGCAAATGATAGGAGGAGGGACGTGTTGGGTACCGTGATGCAAACGCAGCGGAAAAATTAAAATTTTGTCACGTTCCCAAGCCATGATCCATGTAATTCGACTAATTGATTAAATCTAGGGTTTTTAAAATCTTACCAAAACGCAGAAGAGGCAAGATTCTCTGGAAGGATGAGAGGAGGTTCACACCGGTGACACCTTACCTCGAGCTTTTTGGCTTGGTTGTTCGGATCAAGACGTCTCCAAAAGGATGCGTCCTCTATAGGTATCCACACGAGCAGCCCTTCACAAAACGAATTTGAGTGTGTGTGCTAGCAACCTCTTGACTGTCTCATAAATCAAGAACAAAAGGAAAAACTCTGTCTTTGTTTTCTAAGAGGAAAGAAAACGAATTTGGAGGCAAAAAAAAAAAAACAAGTGTGTGAAACTCTAGAGAATATAACATATTTATAGACTCCAAGTTAGGGTTTCACTTACCAATGACCTTTTGGTAATTTTCCATTTATTATATTCTGATTTTGTTTAAAAATAAATCAAAAATAATATCTTATTTATTTATTTAAAATAACATTTATCTTAAATAAATAAATAAAACACTTTAATTATTTATTTCCACAGAGTTTATTTTGGGCTTATTAAACCCATATCCGTTTTGGGCTTGTTCTAAGTGTGTGACCCTGTAGGTTCACATAACATTGGCAGTGGGCCTAAATCTCTATTTAGGCCTACAAGTCATAAGTGGCCTCTAGCAAGACATTATGACTACCCAAGTAATGTGAAGTCAATAATCCGACATAACCTAATTACAGTGAATTTTATTGTCCCTTTATCACATGATATCTTAATTGAACATAAGGTATAGAATGTCATCCTTATATAGTTCAATATTATGACGTGATTCCAAGTAGACTGAAAATGATAACTCTTTATCAATTCATTTCAGCATGGCCATGCATTTTCATTCAGTCTATCTCATCAAGGGGCCTTTAGATATCTTTCTCATATTAATGAGGGATAAATTCCTTCTAAATCACTCACATTCCTCACATAACTAATTTTATATCCAATAACATTCTTTTAATCATCCGATTAAAGACAATGTTAGAATGTATCAAAACATAAAATAGCTATGTAGAAATCCATGATGATTTCAAGGTCAAAGGACTGAAATAAAATTACTGTGATAAGAAATACTTATGACAATAATCTATGTAGTATTCTCATAGTGGGTCAATCCAGTACATGATCTCTCATCATGTACCTATGAGTTGACTTAATATCTCATATTTATGATTAGTAAAACATAACCATCAGTCAACATCATACTAGCCTTAATTCTTTAATATTCATATAATGAATAAATGGCTAGGGATAATTAGAATAGAACTCTTATTTTAATCTAAGGGTTTTACTATCAAGTCACATACTTGATGGCCTTAGTAAGAATTAACCATTCATGTAATTATCATAAAATCAAATGATAATATAATACCTCTTTATTAATAAAATAAAAAAGTCAATACATAATCACAAATGATTGACCTAGTGCATATCACTAACAGGACGAAGCTGGTAGGAGGGGCTATCGCACGCGTAGAGGACCAGAGCTGGGCTGCTGTACGAGGAGAAGAAGATGTTGTCGTGCGAGGAAGAAGAAGACAGCAACAGCAACACTCCTGGAAGCTCAGTGTACGACGGTGATGGGGTTCTCAAGCAAAAGGGGAAGGCGGCACAGTGAGGGAAGAGTTGGCGTGGGTGGCAGACGGAGAAGTAGGGTGTTGGTGAGGGTTTCTTAGGCCAATGCATATATATATCTACACATATATGTATATATATATATATATATATATATATATATATATATATATATATATATATATATATATATATATATATATATATATATACTTTATATTATAACCTTTAAATAAACATATATATATATATACATAACCTACTAATATACATACACACATACCATATTATATTATAAACTACGAATATATAAATATATATATGCATGTACTAAATAATACATAAATTAGCCATGAAGTTAATATAGTTTAGATTAGTAATAATAATAATAACAATAATAATAATATATATATAAATAATAATAAAAAAATAAAATGAAATAAAATAATAACAAAGCTTTGGAAGTTACTTAAGTTAAATAAATAATAATAATAATAATAATAATAATAATAATAATAATAATAAATATATATATATATATATATATATATATATAGGGTATTATAATAAGGTTAAAGAGTGAGCCTCAAAACTCTTGTATAATCTCAATCTTATGAATAAGATTGTGGGAATTAAAAATCCTAACTTGGGGATAAGTTAGATGGAGACATAGGATTATTGAGAATCTGAACTCCTTAAATCCTTGCGTTCATTGTTCTTCCTACTCTATTCTCTTTCAATTCTTGTTCATTCCTCAAATTCATTTTTATTTTTTAAAAATTATTCATTAACCTTATTCACCCCCTCCCCCCTCTAAGGCACTTTCAATTGTTATTAGAGCTTGGATTCTGAGAATTTAATTGCTAAAATACAAGATCATGGGGAATGAATATCAAAATATCTCTTCACTTAGACCATTCCTTAATAGAAGTGATTACCCTCATTAAAAATTCAAAATGGAGCTCTATCTAGATTATGATTCTATTAAACTTTGGGAAGTTGTCTTAAAGGGTTGGGAACCGCCTAAAGCCACCATTGATGGTGCATAAACAATTCTTTTAAGCAGTTAGTGGAATAATGAACAAAAGGAAAAAAACTACAAAAACAAGAAAGTTATAATCACTCTACTCTCTTCCATGTCTAGAGAAGAAGGTGGCAAGGTTCAACATTGTCAATCCACAAAAGAAGTGTGAGAGACACTTGAAAATCACTATGAAAGAAATATTCAAGTGAGATGTAAGAAGGTTCAACTCCATATGTATGAGTATGAACTTTTCAAAATGAAACCATAAGAATTAATTATGGATATGATAAACCGCCTCAATGTACTTCTCACCACCCTCAAGAAACTTGAAAAATATTTCTCCAAGGAAGAAGTGAACAACAAGATTCTAAAAATCCTACATAAGAAGGATTAGAAATCTCATGTCACTTTAATTGTAGAAGCTCAAGACCTCTCAACTCTCTCAACCAATATCCTCATTAGTAAGCTTTTAACATATGAGCTTACTATAAAGTAAAGAGGAGATAAGCAAAAAAAGAAGAAAAAAGGCATAGCATTAAAAGCTTCACAAGAAGATAGTGAAGAGGAAAGCCTTAAATATTATAATGATGAAGATTGTGATATTGTCATGCTCACAAGAAACTTCAAAAAATTATTAAGAAAGAAAAATTATTCAAAAAAAAGGGGACTTTAATAATAAGTATAAAGGAGAAGTGACGTAGCAGAAGAGTGGATTAAAACAATCGAATATTGTTGAATCACGCCATGACTGCCAATAAATGATCTTCTATAGCAATTTAGACTATAGGCATCAAAATTTTCAAGAAATTTTGGAAAAATAAAAGAGAATTCAAATTACCAAAAAACTGTCGTCCAACAATAACAAGGAAAGCTTAAATAGTAAATCCTAGAAAAAACCACAAATAAAAAATAGGAAAATAAAATCCTAAAAATAGGAAATAACAAAAAATGTCCATTTAAGGACCTAAATGATAGAATTTTTCTGAAAAGCGATGGATCTTATAAGCAAAGCTAGTGACTTTAAACCGTTGGCCCATTTCCGTAAGAAATAGGTTTTTGAATTGCCCAAATCCGATACTTGGAACTTATCCAAAATTACAAAACTGCCACTACCATAATTTGTCAAATTTTTGCATCAATTTTAGGGCTTGTTCCTCTATGCGGCCTGCATCAAGAAGGCAAGAAGAAAACTAAAGAGGTTACTTGCTATGAATGCAAGAAATCGGGTCATATTAAAAGTGAGTGTCCTAAATTCAAATTCAAGAATAATGGAAAAAAAGAGAAAAAAAAAAGGCCTTTAAAGCTTAAAGGGATGACTCCTTCAAATAGGAAATGGAAGAGGAGCAATAAGAAGTAGCCAACCTTTTTTTCATGGCTCTTAAAGATGAATTTGCAAAATCTAATTTTGGCTTTTCTATTTTTTGCATTATCCTTATGATTTTGCAAAATCTAATTAGAATTGTCATGTAATTTGTTTGGTTTAGCCAAACTTTTCAGCATTTAGATGAGAATTTAATGGAATTTAGCTATTTCCCCAAACAAACACAATCCCTTATCATTTTTTTTCTTGTGCATGTGATGTCTTTTATCATTAAAATTTATGGAATAAATCCATGACTGCTTTGCTCCCAATGCCTTTTTATCCTCAATTTGTAACTTGAATTAAGTGGTGTTGAGGATTTATGTATTTTGCCACTTTTTATGAAAAATTGCTCAGGGATTTGTGAATTTATCTTTATGATTTAAGTGGTTAGTCAAAAAAATTTTGAGCATTTAGGAACTTTTATGATATTTGATCACTTTCCCAAACCCATTTTTATTACGTGTTTATTTCTCACATAATCTAATGGAAAATTTTGCTTATATCCTATAACCAAAGTATCCCCGAGCAAGATTTGACTAAAAATTATTTTAGTACGTCTAATACCAAAAATAATTTATTTTGGACATCCCATGTAACTTTGTTTTCTTTTACAGAGAAAAGATAAAATTTAGTTAAAAGACATAAACCAAAGTGACATATGGCATGTATTTAATGAGTCCCTTGTAAAAGCAATTTTTTGAGGCAAAAATTTTACATTCTTAATACATTCTTGCCTTGTCTTTTTAATGCCACTAAGACTCTCCAAGGCCATTCCTTAAAATTCTTGACTCACAAAAGCTCTTGTCCATTTTATTCTTGCCATGAATTTTCCTTGCCTTGATTTTGCTTTTGAACTTTAAGTAATTATTAATTAAACTTGATTTTAGAAATAACTTGCTAAAACTAGCTTCGTTTGAATAACTTTACTCAAAACAACAAATACAATTTTGCAAAAGATTGTAATGTTTAGTTACTAATTTTAGCTTTATAAGCCACAATATTTTGCAAACCTCAACTTTGATGCAAATAAATACTCTTGCTATTTTTACAAAATCCTTTAGATTTTTAGCAAGGCATTTAAAATTGTAAGGCTTTATCTTTACCGAAGCTTCCTCATTTTTAAACAAAAATTATTTGTTATATTGTAATACCCTATATACAAACATACATGCACAAATATATATATAAATATATATATATATATGTGTGTGTGTGTGTGTGTGAAGAAGTGGACCACCCGAGACAACAAAAGCAAACAAAATAAAAGACATAGGAAAGCAAAAGAAAAAGGAAATGAAACAGAAGGAAGGAAGAAGCTTCCCGACCCCCTGCAACCTTCTCCTTCATCGTCCCTCACCATCTCTTCCTTCTCCTTCACAACGCCGTTCGTCCTACCACCACCAAAATCGCCATTGCCTCCGTGAGGAAGAGCTTCAGGTGGTGCTGCTATCACTGTTTCTTCTCTTCCACCTTCGGCCAAGCTCCCTCCTCACTGTTGGAGTTTGATCCAGTGCCACCCAAGCTTCCCCAACTTCCCTCATCGTCTTAGGTGTCCGTCCAAGCCAAGAGTCGCCGCTGCAACTCACCTCCAGCGCTGAAATTGGAGGTTGAAGGTAAGTTGCTCAGTGTTGTTTTTAAGTTGTTGACAGGTTGTTTTTGGGTTGTTGCTCGAATTAGAATGTTGATTTTAGGTTGTTTTTGAGTATATGTTGGATTATGCCAATAAATTGCTTCAATTTGAATTTTAAGTATTTTTTTTCTTAATTTCCTTAATTTACAAAATTTTGCATAATTTTTATTTAATTTTTTTAATTTCTTTTTTTTAGTTGATTTATTGGGTTATATTTGGTTTAGTTATTAAAATTAAAGTAATTATAATTAATTGTTCTTAGTATATTAATTTTATTTAAGGTTTTAGAATTTTGGTGTTAATTAGAGGTTTATGTAAATTTTAAGTATTTAATGGGTAATTATGTTAATTTCGAAAATTATGGTTAAAAATTATGAAATTTTAATAATTGAGGTTATTAGTGAATGTTATTAATTTTAGAACTCAAATTATAATTTTTGTGATTTTTATACTATTTTTATAAATATTTTTGAGTTTATGCCAAATGTGATTTTTAGGTTAAATTATATTTTTGGAAGAAAAATTGTTGGTTGATTAAATGTTTTAATTATATTAGGAAGATTTATTTTGAGAAAATGAATTTTTGGCATCATTAAATAATTTTAAGGAATTATTTTTAGTATTAATAGCACATTATGTAATTTATGTATTTTAGGGGGTAAAAAGAAAATGTAATTTTATGCTAAACATAGTTAAATATATATTTTAATTAGTTTTATTAATATTTAAGGGGTTTAGACAATTTTTATAAATTAATTGGTATTTTTACCTAAGTAGTGTAAATTTTAAATATTAAATCCCAAATATTATATATATATATATATATATATATATATATATATTTTAATGGATTTAAAATTAGGTTATAATTATGTTTTGATGAAGGAATACAAATTTAGTTGTTTAATTTTTGAATAATTGAGATTTTGTATATTTTATTTATTTTTAGTATATGTGTATGTGAAATATGTATTTTGAGAAATAAATGTTATTAATTCTCGATATTTTGTTAAGTTGTGATCTCGGTCGGGGCTAAGTGTAATTTAGGAGCCCGACTCGAGTGTGGATGTTTGTGGATATTAGAAGTGCATTTTATGTAAGTCTGGCTCTACCTTTGGTAGAGAGATGTCTATTTTATAGAGGAGACTCTGTCGAAATTTTGATAGATTTTTCTCGTAAAACGTGATATTCGTAAAATTTCTATCGTTAGTTAGGTTATCCTGTCTGTCGAGTCTTATCCGGTTTTCCTCGAGTAAGCCTGGAATTTCATTGTTTTGCTGATTGTTGATTTCAATTCCATAGTCATGTTTTAAAAGTCGATTTGTTTTTTTTTTTTTCTTTTAGAGCATTTCAGAGCAAAAGCAGTGAGACCGAGGCAGACGCGTGGTCGTTAGCCTTCACATTCATTTTGTAAGTCGATAGAATGATCTGTGTGTGTGTTTTTAATTAACAAATGTGTGCGCTCCTATTTTAATATTGATTATATGGTTTATTTAATTTAATGCTGTTATTTAATATTTATACGCATTTTATTTATTTAAAAATCGATTTTGAGGAATTTTGGTAGAACAGGCTACCTGGTGGGCTTCACCAGGACTATGTGCACATGGTAGAGATTGAGAGATGGATCCGAAATATATATGATTGGTGAATGTTAAACTTGGATGGGTGCCTCAGTGGAAGCCTTTGCTCTCGGGGACCGCCAGTGATTGTAAGGTTAATAATGGACTGGGATGGGGCCTCGGTCGATGCCTTTGCTCTTGGGGACCACCAGAGCCATATATTTGGATTAAGTGAATGACTACGGCTTGGTGCTTCGGTTGATGCCTTTGCTCTCGGGGACCGGTAGTCTAGTTGGAATAAGTGGGCCCGATTGGCCATTTAGGATTTTTGGGTTTAGGGTTATACCGAGATTTTTCAAAAGCTATAAATATATACTAAAAATTATTTTTACTATAAACATATAGTTTTCAAAAAGGTTTTCAAACCGTACAGCTCTTTTTATTGACTTACTCAGTGAGGTCTGATTCCCCTCAATTTATTTTTTTTCAGGAGCTTGGGAGTTCGACCTCAGACTACCTCCACGTCGGGTTTCTTCTTCATCGGCTATTTTATGTAGGTCATTGTAAGTTGTACTGTGTGTTAATCTAGTTTGCTGCAGCAGTATATGTACTAAGATTTGTATGTTTTAAGTATATTGTGTAGTTATTTGTACGAACCACGCTTATGTATAAAGATTTAAGTTCAATTTATAATATGTGACGTTGAAGCACGTTTTATTTAGTACTTGAACTTGTTTATTTTTTTTAGAAAAATTAGTTTGATAATGTGTTCTATTTTAAAATAAAGTTTTAAATTGTAAGGTGTTGTTTATTTTTTCTTTAAGGCTTACTACGGGTTTCGGGGGCCTTATGCCTTCCCATTCCCTAGTGCCGGTCGCGTGCCCTCGAGTTCGGGTCATGATAAAGTTGGTATCAGAGCATAAGTTTGATTAATTGTCCATGTCTGTCTTTCTGTGTAACTACTGCAGCTTTAGGGTTGATAATTTTCCTTGAGATGTTATTGTTTCTAATTCCGCGTTACGTTAAATATTTTTACCCCATTTTGAATTCAATTTTCCTTGTCTTCTTTTCAGAATGAGGCGTGTGCGTACCGACCTTGATATTGATTCGACTCTTAGACTTGATGAGCAGTCTATGCACGATGAGGCTCCTCTTCCTGCTCCACATCATAGGGGCAGAGGTAGAGGTAGAGCTCGAGCCAGGGTAGCTGCAGTTGAGATTCTTGAGCAGCAGCCAGTCGAGCCTGAAGCCCCAGCTGCAGACCCCACAGCCTTTGTAACTGGACTGGTAAGGATTAATCAGGGTCTTGCAGCATTGAATCAGGCGATGCCCCTTGTGCAGTAGATGCTTCGACAGAGGAATCAGGGGATGACAGATACTGAGGCAGCACTACTTTACTCTCGGATCGGTAGAGTTTCTTTTGACAGTACGGGTGATGCCTTAGACTTCATTAATGTGATTGAGGCACGTACCAGGATGGGACACACGGATTATCAGAGGATTATGATTGTGGAGTTGTTGGTTCAGGCGGCCGCTCAGGATTGGTTTATGCAGTCGATTCAGCCATTGATGCATGAGTTAACTTAGCCAGAGTTTAAGGATGCTTCTTAAGATTTTTCTATCCTCCAGCTACCAGAGATGCCTACAGGTGGCAGTTACTCCACATTACTAGAGGGGATAGATCAGTGGAGGACTATACCAGAGAGTTTAATAGGTTGTCCCGACATGTAGAGGATATCAGGAGGGACCCTTACAGAGCAGTGGAGCTATATGTTACTGGATTGGGACCTGCTTTTATTGGTATGTGTACCGAGGACCGCACCCTAGAGAGTGTGATTGAGGAGGCCCGTTTTATTGAGAGGCAACATATCCGCCAGGGCACCATGGTAGATCCTTAAATGGCCGGGTGTAGTGGATATGGAGTAGCTCCCGGGTACCAGCAGCCAGCATTTCACATTGGTAGTTCGAGCCAACAGGCTGCAGGTAGTTCATAGCAGAGTGGTAGGAGGTCCAGGACTCACCGAGTTAGTCGGTATGGGTACGCCATGAACAGGAGGAGTGGTAGAGGTCATAGATTTAGTACTGGAGTGAGCAGCAGTAATAGTGGGCAGAGTTCTGGGTAGAGTAGTTTTGGGTCTAGAGCCAGTGCATGTGCGAGTTGTGGATGATTTCATCAGGGCCCGTGTCACCTGTTGACGGGCGCTTGCTTTAGATGTGGGCAGATTAGACATCTTGCCAGAGCTTGTCCTCACTCCGGATACCAGCCACAGCACGTGCATGGTTCGTCTTCATCAGTGGCTCAGCCCTATTATCCGATGCCTCAGCAGTATCGAACATCAATACAGCCACAGCAGAGACCGCCTCAGCCTATGAGTCAGCAGGGTTGAGGTTCAGTTGGTAGACCTAGCGGTCATGGATTTGCACAGCTTTTGACTTCCTAGCAAGCTGGACGTGGTCAGGTTCGAGTGCTCACTTTGACACCACAGGATGCTCAGACTTCGAATGTAGTTGTAGCAGGTATTCTCTCAGTCTATGCATGCGATGCTAGAGTGTTGTTTGATCCCAGTGCTTCACATTCCTTCATTTCTCCTGTGTTTGCTTCGAGAATCAAGTGGCAGCCTTCTAGGTTGTCCTTTCCTCTATCTGTGTCGACTCCTCTTAGTGATGAGTTGGAGATAAATGTCTTCTTTCCTTCGTGTCCGGTGATAGTTGATGGTAGAGAACTATTGGCGAACTTAGTATTGCTTGATGTGCTGGAATTCGACGTCATTCTGGGTATGGATTGGTTGTCGAGGTATTATGCCTTTGTGAATTGCCGAGAGAAAGAAGTGGTGTTCAGAATTCCAAATGAAGAAGAATTTTATTTCAAAGGTGAAAGGAGCTCCATGCCTCATAATTTTATTTCTACCATTACAGCTCGGAAGATGCTTAGAAGGGGTTGTCAGGGTCACTTGGCAGTGGTAAGAGATGTTGAGAAGGAGAATGTGGCAATTGAGCAGGTGCCAATGGTGTGTGAATTTCTGGATGTCTTTCCTGAAGAATTATCAGGATTACCACCAGAGAGAGAGATAGAGTTCTGTATCGATGTCATACCTAGTACGGATCCTATTTCTATGCCACCCTACAGAATGGCACCAGCTAAACTACAAGTGCTGAAAGAGCAGTTTCAGGAGTTGCTTGATAAGGGTTTTATCAGACCCAGTACATCGCCTTGGGGTGCTCCGGTGTTGTTCGTGAAGAAGAAGGATGGTAGACTTCGACTTTGTATTGATTACAAGCAGTTGAATAAGGTTACCATAAAGAACAAGTACCCACTTCCGAGGATTGATGACCTGTTTGATCAACTTCAAGGTGCTACATGCTTCTCTAAAATAGATTTGAGATCTGGGTATCATCAGTTGAGGATCAAAAGAGGTGATGAGCCCAAGATAGCCTTTCGAACAAGATATAGCCATTATGAGTTCTTAGTAATGTCCTTTGGGTTGACTAATGCTCCAGCAGCCTTTATAGACTTGATGAATCGGGTGTTTAGGCCATACTTGGACCGGTTTATGATAGTTTTCATTGATGATAGTTTTCTAAGAGCGAGGCTGAGCATGTTATGCATCTGAGAAGGGTGCTTCAGACCTTAAGGGAGCATAGGTTGTATAACAAATTTTTGAAGTACGAGTTCTGGTTGCATCAAGTGGCATTCTAGGCCACGTGGTTTCTCAAGATGGCATACAGGTGGACCCTAAGAAGATAGAGGCTATTACAGAGTGGCCGAGGCCGACTACAGTTAAGGAGGTACGAAGTTTCCTGGGTCTAGCAGGCTATTATAAAAGATTTATGAAAGACTTCTCTAAAATTACTGCACCTTTGACAAGGTTAACCCAGAAGAGTGCTAAGTTTGTATGGACAGATAAATGTGAAGAGCACTTTCAGTTATTGAAGGACTTGTTGACGTCGGTGCCAATTCTAACCTTGCCCTCTGGAAATGAAGGGTATACAGCATATTGTGATGCTTCCAGAGTAGGATTGGGTTGTGTATTAATGCAAATTGGCCAAGTGATTGCTTATGCTTCGAGGCAGTTGAAGAAGCACGAGCAAAACTATCCTACTCACATTCTGAAGATGGCAGTCGTGGTGTTTGCTTTGAAAATATGGAGGCATTACTTGTATGGGGTGACGTGTGAGATATACACTAATCACAAGACCTTGAAATATATTTTCCAGCAGAGGGACTTGAATTTGAGGCAGAGAAAATGGATGGAACTCCTTAATGATTATGATTGTTCCATTTTATACCATACAGGCAAGGCAAATGTAGTTGCGAATGCCTTGAGTAGAAAATCAGCGGGCAGTCTTGCCTATATTAGCTCAAAGAGAAGGCTCATTATTAAGGAGTTGCATGGGTTGATTGATCAGGGGTTACAGATGAAAGTTGCCCGAAAGTGCCTTTTAGCTCAATTCAGTGTACGATCAGTATACTTGGATTGGGTTAAGGCAACTCAGAGTAGAGACCCACAGTTGCAGAGGATTATGTATGAAGTGCAACAAGGGCAGTCACAGGACTTTGTGATTAACAGAGAAGGTGTATTGCGGTTGGGCACTAGGATTTATGTGTCAGATATTGATGACTTAAGAAAGGAGATTATGGAAGAAGCACATTTTTCTGCATATAGTGTTCATCCAGGTTCTACCAAGATGTATCATAATCTAAAGGATACATATTGGTGGAATGGAATGAAGAGGGATATTGCAGAATTTGTATCCAGGTGCCTGACTTGCCAACAAGTAAAGCTTGAACATCAGAGACCCTCGAGACTATTGCAACCCATGCCAATTCCTGAATGGAAATGGGATATGATAGCCATGGATTTCGTGACTGGGTTACCTCAGACTACTGGAGGTTATGATGCTATTTGGGTGATTGTTGACAGGTTAACTAAGTCAGCACACTTTCTACCTATAAAGAAGACGTACTCTACTAATAGACTGGCAAGACTTTATGTCAATAGGATTGTTTGTCTACATGGAGTACCTATGAGCATAGTGTCGGATAGAGGAGCCACCTTTACCTCAGTCTTTTGGCAAGAATTACACAAGGCCTTGGGTACCATATTGGATTTTAGTACGGCCTTCCACCCTCAGACAGATAGTCAGTCAGAGAGGACCATCCAGACGTTAGAAGATATGTTGAGGATGTGTGTAATGGATTTTGGAGGATAACGGGATTCACACTTGCCATTAATTGATTTTGCTTATAATAACAGCTATCATGCTAGCATCGAGATGGCTCCGTATGAGGCACTATATGGTAGGAAGTGTAGATCACCGTTATGTTGGGAGATTGGTGAAAAGCAGTTAATGGGACCAGAGTTGGTGCAGATTACTTCAGAGAAAGTCCCCATTATACAGCAGTGATTGAAGACAGCTTTCAGCAGACAAAAGAGCTATACTGAACCTAGGAGGAAGGATGCATCCTTCATGGTTGAAGACATGGTGTTCCTGAAGGTGTCTCCAATGAAAGGAGTTATGAGATGGCAAGAAGGGTAAGCTAGCTCCTAGATACATTGGACAGTTTGAGATTTGGTCTAAAGTGGGGGAAGTGGCATATAGGTTGGTGTTATCGCTAGAACTGTCGAGAATCCATCCTGTATTTCATGTATCCATGCTGAGGAAATACGTCCCTGATCCATCTCATGTGTTGCAACCTCAAACCGTAGAGCTTAGCGATGATTTGACTTACGAGGAGTACCCAGTGGCAATTGTGGATCACCAAATCTGACAGTTGCGAACTAAGGAGATACCGATGGTGAAGGTGCTATAGAGTAATCATTCCCCTGAGGATTGCACTTGGGAAACTGAAGCCGAGATGCGAGTTTCTTTCCCGTATCTCTTTCCCTTTTAGCCTTGTAATTCTTCTTTTCTTTCTTTTCTTGAATTCGAGGACGAATTCATATAAGGAGGGAAGACTGTAATACCCTATATATATATATATATATATATATATATATATATATATATATATATATATTAATGGTTTATAGTATTATATATATGTGTGTGGGTGAAGAAGTGGACCACTCGAGACAACAAAAGAAAAAAAAATTAAAGACATAGGAAAGCAAAAGAAAAAGGAAATGAAACAGAAGGAAGGCAGAAGCCTCCTGACCCCCTGCAACCTTCTCCTTCATCATCCCTCACCATCTCTTCCTTCTCCTTCACTACGCCGTTCATCCTGCCACCACCAGAATTGCCATTGCCGCTGTGAGAAAGAGCTTCAGGTGGTGCTGCTGTCATTGTTTCTTCTCTTCCACCTTTGGCCAAGCTTCCTCCTCACTGTTGGAGTTTGATCCAGCACCACCCAAGCTTCCCCAACTTCCCTCATCGTCTTAGGTGTCCGTCCAAGCCAATAGCTGCCGCTACAACTCACCTCCGGCGCCGGAATTGGAGGTTGAAGGTGAGTTGCTCAGTGTTGTTTTTAAGTTGTTGACAGGTTGTTTTTGGGTTGTTGCTCGAATTAGAATGTTGATTTTAGGTTGTTTTTTAGTATATGTTGGATTATGCCAATAAATTGCTTCAATTTGAATTTTTAAGTATTTTTTTTCTTAATTTCCTTAATTTACAGAATTTTGCATAATTTTTATTTAATTTATTTAATTTCTTTTTTTAGTTGATTTATTGGATTTTATTTGGTTTAGTTATTAAAATTAAAGTAATTATAGTTAATTGTTCTTAGTATATTAATTTTATTTAAGGTTTTAGAATTTTGGTGTTAATTAGAGGTTTATGTAAATTTTAGGTATTTAATGGGTAATTATGTTAATTTCGAAAATTATGGTTAAAAATTATGAAATTTTAATAATTGAGGTTATTAGTGAATGTTATTAATTTTAGAACTCAAATTATAATTTTTGTGATTTTTATACTATTTTTATAAATATTTTTGAGTTTATGCCAAATGTGATTTTTAGGTTAAATTATATTTTTGGAAGAAAAATTGTTGGTTGATTAAATGTTTTAATTATATTAGGAAGATTTATTTTGAGAAAATGAATTTTTGGCATCATTAAATAATTTTAAGGAATTATTTTTAGTATTAATAGCACATTATGTAATTTATGTATTTTAGGGGGTAAAAAGAAAATGTAATTTTACGCTAAACATAGTTAAATATATATTTTAATTAGTTTTATTAATATTTAAGGGGTTTAGACAATTTTTATAAATTAATTGATATTTTTACCTAAGTAGTGTAAATTTTAAATATTAAATCCCAAATATTATATATATATATATATATATATATATATATATATATATATATATATATATATATATATATATATATATATATATATATATATTATACATTTTAATGGATTTAAAATTAGGTTATAATTATGTTTTGACGAAGGAATACAAATTTAGTTGTTTAATTTTTGAATAATTGAGATTTTGTATATTTTATTTATTTTTAGTATATGTGTATGTGAAATATGTATTTTGAGAAATAAATGTTATTAATTCTCGATATTTTGTTGAGTTGTGATTTAGATCGGGGCTAAGTGTAATTTAGGAGCCCGACTCGAGTGTGGATGTTTGTGGATATTAGAAGTGCATTTTATGCAGGTCTGGCTCTACCTTTGGTAGAGAGATGTCCGTTTTACAGAGGAGACTCTACCGAAATTTTGATAGATTTTTCTCGTAAAACGTGATATTCGTAAAATTTCTACCGTTAATTAGGTTATCCTGTCTGTCGAGTCTTGTCCGATTTTCCTCGAGTAAGCCTGGAATTTCATTGTTTTGCTGATTGTTGATTTCAATTCCATAGTCATGTTTTAAAAGTCGATTTGTTATTTTTTTTCTTTTAGAGCATTTCGGAGCAGAAGCTGTGAGACCGAGGCAGACGCGTGGTCGTCAGCCTTCACATTCATCTTGTAAGTCGATAGAATGATCTGTGTGTGTGTTTTTAATTAACAAATGCGTGCGCTCCTATTTTAATATGGATTATATGGTTTATTTAATTTAATGCTATTATTTAATATTTATACGCATTTTATTTATTTAAAAATCGATTTTGAGGAATTTTGGTAGAACGGGCTACCTGGTGGGCTTCACCAGGACTATGTGCACATGGTAGAGATTGAGAGATGGATCTGAAATATATATGATTGATGAATGTTAAACTGGGACGGGTGCCTCGGTGGAAGCCTTTGCTCTTAGAGACCGCTAGTAATTGTAAGATTAATAATGGACTGGGATGGGGCCTCGGTCGATGCCTTTGCTCTCAGGGATCGCCAGAGCCATATATTTGGATTAAGTGAATGACTATGGCTTGGTGCCTCGATTGATGTCTTTGCTCTCGGGGATCGATAATCTAGTTGGAATAAGTGGGCCCGATTGGCCATTTAGGATTTTTGGGTTTAGGGTTCTACCGAGATTTTTCAAAAGCTATAAATATATACTATAAATTATTTTTACTATAAACATATAGTTTTCAAAAAGGTTTTCAAACCGTACAGCTCTTTTTATTGACTTACTCAATGAGGTCTGATTCCCCTCAATTTATTTTTTTTCAGAAGCTTGGGAGTTCGACCTCAGACTACCTCCATGTCGGGTTTCTTCTTCATCGGCTATTTTATGTAGGTCACTGTAAGTTGTACTGTGTGTTAATCTAGTTTGCTGCAGCAGTGTATGTACTAAGAGTTGTATGTTTTAAGTATATTGTGTAGTTATTTGTACGAACCACACTTATGTATAAAGATTTAAGTTCAATTTATAATATGTGACGTTGAAGCACGTTTTATTTAGTACTTGAACTTGTTTATTTTTTTTAGAAAAATTAGTTTGATAATGTGTTCTATTTTAAAATAAAGTTTTAAATTGTAAGGTGTTGTTTATCTTTTCTTTAAGGCTTACTACGGGTTTCGAGGGCCTTATGCCTTCCCATTCCTTAGTGTCAGTCACGTGCCCTCGGGTTCGGGTCGTGACATATATAATTATTTATCACCAAAATAATGCAGAATTTTGCATTATTTAGCCAATAAATTCATGACCATTAAAAGCATTATGAATATTTTTGCTTATTCCCTAATGTTGTTTAAGTTAGCTAAGGTTTCTAACATCTTTTTAACCATAAATCTTAGCTTTAAATGCTTGTTTAACAAATTCCTTATTTATTTTGGCAATCAAATTGCCAAAATTGCTTGTTCATGATTTCAAGAATTTTGTACCACAGGTTTTTCACTTTCTATAGCTAATATGAATATGTTAATTTTTTTTAAATCAATGGCCTTAGGATTTGGACAACTTCTTTCAAACCTCAACATATAGCTCTTACGCAAGATTTTCGCAACTTTTGGACAAGCTAAACATTTATGAATTTATTTTAGCCAATCTTTACTTAGGTGCTTTGGTCACTTTTAAACAATTCCCTTAGAGAAATTGAAAAATTTGCCTCCATTTATTGCAAAAATAATGATAATCAATTTTTCCAAGGTATAAGTCATGCAATATGTTATGTCTCACCAACTACTCAGCATATATGCCAAGTTTATTTATCAATAACCTTATGGTAATCAACTAGTTCTAGCTATATTTTTATGTGTTGCCTTTTGATTTCCCAGGTAAATTTTGGAATTTTTACATTTTGCATCATCGAGCCAAAACTGGTTAATAAAATAGTTTCTTGAGGATTCTCTTGATACCTTTTGCTTTGTATTTGTCTGTCACTTTTTAATTAACTAGATTTTACACACCATAACCATACATTACTCATCAAACTAAAATGTCTAATTTTTAGTCGTTATGATGCTGAGATTTCATCAACACATTATTGTTCATAGCACTTATTCACACATAAAAAATACACTAAAGAAACACACAAAAAAAAAACTTTAACACACCAAAACTTGTGAAATTCAAATTTTAATTATAAAAATGCGGCTTTCAAGCCAACTATCAAAATCCAAAAAGCAAAATATTGTCATTAAGTAGCAAATTCCTAGCCAAAAGCTAGATATTATTTTATTTATATACCTTTCATTTTCCTACATAGTGAAAAATATTTTTAAATTCCAATGCAAAATAGTCCTTCCCTAACATTGGTAAATCTAGTATAAATAAGGCATTAAGGGACTTTTTACTATTTATAGTCATTTCAATTAGCAAAACCAATATTACATTGTTACCCCTTTATTATAATGAACCTCAGTTAACTCAATATTATGCTTTGCCATCTCCACATATGGCTTTTCAAAAACTATTCTTTTAGGTTCTCCTGACCTAATGGTCTGAATTGTTATGCCACTTAGGGATGTTTCTCTTGGGGAAGTTGCCCCTGAGTGTTTTGAATCTCAATGGCATCTTCCTCATCAACTTTAAGCCTGAATTTGGGCATAGTATGAGGTTAGACCTCCTATTCCATTTGTCTTCTTTTAGCTAATTTTTATTTCTCTAATGTTCATTTTTGTGTATGAGTTAAAGGCTACTTATTTGGTGGAACAAGTTGTGGCATTATAGATTCATTGTTCAATTTTGGTGCAGGCCTTTAATCCTTCCTTAGTTGGGACTTATAGTTATTTCTAAAGGTATTTGGAGCACGTGTTGGTCTCTTATCTAGAGTTGAGAGCTTTCTTTTTATTGCTGGGCATTTATCATGTGGAATAGGCCCCCAATAATTGGCAAGCTAAACTTCCTTTTATTTCTCTTTAATTTTCTTTTTCAAAAACATATTGATGGAATTGGTTGATGCTAGTGAGGAAGGTGGATTTTTTTCTATTAGCTCTACCTCATTTTCTACATTTAAGTATACTTCCATCCTTGAGGCAAAAGAGAAGGCAAATGGGCTTGATGAATCATAATCTAACCCTAAGGAACTAATGTTTGATCTTGAGAAGTTGATTGTTCCTCAAGTAAATTATTATCCCATGTGTTTTGATATGGTCCCTGGGGAATCAGTTTTTAACCTCGGGTAACTGATTCTGGCCTTGGGGAATTGGCGTCTAACCTTGAGGAATTGCTTGTTCCTTATAAGAAATATTACCCTTGGGCCTCTTTCTTGATGAATAACCTTTTAAGGCTACTAGCCTAGATTGATCCTGTTATTATTATCATGATTTTGGATTCCATCAAATTTTGGTCAAGTAGATGATGTTCATATTCCTTTTGATATTGAATCTCCACTTTTGATGTAGAATTATGACTTTTCAATTTGGAAAATTTTTCATTTATTCTAGTGAATGAATTATTTAACTTTTGCATAATTTTCTACATATCATTATTGATTTGTTTATAAAGTCTTGGAAAGAACTCTTTATCTGCAATATTGAATCATGCATCTGTTTTATTCATTCTGTGAGAATATTTTGACCATTATTGCCTTCATTAGCAGTGATAACAATGATCATCAAATTTTGGCCTGAATAGATAAAAGGTGCCTTGGTCCAAGAGTGATCTTAAGGCACTGAGCCTTCATTAATTTATTTCTATAGACCACCTATTTTCACACGTGAATTGTTGGTCTAATAACTAACTCAAAAAATTTCTTTTTCACTATTAAATATGTTCATCTGGTTGGAACATGTCCTACTGAGCATGCTAAAATTATTTCTCCAATTTTTGGTGCCAAAAGATTGTTGGTGAATTTGCACAAGCATGCTAGAGGAAATTTTCCTTAATTGATTTTTTACTTCTTTCAAATGTTTTATAGGTTCTTAAACTCCTTTATCATAATTCGTTTGGATTCCAACTTCAAATTAAATTAAAGAGTGTTGAAGATATAATGAAAAGGAAATTTGTATTGAATAGGAAGCTATTACACACTGAATAGAACAACGGAATAAAATAGAGCTTGTAAAATAAGAAATAAATAGTGATTTACTAATTTGGCTAATAATGATTGAAATTGGAAATTTTGTTTAGTGATGATTGTTGATATAATGATGATTTGTGATATGATGATGACTTGTTCTTCTTCCTTGCTCTTATATACAATGTTATTATTTACATGCTACTTTTTCCTAGCTTATCTCCCTAACTTGTAAGCTTATAATAGGAAGTCTAAAGATTTCCATTTAATTTAGCTTACTTCCATAATATCTTATGTCTTTTTCCCTAAGACATTTTCCATAGGTTGGATTTCTTGCCTAGACTTTATAGGCCTCAATGAAATTAAATATAAAAAAAATTATTTTGGGCTTAAACATAATGAAAAACTAGAAAGAATAATAAAAATAATAAAAATCTAAATCAAAAAATACAAATTTCATCACAATATTAATTATATAAACTCCCTGAAAACAGTGCCAAAAACTTGGTTGGTGCAATCCGTAAATGTACGGAATCATCGAAGTAGCAAAAATATCAATCCCACATGGAGTTTGAGAATTAATTATTGCACTACTCTTAGCATTTGTTTGTATAGAATATCAAGTTGATTTGTTGCTAGGAATAAAAGTTAAAATTAAAGCAACTAAATCCACTTACTATTATATCCAACAATTGAATGAATGTTAGGGTTTCTATCTTCAACTCAATCTATTGAAAGATTATATCAACTTCCCTCTCAGTTATGAACTATTCCATTTCCAAAGCATCATTTGAATTATGAAAGTCTCTCTCAAAAACTCCCACAATTTATTGATTATGACAATTACTCAATTATTTAGCTCTTACTAACTTAGGCAATTGATCACATTCAACATATAAGCTAAGCTTTTTTTTAAGGAATATCAACTTAATTAATAGATTGCTATTGTGCTGTCAATATAATTAATCTTTTAATCTAATCCTATTGTTTACATTAATTCAAAGGGTGGTTAGTGCAATGAAAGCATTAGGTTCAATAATAATCATGGAATAAGAATTGGTTTATTAAAAGTTTAGCCACTTTAAGTTCATGTTAAGTTGGATCTAACCCTAGCAAACAAATTTAGTTACTCATAGAGATTAAAGAAGAAGGAAAGAAAGAAATAAGAATTTCAAACATATTCATTATAATATAGCAAATAAAGGACAAGAAGAACAATTGAAAGAAAATCCTTTTTATTCTCCTTCACTTAGAATGATGATTACAATCTTAAAACTTCAATCTTTTGCCCTTAATGCAATCCTTGAGCAGATGGAAGGACACAAAAATAAGCTAAAAATTTTAGTTCTCTAAAACAAATATCTAAGCTAAAATTATCTGTTATTGCAAAAACTAGCCAACCTTTTCCAAATAGGCAAAACATCCTTATTTATATTGTTCTATAAAAAAAACTTACAATAAACTTCCTAAAATGATGCTACTTCAGGGCACATGTTGTGTGCATGAATGTGCATGGTTGCATGTCCTTCACTCTTCTGAAAGCGATGTACTCAAGTACGGTTGTACATGTCTAGGCACGCAATTATGTTTAATCTGACTTTAACAGGTCTGGAATTCTTTAAATCAAGCATGGCTATGCATGTTTAGTCATAAAGTCATGCCTGAGTGTCTTCTTTATAAATAGTCCATGTTAGGGCTCAGGATGTGCTATATATAAAGCACACAACCATTTGGCTTCCTCGTCTTACGAAAGTGACATATTTACTGACTTCCATAGAGATTTTAAGCTATACTCTTCAAGTTCTCACTTTGGCACCTCATGAATTAACTCCACATTGAGTACACATAATCATCAAATAATTAAAAGCATAAAAATCAAACAAGAATAAATAAGAACATGATAAAATAACTACTACTCCTAAAATCTAGACTTCAAAAATTTTAAACTAAACTACGTCAATATTTAACACTAACCTAGACTCTAGACACCTAAAACCTAATAGATAAGCATTCAAAATAAAGCATTTTTCACGCTTATTAGCTAGCATTGAAGAGTCCAATCAAATTCCACATTCTTTTTCAATAATTTTGTCAAAGGAGATGTAATTATTGAAAAGTAGTGTTGTTAAAATCATATGATTTGTGAGTCGAATTGATTCACATTGAAAATGAGTTGAATATGTTAATGAATTGAAAAATTTGTAAAATCATTGGAGAATCGCAGTGAATCAACCAAATCGATATGAATTGATCGATTCACATCTCAGATTCCTAAAACACAAAAATCCCATCGAATAAATAGATAAACAAAAATTAGATGATAGAAGAAGAAGGGATGTTTTATACAATATTGAATATACACACTGTAAACAAGCAAAAATAAAAAATTGCCTCCCATTATCTATGTTCTTTAATGCAGATTAACTACAAAGTGAACCAGTGTTACCAGCGAAGCTTTTCTGTTACCAACATTACCACTCACCAGTACTAGGTAATTTTCTATTTCTCTTCTATTTTCTCCATCCTCTTCCTTTTCTCTGTTTTCTTTTTTTGTTTGATAGGTCTGTGTTCTCTTCTCTATGCCAGTTTTGGTTAATGCTTTGGTTTTTTTTCTACGTTTATGCTTTGAATTTCACTTTCTTATGTGTATAGATACTATATTAGTTTCAGACCTTTAGTTAATGCTTATATATTATGGATGTTAAAGCTTTGGTTTTGGTTAATGCTTTGGTGACATTCGCATTCACATCCACTTACACACACACTTGATAGTGACATACACACACACCACTTACTTTTCTCATGGACACAATTTCTAATAAAATATTATTTTTACTATTTAAATAGTGTAAGGATTAATAATTAATAAAATAAATAATATTTGTATATTTGAATTGACACTCATTTCTGAAAATATTTTTTTTCTCATTATATAGAATTAATAATTAAATTGATGTATTATTTTTTGTAGGTTATTTTTAGTTCATATTATTGAAATATGACTTCAAGATCAAAAAAAGGTTCTACAACTAGAACTAGTGATACTACTTAGGAGCATTGTTCTAGAGTTAATGATAGTTGAATGCATGTAAAATGAAATTATTATGGGCTTGAAAGAAGGGGAGGGATAAATCAAATGAAACATCATTTATCGGGTGATCATGATAATGATGCTCCTTGTACAAAATGTCTTGAAAATGTGAGGGAGATTTTTGTTAAAATTTTGAGAGAAACAAAAACACAAATAATAAATGCAAATGAATGTTTTGAAGTGGGTGGAGAATAAGGAAATCAAAATTTAGTCAAAGGAAGAAAAACTAGTATTGATTCATTTATCAATAAAGGGAAGGGCTTTAAACAATATACTTTGAATGCAACGGTAAAAGATAGAGAACCCATGATTCAAAGTACATGTAGATTTTTATATGGACATGCACTACCATTTGTCTTAATGAAGAGTCCATTATTTGCTTCTATAGTAGAAAAAATTGGTGAATTGGTAAGGTTTTAAAACCTCCTAATTATTATAAGGCTAGAGTCACATTTTTTTAGAAGGAAGTGGATAATGTCAATTTGATTCTAGAAAACTATAAAAAGGAAAGGAAAAAAAGGGGATGAACTTTGATGTCGGATGGGTGGTCAGATAAAAAGAATAGGTCTCTCATTAATTTTTTAGTAAATAAACCTAGTGGGATGGTTTTTCTTAAATCAATAGATGCATTAAATATGGTAAAAGACGCAAAAAAAATTATTTAATTTGCTTGATTCATTAGTGGAGGAAATTGAGAAGGAAAATGTAGTTCAAGTGGTGACAAACTGTGCTTCAACTTATCTAGCAGTTGATGAATTATTAATGGAAAAGAGAAAAAAATATTATTTTGGTCTCCTTGTGCAACTCATTGCATTGATAATATGTTGGAGGATATAGGTGAATAGCCTATTTTCAAAGACACAATAAAAACATAAAAAATAAATAAAAAAAAGCTAAGTTTGTGTTTATATTTATGGACATGCTTAGGTCCTTAGCATGTTTAGAAAGTATTCTAAAAAAAAGGAGTTAAAGAGAGTTAGAGTTATAAGATTTGTTACATCATGTCTCACTTTAAAGAGTTTTGACGAAAGTAAGCTTCCTCTAAGAGCTATGTTTGCATCTCAAGAATGGACTAAAAGTAATTGTGCTTCTAAAGTATAAGGAAAAAAGGTCGGGACAATATTGCTATCCGATGACAAGTTTTGGAAATCAATCAAGTATTATCTGAAGTGTGTGAGCCTACTTGTCAAAGTTCTAAGACTTGTTGATGGTGGTGCAAAACCAGAAGTGGGATACATATATAAAGCCATAGAACGAGCAAATGAGCAAATTGCACAAAATTTTAATCATAAAAAATCAAGATATAAGTGCATTTGGAATATTATTGATTTAAGACGGGAGTCGCAACTTCATAGACCACTTCATGCCACAGGATATTTTCTTAATCCCAAGTAAGTAATTTTTAAAAAAATATATTTTTCATTTAATATTGTTATCATATATTTATTAACTTTATTGCTTTTATGCTATATTTTTAGGTTTCATTATGATGAATCTTTTAAGGCAAATATGGAAATGAAAGTTGGCCTATACAGGACAATAGAAACGATGTTTCCAGATATTGAAACAAGAATTAAAATTAACCAACAATTGGAAAATTTCAAAAAAGAAAAAGGATTATTTGGCATGAGTATGGCTATTGCAACTAGAGATAAGAAGCAACCCGGTATTATTTTAATTAACTATTCGTGTTTTGTGTGCAATTTGCCTCATTTGATTTACAATTTTCTTAGCTTTATGGTGGGAGAGTTATGGAGAACATTGCAAAGAACTTCAAAGTCTTGCTATAAGAATTTTAAGTCTGACATATAGTGCTACTGGATGTGAAAGAAATTGTAGCACATTTGAGCATGTCCATTCCAAAAAGAACAACAAATATTAAATGCTCTTGTGTTTGTGAGGTATAATATTCAACTTAAATTAAGACAAGCCGAAAGGAAGGAAAAAGGAGAGACATACGATCCTATTTATCTAAGTGACATGGAGTCCGATGATGAATGGATCAATGAAATTGAAGATCCTTGTTTACCTCAAGATATTTCATGGATGGACATAAATGAATGTTTTAAAGATGATGGAGGACTTGGGCCAAGTAACAAAAGAAAAGAGGTAAACATCATATTTGTAATAATTTTTTTTTTAATTTTAACTTCTAAAATTTTAATTTTTTTTCCTCATTATATTATATATATAGTTCCAAGGAACTTAAAGCATGATATAAAGGGAAAAGAAACAATTGTTCAAGATGAAGTGATTAATGATTTAAATATGAATAATTGTGAGAAAGAAAATTAAGATGAAAGAGAGCAAGAAGATTTGACTATGTTACAAGATAAAGATGATAATGAAGATTATGGACTTAATTCACTTAAGCTTTTCAAATGATGATTTCATGAGTTGATTATATTAGTGACTTATTAGAGCATTATTTATATTTTCTTTTTTTAAGATGGTACTTTTAATTTGAAAATGATACAAGTAAAATAATTAAAAGTATTTTTTTTATTTAAAGATATTACTTAATATGTTAGAGAACATTATATAATATTTAATGGAAATATATTTTGCTATATGAATACATAATATATATTATTTTCAATTTATATTATAGCCATAAACCGAATCTTACGATTCTATTTGATTCTCGTTTCATAAAATGAAGTTTTCGATTCTCTATTCAAATCTCGATTTGACAACTATGTTGAAAAAGTGTTGGACAAACATCATATAGTATCCTCCCAAACCTACGAAATTTCATACTTCCATGATATTCTTTGGGGCTCCTAATTTACAATTGCAGAAATGTTATTAGGATCAACGTATACCCCTTCCGCAGATGTCATGTGTCCTAGAAATACAACTTCATTCAGCCAAAATTCATATTTATATAATTACTTATTTCTCAAAATCTCAAATGTTATTCTTAAATGCTTTTTATGCTCCTCCTTGGACTTCGAATACTCTAAAATGTCGTCAATGAACACTATCAT
Organism: Mallotus nudiflorus; assembly: GCA_947683625.1. Lineage (NCBI taxonomy): Eukaryota > Viridiplantae > Streptophyta > Magnoliopsida > Malpighiales > Euphorbiaceae > Mallotus > Mallotus nudiflorus. The sequence goes on from CANTUR010000184.1 coordinate 2,456,299, forward strand.
AAACTTATCGAAATATTACTTGAACACTCGATTCATCAAAGTCCATGAATGTAATTGGTGCATTCGTCAATCCAAATGGCATCACCGAGAACTCATAATGTCTGTATCTAGTTCTAAAGGCAATTTTAGGAATGTCTAACTCCTTAATCCTCAATTAGTGATAACTAGACCTTAAATCTATCTTCGAAAATACTTCTACTATTTGTAATTTATCAAATATAACTCCAATTCTCAGTAAAGGATACTTATTTCAAATAGTAACCTTATTTAGTTATCTGTAATTAATGCACAATGGCAATGATCCATCCTTTTTCTTCAGAAATAGCACAAGTGCACCCCATAAAGAAACACAAGTTTAGATAAATCCCTTATCCAATAACTCTTATAGTTGCACTTCAACTCCTTCATTTTAGCTAGAGCAATTCAGTATAATGGTTAGGAAATAGGCCTCGTACCTAGTAATAGTTCAATTTTGAATTCAATTTCTCTTTTAGGCAGTAGTCCTAACAGTTCTTTTGAAAACACATCTTCAAATTTATTCACAATAGGTAATTCATTTATTAGAACCTCTTCCTTACTGTTATCTATCACAAAAGCTAAAAAAGCTTCATAGCTTTTTCTCAAATTCTTCATCATTGTCATGGCTGAAATCATCATAGTCGATGCTTTCTTACCTTCGCCTACAAAACTTATTTTTCCATCTTCGACTTCAAAATTTACTTGTCGTTTATGGTAGTCCATATTCACTCAGTACTGACTTAGACCATCCATAACTCGTTAATTAGCAATGGTATAAAATCCCATTTCATTTCAGCTTCTCCCATTCTTGCACATACATCTTTGATAATTGACTCACCCACTTCATTGTAGCGTCTCCAATTCTTATAAAGACATATTTGATAACTGACTAACATATCACACTCATCCCCATTGGCATATTCACAATTATAGGATATATTCTATCATAGGACTTAAAATTATTATTTATGGAAAATGCAGATGACATGAATGAGAATGTAGCACCAAGATCAACTAGAATACATGTTGATTTATTAAATACATAAGTCCTACCCGTTATTACATCTAGTGCATTCTTGGCATCACATTCTAGCATTTTGCATACACTCTTACCTAGTGCATAATCTCATATGCTTTCACTTCACTAGCAGCTCCATTGTACGAGTGTGGAGCCATTCTTCTTCTACTTTTGGTATATTTCAATTAGGCATTCTTTGTTGAATTCTTCTTTGAATACTTTCCAGGTAAGAGCTTCTCTATACAAGTTCTTAATTAGAGTTAACCACTTATCAGCTTTATCAAACATTCAGCCATACACATTCTTGGCTTTCTATTCATATGTTAATTGTAATGTAGTAAAGACCTTATCCACTATCTTAACCTACTTGTCAACTTAACTAAGGCATGTTTATTAGCATGTTTAATAATGTCTCCTAACTTCTTGTACTTCTCTTTCTCAGCCATCACAATTGCCATTATTATACACTACTGATAGTGCTTGTGGATTTAATGCATTCACTTGCTCTATAAACGGTTGATGTTGACAATTATTGTGTGCTCTCCTTAGCATGTTCTCAAAGGTTGGTGCAAATACAAGTGGTATTGAACTATCTTGTTGGCCACCCATTCGAGCATTTAGTGCTTCCTCATCATTGCCAACTAACACTGATGATAGAGATAATTCTCATTGTGGTGCTCAATTCTTAATCGAATGACTAACCCATTCTATAAGATTATCTCAACTGGGTTTGTTTCTTCAACCTTGGCCTTAACCTTTATGTCTACCTCTACCTCGACCACGACCTCCTATAAGACCACCTCTAGTTTTTGCCATCTATGAATACCCTAAAATTCAAAATTGAAACACTTCAATATCACTTACCATTAATCTCATCATAACTAATAGCCTTCAAAATTAATATTTCTTGGTGTCTACAAAATCTAATAGCCTAGAGCTTTGATACCAACATTGTAACGAACAACCTACCCCGACATCTTTCTATGGTATATTCCTTCCATATAAAGGATGATAGTGTGAAGCATCACTAAATCATTCAATCAGTCCTCCAAACCTATGTGAAGCATCACTAAAAAAACTATATAAATATTTTATTTTTAATAAAAATTAGAATTTTTAAGAATTTGACATATTAAATTTTAAAGTGAATACTCAAATGTGAAGATAAACACTTGTCAAATTTTTAACCTAATAACTTTAAAGCTCAACATTATATATATATATATATATATATATATATATATATAACATTAATAATTTATGTCATTTGATTCTCTGAATATGCATATTAATATTTAATTAATTAAATGCATGCTTCATTGTGTTATTAGAAGAAGCTCTTTTCTTTTAAAAAAAGTTACTTAAATGTTTTGTCGTCTAGTATGAGGGCAAAAGTAGTATTTAATTAAATTAGTAAATGAATCAACATAAAATAAAGTAAATAAATATGTTGTGGGGTTTAGGGGGGTGCTAGAAACTCGTGAGAAGGCTCATGAGCAGCCTCTTGTCATGGATGCTAACGAGCCTTCCCTAGCGAGCAGAGGCTGAGCCACTCACAAGTGACGCTCACAATTATGAGCCATTCGTGAGGGCCCTCTGCAAGCCTCCAACAGCTCTTTCAGACTCCAACAGTTATAAAATTCAATGGTCACAAGCTGGACACTACAGCAACAGTTCATATGCAAAAAACTATTTTTCATTTAATGTTGAAGAGAAGAGCTTGGAGATGCAATTAGTGGCTCCAACAACTATATTTTTTATGCTCAAGCTATATAAACATGCTTTGGAGTTTCATTTACAAGTTACACACTTCGAACATTAAAATTTCTCTCCTTAGCATTCATTGAACATCAACTACTTCATCTAATTTCTTTGTGTTTCATTAACTCTTTGAGAGTTGATTGTTTGTTAAAAATAAGACTTCTACTTCATCTAATTCTTAGGATAGATTAGAAAAGAATTGAGGTTTATTTCTAAAGGAATTGATTTAAGTATTTGTTGATTAAAACACTTGGGTTGTGGTTTAGAGTTAGCCTAAAAACTCTTGATTGTAAGGTTAAAGTTAAGCCTATAAATTGTGGTTATTTAGAAATCCTAGTTTAGAAACGTTAGGTGAAAACATAAGTTTGTTAAGAAACCGAACTGCTTAAATTGGTTGTGTTCTTGAATGTTTTGTTCTTTCTTTTTTTTTCCTCAAATCTTTCTTTAAATTCTCTTAATTTCCTTCAATTTCTCAATAACCCTATTCACCCCTAGAGCAATTATATTACCTTTTTAGAAGTAGAAATCAAAATTGAATTCATACCTGGATATAAGAATGACAAGGCTTTGGTTTGCTGACTTGTTATTGCTTTACAGGTTTAGTTTTTTGTAATGTGATACACCATGTCAATCTAATAACTTAAATAAACTTATGAACGAAAGCCAATTTTAGACCCAACAAATAGAACATTGCAACGTAATGATTTTACTGCCATTTGATCAATTCTAGCATTAGAAAAGTTTGGGGGTGTTAGAAATTTGGTTACCTATCACTTCTTCCCAATAAAACACTTGTCAAAACACAATTTTGTTAATAAAGTTAGAATGTAACTTACCACTCTAAATAAGGTGATTCGTTAGACCTCCGTCTAAAAATAAGCACTTTCCTCCACTCCTTTATATATAAATAAGCACGTTCCTCCACTCCTTTCAAATAGGAGAAATCTCATATACCCAATTCAAAACCTTTGCATCTACTCCAAATCCAACTTTCAGAACTAAAGCAATTATCACATCACATGGCAAAGTGGCAATATCTTCCTATCTTGGTCTTCTTATCTTCCTTAGGTAACAACAATCATGCCCTTTTCTTTTTTATTATAATGATTCTGCCCTGTTTTTAATGTGATAACGTCAAAATTCTATGGTGTGATCTTTTTGCAGGCACTGAAGCTGCAACATTTACCCTCCAAAATAAATGCAGGTCAACCATATGGCCTGGAACTCTTTCAGGAAAAGGACCTTTACTAATTAATGGTGGAACTAGATTAAAACCAGGTCAATCAATAACAATCGATGTACCTCACAAGTGGTCAGGCCGCTTTTGGGCTCGAACTGGCTGCAAATTTGATCATTCTGGCAAGGGAAAATGTGTCACTGGTGACTGTGGTGGCTTGAAACATTGCAGCGGAGCTGGTGGTGTACCACCAGTCACACTAGCCGAGTTCACCTTAGATGACCTAAATTTTTATGATGTCAGTCTTGTTGATGGGTACAACATCCCTATTTCCATCTACCCTTATGGTGGCTCTGGCAACTGCAAGAAGGTTGAATGCTTTTCAAACTTGAATCCAAGATGCCCCAAGGATCTACAAGTGAAAAGTAATGGCAGGATTGTGGCATGCAAGAGTGCATGCACAGCATACAATACCCCAAAATATTGTTGCACTGATGCGTATGGTTCTCCTCATACTTGCAAGCCCACTGGTTTTTCAAAAATATTCAAGGCTGCTTGTCCTACATATTATAGTTATGCCTATGATGATGCAACAAGCACATTTACGTGTAAAGATGCTAACTACAAAATTCGGTTTTGTTGAAGTTATGAAGTGAGACTATTGTAGAGAAATGCTACGAACATAATACATAATACATGTACTGTTTAATAAATATCTATAAGAGAACCCTCCCACGTGATTAAATTTTGTGGAGTAAAGATACAGGTAAAAGGGACATGCAAGGTATTGACACTCAAGGTTTTCATGTTTGCTGGGTTTTACAGAGACCTGTGCCATGATATGGAAAGTATCAGAGAGATGTTTCTCTCTCATTTTCCTATTATTGATCTTTTGTCAAAGTGCAATGGCATTCTATGTGTTCAAAACCAGTTGAAGATTCTTTTTTCCATTAATGTAGCCATTGTTGCACGTTTAGAACAACATAATAATAACCAAAACAATTGTGAACTGAAAAGCACAAAAAATAGTGGCAAAGGAAATGCACTTGATTCATCAGAATCAGAGCTTATCAAAATCCAAAATCATTCAAGGGTCAAATCAACATTGTGCGTGTGGTGCCCATGCGACAAGGGTCATTCTATATTTGTATATGGATTCATGCAGGCTATAATTGTAAGAACCATCTGTTTTGGCTGCCAACCACAGCTAACTACTGACCATGACCACAGCTAACTTTTGTTTAAAATCTATATCACAACATTGAAGGTTTGAGTCCAAAAGCCACAAGCTTGAAATTCCAATGAGCCAGTAAATCCTTGAGAGAGTGAAAATCAATTACCTATCGTACGAAATGCCTAACTGGGCCATATAGCCACCTGCTGCCAAATTGAAAAATTATAATCATGTTAGACATGCAAAAGCAGGAAGTTCAGTATTTTAATTGAGGAACCAATGTTTTACTGAAGCTAAAAAAAACAAGTTACCTGACACTATAAACTGCAGAAACCCAAGAAGCAAAGCAAGAAAGGGAATTAATTCTATGATCTACTGCAACAACCTGAGTTCGTCCCTCCCGTTTCTGGCTCCTGTCCAGGGACAATAATATTGGTTCCTTTAAGAAGTGAAGAGTTCCCTCCATCATGTTCATCATTAGCAACTAGGGATTTCTTGCTGACAATTCGATAGATCTCTGTAAGGACCGAAAGGAAAGCTGATTCAACATTAGTGGCCTCAAGGGCTGACGTCTCCATAAAGAAAAGGTTTTCCTTTTGAGCAAATTCTTTGGCATCCTCAGTTGGTACAGCTCTGAGGGTCCCTAGGTCAGACTTATTGCCAACAAGCATGATGACGATATTATTATCAGCATGCTGCCGCAGTTCCTCTAGCCACTTGGCTACATGATCAAATGAAAGGCGTTTGGTTATATCATAAACGAGCATTGCTCCCACTGCACCTCTGTAGTACGCACTGGTCACTGCTCTATAGCTGAGATTGCCACAACAATATACATAAACAATAAGTGTCAGGACTTATATGTAGAAGCATTGATCTAAAATCCCATCAATATAAAGAGAATAAAGGTTTCCATATACAAATACAAACATTTGACAGGTGAAGGGACAACCAGCTAAATGACAAATTAAGAAATCATGAAGCAACCAACCAAACAAAAAACTATAAGGTAACTTTTTCTTGCCTGCCCAATGTTTCAGGTAAGCAAAAGAAATTCTGTAGCACCTATCAAAATTTGTAATGACGAACATAAGTTTCTGCTATAATCTTCAATCTTCATTACTTGTTTAAAAATCATTAAACTTTCTTGTTACTTCTTTGATTAATGGATATACAGCAACCATTTCAGTAAAAAAAAAGTTTCTGACATATGTAGGTCCCAACATGTAAACATTACTAAAATCACGAACTGTCTTACCTTCCATAGAACACAATAAGTTCAAATTACTGAACGAAGATCCCAACTTTATCCTGAAATTTTCATTTCAGAATCATATTATTGTTTTAGCAATAAATGACAATATATACGTGCAGAATGTCCTGAAGATGCATACAGCTTGCAGTGGAAAAAACAACAAAAAGAACCTTTTCTCATCTTCATATCAACAATAATCACGCCTTGGTTTCTATTTTATTTTTTCCCCATGACACCCCATCTTCTGCCTTCTACTAAATATAAATAAAACGTTAACACTCCTTCGCTAATCACTTACTACCCTCAAAAATGATCAATTAACACCACTAATTAATTACATAACAATTCAACATATCACAATGAACTGAAAACAGATTAAAAAGAAAAGAAACATATTAAAATCTCAGCATTAATAAAAACCCAAAACCAATTTTAGTCTATTTCCACTAATCAACAAACCAATACACAATATCTCAGTGATCATCCGACAAAAATTAACAGGTAATATAAAAACAACTTGATCATTATTCGATACCCAAATCATTATTTGATCAAAATAAATTAATTAAGAAAGGGAAGAGAGAGCACCGTTCTTGACCAGCAGTGTCCCAAATCTGAGCCTTGACGGTTTTGTGATCGACAACGATGGTTTTCGTTTGGAATTCAACTCCAATGGTTGCTTTAGAATCTAAATTGAACTCGTTTCTAGCGAATCGAGCCAGGAGTTGCGATTTCCCAACAGCAGAGTCTCCAATTAGAACGATTTTAAAGACGTAGTCTATCTTCTGATTGAAATTTACTTGTAAATTCGACATCTATAGCTTTCTCTCTTCTTTTTTTTTTTTTTAATGTTGGCTGTGGAACGTGTCAATAGCAAAGTGGTGGCGAGATTAGAACGAAGAAAGCGAGAGCCCCAGAAGACTGAGTTTCGGCTTCGATTGGAACTGAAAGGAAAGAGGAAAAAGAAGCCCAAAAAAAAAAAAAACAAAAGAGAAGAAAAATGATGCCCTTGAGAAGAGACCAACGACTTTTGCCTGTGTGGGCCAACTTAAACGGCTTTTTTACACTATTTCTTTGATTTGATATTTGTTTTATGTTAAAATAAAAATAATTTTAAATTTCCATCGATGATGTACCGATAAAAAAATAAATATAAATTTGTTAAAAATTATAAAAAATGAAATAATATTCAAATTAATAATATAATAAATTGATTCAAACTTTATAAATTTGATAATATTACAATAATTATAATATATATGACTTTAGTTCTACAACGTATTGATAATTATAATATGATTTGTTGTCTTTATTTAATTGAATATGTTTTGCTCGTTTGAATCACCTATACAAAAATAAAAAGTTGTAACAAGACGACAAAAAATAAAACGTCGTAATAAGATGATAAAAAACTAAACGCAGTAACGATAAAATCACGAAAAATAAATTAAATAAAACTCAAATCTACGTGGAATAACTACTTATATAAGAAATAAATTGGTAAAAGGAGGTGTAGATGAGTAATTTCAGGACAAGAATAGCCAATAATCACCTCTCATTGCTTAAGGAAGATGAGTGGCTAGAAAAGTAAGAAGACAAAGTTGAGAAAAAATGAGGTTAAAGTTTTAAATACCTTCATATGATATATTATCTTCATATGATATTTGTTTTTAAGAAATACTATTTGTGTAACTTCAGTTCTAAAAAAAAGAAATACTATTCATGAATCTGCACTTGACACGAACTGTAAATAATATATGTTTTAAAATTATTTATTAGATGATTATTGCACTTGACACGAACTGTGAATCTTTAATTAATCCTTCAATCACCCAAGCTTTCATCTTTAATTCTTATAATTTTTATTTATCTTAAGAGTGTTTTTGAGTGTGGGTTGGTGAGTGTTTAAAACCATTATTCAAAAGTTGAATAGTGAGATTAAGTGAGTTGGGTTAGGGTTTTATTCACTTGTAAGCTAAAAGGATTGTTCTTAGTAAGTGAGTTTGAGTGTGGGCCATTAAAAACACTTGGGTTTGAGTGTGAGGCTTTGAAAATACTTGGGTTAGAGTGTGAGCCTTATGAAAACACTTAGGTTTGAGTGTAAGCCTTGGAAAAACACTTGGTAGCTTGATTTAAGCTTGTAAAGGTTTAATCTACACCTTGAAGTAGATTGATAGTTGATTGAAATTCTCAACTTATGGTTAAGGAGAGAACGTAGGCTTTGAGAGCCGAACCTCTATAAATTCCTTGTGTTTTTATTACTCATAATGTTCATCTATTTCAGCTCAAATTCTATTTTAAGTTTGCTTTTTGTGAAAAATAAAAAATTACCTATATTTCTTAAAAAACCAATCCCCCCCCCCCTAATTTTGGCAGTTGTGGAATTACATTTGGCATTAGAGCTTTGGTCTCCATTTTTTGAGATTTAACCATCTTGGAGAAAAGATCATGGCCTCCATAAGTTAAGTTGTTGCCACCCCTGATGTTCATGGCCCTAGTTACACAAGACCTCCATTTTTTATAGAACTGATTATGTATATTGGAGAAACAAATGAAAATGCTCTTGGATAGTGAAGGAGTTAATTTATAGGATATTATTAAAGAAGGGTGGAGTCGTCCAACAAAGAAAGACAATAAAGGCAATAAGGTGACCATTCCTAGAAAGCAATGGAGTGATGAATAATCAAAAGCTAACTTGAGAAATAGAAAGGCAATCAACATCCTCTATTATGGCTTAAGTAAGGAAGAATACAATAGAATAGAGCACCTGAGATCCGCCAAAGAAATTTAGGAATGTTTAAAGACCAAATATGAAGGCACTGGTTAAATTAAGAATAAGAAATTGCAAATGCTTAGAAGAGAGTATAAATTATTTGAGATGACGTCTTATGAGAAAATTAGTGATATGTATAATAGGCTTATCACTCTCATAAACTCTATAAGGAAACTTGGAAAGAAATTTTCAAATGAGGATGCCAACAATAAAATTCTTATGAGTTTGCCTTAAAAAGTTTGGAAAGCTAAGATGACCTCAATTGAAGAAGCAAATGATCTTTCTATTCTACCTATGGATGAACTTCTTGGGAAGCTTCTCACCTATAAAATCAAAATGAATCAAGTGGTAGAGGAAGAGATGGCCAAGAATGACAAAGGCATTACTGTCAAGGCAAAAAAAGACACTAGTGATAGTGACTCAAATGACAATAAAGATTAGTATACTATAATTTTAAAAAAAGGTAAAATATCCCATCCTAAAGAAGAGAAGAGGATTCAAAAAGCAAGACTCAAGCAACAAGGATCAAGTCATATGCTATGGATGTAACAAACCGGATCATATCATATCTAAATGCCTAAAGTTAAAGAAATCCTTCAAAAAGGATAAGAAGTTCAAGAAAGAAAAGAAGCAAGCACTTATAACAACTTGGGAAGACTCTAATGATTCAAGTGATGATGACACCAATGAGCAAATTAAAAATCTTTGCTTCATGGCATTAGAGGAACCTTCAAATGATAAGGTAACTCTAGACTTTGAATCAAATGATGAAATGTTGCTTGCTTATGAAAAATTGATGCATAAATGCGATAAATATTCATCTAAAATTACTTTACTCAAAGAAATTGTAAAAGCTCTAGAAGAAGAACTTGAGAAGTTAAGATCTTCTAATGAAGAGTTGACCAATTCATTGAATGAATGAAATTCTAAGAAAATTAAGGTTGCTAATGAGAATGCTAAACTTATTGAACAAAATGTATTTTTAGAAAATGAAAATAGCAATCTCAGAAAGTCCATTTCTAGATTTAACCAAAGAAAAGAAATACTTAATGGGATGATCTCTATTATTTACACCCTTTTGAAATCTAAAAATGGAATTGGATTTGAAAATGCCCATGCTAGCTCTTCAAAAGGTATAAGCCTAAGTAATCAAAATACTAAGAGTTACCAAAAACCTAGTCTTAAAACCAATAGACCTAAAAAGTCTAATGGTTAGACGGCTAACAATTCTAGAGCTAATAGCTCAAGAGGACCCAAGCCTAAGAAATACAATCATGCTCATTCTCATGGTTTTCATAATTTTAAAATGAAAGAGCATACACCAAATGTTAAAGGCCATTATTGTGGTGTGATAGGGTATAAGAATTCTAGATGTTATATTAGAAAGACTCATTTAGGTTACTTAAATGATGGATCTTTCAATGCTAACTCCTAAAGGCCCAAGTACATTTAGGTACCTAAAGTGTGACAAAGCATTTTATTATAGGTATGCTTCGAATCCACAACGTAAAAAGAAAAGTGGTATATTAATAGTGGATGTTCAAGGCATAAGATTGGGAAGGCCAACCTCTTCACTCATTTAGAGAAGAAAAAGGGAGGCAAAGTTACATTTGGTAATAATGTCAAGGGTAAGATCATAAGCATTGGTCAAGTTAGTAAGAAAGATTCTACTTATATTGAAGATATTATTTTGGTTGATGGTTTAAAGCACAATTTACTTAATGTTAGTCAATTATATGATAATGTAATAGAGTGACTTTTGAATCAAAGAAATTCTTTGTAACTCATATGGAAGAGAATAAAGTCATTTTCAATGGTGAAAGAGTCAACAATATTTATACTATTAATCTATCCTTTTTTTACTAACCAATGTGTTGAGTGTTTAGTTGCCATTAAGGATGACACCTAGATGTGACATAGCAGATTTGGTCATCCTAGCATGGAGCTTATTAGAGATCTAAGCTAAAGTGATAATGTCATTATCCTCCCCAAAGTGAATTTTCAAAAGGAGAAAGTGTGTGGACCTTATTAAATGGGTATTCTTGAAGAGCTAAATCAGCAACAAAAAGCAATGGAGAATGATCAAGCTATTTCCCTTCCAATTAAGTCATCTCAAAATGTTGGATGGTAACTTATTATGATATATGTTTGCTTGAATCATTATAATTAATTTCTTGAACCTTGAGTGGTTAATTTGTTATACCTTTGAATTTTGAATAATTGTGGTGCAATATTGAACTAGTCCCTAATGTGTTTAAAGTGGCTCAACCAAAGTTCAAGGTTTGATTTTTTTTTTAAATCATGAATTTAAATCATGATTATTATATTAATGTTACTAGCAGTGAAGGTTCTGTTCTTTTAAATAAATTCATTTCTTTTTATTTAAAATTTTATCATGATCATGACACCCTCTTCATAACCAATTATTTTTCTAGGGTTAGTATTATTGTATTTAAAGCATCTTTCTCTCTAATCCATCCATCTTTCTTCTTCCTAGCTGCCCACTTTCCCTTTTTCTATGTTTTTTAACCTATTTTTTTCAAAATTCCTTCTTCTTCATCATTTTCACTTTCACTCACATCATTGTCATGTTTATTCATCATGTCACATCATCTTATCACCTCTCATTCATCCTTAAATTAATCAACCTTCAAGGAGTTGACAAAAAAAGAGAAAATAAGGAACACAATAAAAAATTGTACGAAAAAATAGGGCCTATCTGATATTTTATTCTTCTTGCTTTAGATGAAAGAAAAAAATAAAGGTAAACAATTCTGAAATCTCACGCAATTTGCTCAACTAGCATTTTTTATTGGAATTGTGTAAGAGAATTGGGATATGAGGATATAATGAGAGAGTTATTTGATAAAATGAAGTTAAAGGAATTTTTGAAAATTCATGAAGAAATCTTATTGGATATCCTATTTGTTCTTGGTAGAAGGGAAAACTATTAAAATGTTGGAAAATTAGAGTTATTTGCTCTGTGGTGTGGTGAAGAAAGGAAGAAACTTGCTTTGACTTTTTTTACTACTTATTGAGTTTAGACATTACTAAGTCTAGAAATTTTCATAATTAAAAAAATTCAATGTAAATAGTGTAATTTATTAGTGAGAAGTGGAAAAGGCAAGGAACGTAATTTGGTGTGCAAATGACATACTAGAATTCCAGCAAATAGTAGAAGATGGAGCCTCTTTTACCTTAAAGAAACGACATAAAATTGCAGCCCCTAAAGATGATAAAGAAGGCTGAACCTAGCCACCAACTTCAATCCATAATAAATTAACTCTAAGTTCACATGGATAGTAAATTTTAAGTTATTCAAACCACCCTCTCAGTCATGGAGTCTTGAATTGAAGCTATGGACCAAAAACTTGCCAACCTTACATGATTTTTTTTTTCTTTCAACTCTAAGTTCACCTGGATAGTAAATTTTAAGTTATTCAAACCACCCTCTCAATCATGGAGTCTCAAATTGAACTCCTTTCATAACTTTTTTCTTTATCTTTTGTTTTCAAGTTTTTATAGAATTTGATGTTTTGTAGCCTTTTAATATTTGGAACATATATTTTTTTTTATTTTGGTTTACTGCTATGTTGGACAATAGTTCCCCCCATTGTTTAATGGTTTTTTATTGTACGTAAGGGGGAGAAAAAATTAAATTATGCCTAGTTATTTGGTCATCTTGTGAAAGTGACATGGATATTTGATGTTTATGGATATTTAGTATTTATTTGGTATTTATTGAATTTTTTTAGGTTAAATTGCAAGTCTGATTTATGGATGTTGAATTTGCAAATTTGTTGCATTTGATATGTTCTTGATATGAACATTAATTATACTATTTTTGTGTTTTAGTTTGGTTATTGGATATTATTCTTTGAATATTGATTATTTGACTGTGATTGAATATTGATTTTGCAAAGTTTGTAATCTTTATGCTTAACTTAGTATGCATATGTACACTATATGATGTTGTTTTTGGTTAAGCATTGATATTGATTAAATTGGAAGTGTTTCAGAAATATTGATTTGATTTTTGAATATTGGATGCTAATTTTGTGAAAACTTGCTGGTTATGGATATTGCTTATGTGAAGCAAATTGTTAGTAATATTATGTTATGGCCTTTCACTATTTGGGGCATATTTGCTTTGATTTTTATTTTTCTTTTTAACTAGATTTTTCAAGTCTTTTAGAATTTGACATGGTTATGGCCTTTTACTTTTTAGAACCTTTCTTTTTAGAAATCTCTCTTTTGTTGTTTTTATAGTAACAAAGAGAGAGAAAATATAAAATGTATAGATGTGAATTATATTTTGTATAGATATTGAATATGTTCATTGTGGTTATTACAAAAGGGAAGCCTTTTAAGGTTGATGAATATATATATGTTCATTATGGTTACTGCAAAGGGGAAGCCTTTAAGTTGACGATTATATCTTCTTTGGATATGTTTTTGTTAATAGTTGAGAGTTGCTCAAATAATTCATTGCTTTGTTGCTCAAATATGTAAAATGGACTTGTTTAATGATTTTTTGCAAGTTTAATTTTAGGCTTATTTTATGGGGGGAGTATTTCCTTCCAATTTTAGCCTAATTTTACATAATTATTTGTTACTATCAAAAGGGGTAGATTGTTGAACCTTAAGGGGTAAAATAATCTTTTTTGATGGTCACAAGTAATTAATTAAAATTATATTTAATTCATGTGTTAAGTATTTATATTCAGGTTAATTAATATTGCAAAATTCAAGTCCGGATTAAACAATGAGGGGTCAATATATTAATTTTTGAAGTCTGTAGTTCCCTCATGAGTTATGATGAGCTCATCATGGTTATGATTCAAATTTTCTATTGAGATCCAAAGTCAGTTTGGTCAAATTCAATGGAAATTTTCATTATATATGGTCACAAGCAAATCCCAATCATTATAAAAAAATTTTAAGCAAAATTACAAAGATTCAATTTGCAATTTTTGAAAAGTTCTTAAGAGCAGTCATAACCAGTGTCACCACCACTGTTATGATCATGACGACCAAAATTATGATCATGACAACCAACTTTAAAAAGTTGCCAAGAGTTGTCATGACTATCGTCACCACCATAGTTATGATCATGAAAGCGAAAAAATTCAAATCTCTTCTTGGAACCTCTAGAATTATGACCATGATGATTTTGTCATGATCATGACAACATGCAGACCTGCTTTTTATTTTATGGTTCAAACAGCTCTATATGCATTAAATGCACCTCCAACAACTTTTTTTCTCTTAGAGGGTTTAAATACTACTTAGAACATAGCTAGAACAAGAGAAGGGAATTAAGCAAACACATTTAGAAAAATCTTTGAGCATTTAAATTTCTTTAATTAATCCTTTAACCACCTAAGCTTTCATTTTTAATTCTTATAATTTTTATTTTATCTCAAGAGTGTTCTTAAGTGTGGGTTGGTGAGTGTTTAAAACCATTATTTAAAAGCTCAATACTTAGATTGAGTGAGTTGGATTAGGGTTTTATTCACTTATAAGCTAAGAGGATTGTCCTTAGCAAGTGGGTTTGAGTGTGAAGCATTGAAAACACTTGGGTTTGAGTGTGAGCCATTGAAAACACTTGGGTTAGAGTGTAAGCCTTGTGAAAACACTTAGGTCTGAGTGTGAGCTTTGGAAAAACATTTAGGTTTGAGTGTGAGCCATTGAAAACACTTGGGTTAGAGTGTAAGCCTTGTGAAAACACTTAGGTTTGAGTGTGAGCTTTGGAAAAACATTTAGGTTTGAGTGTGAGCTTTGGAAAAACACTTGAGTAACTTGATATTTAAGTTTGTTACACCTTGAAGTGGATTAATAGTGGATTGAAATTCTCAACTTGTGATTGAGGAGATGACATAGACTTTGAGGGCTGAACCTCTATAAATTCTTTGTGTTTTTATTGCTCATAATCTTTATCTATTTCAGCTCAAATTCTATTTTAAATTTGCTCTTTATGAAAAATTGAAAATTACCCATATTTCTTAAAAAGTCAATTCATCCCCCCTCCCCCTTTTGCACTTGTGGAATTACAAAGGTTGACTAATAAAAAATTATTTTAGCTACAGGATAGGACTAACAAAAAATTTTTAAAAATTTTTAGAATTTAATTATAAAAAAAAATTTATAAAATTTAATTGAAAAAAAGATATAATTTATAGAACTAACGTTATTGTTATCCCTAAAGAGTTTGTTGCTCAATAAAGTTCTTTTACCTAAAGAAAAGTTTTGCTTCTCAACAATTGAACATCAATCTCGTCCGGTTCATGTTGAGTTCACATATTTTTGTTGGGAAGTCTTTTTTTCTTTATTTATGTTTTTTTAGAGAAAAAAAAAGGATAAAATTTCACTATCCTAAATTTTTTTTCGTTGTTTTTTAATTGCGTTGATAAAAAAATTTTATTTTTAATTATACAATTTGTATATTTCATTTAATGATTTTGATTAACCGTAAATGGATTCTAAAATTTTTAAATAAGTATAATTGTAAAAATATCAGTAAAATTTTCATGATAGATAGATATTTAATAACTATAAAACAATTTTCCATCTCTAGCAATTTAACTGAGAAAAATTTAACGATAGAACTGTTTCGTTTCTATTCTGTCTCTATTCGCGGATAGAGATGAAATATTCTCTTTCTATTTACAAATTTCCTTGCAGTGTGAATTCATCTTTATTTGTGAGTTCTCCTCATGATTATGGCTAGGACTTGAGGAGTCCTGTATCTTCTAAAGGATTTGAAATTGATCAGCTTATACTCGTGAAGGCTCCTTCCAATCATGACCGGATCATGTGAAATTGATCCTAACTTATTCCACATTTAAACACGTAAATTAAAAGTTAAAAAATTAAAACTTTAAAAATAGATAAATTTGACAAAATTCGCATATAGTTGACTTTTATCTTTTACACTAATGGGTCTTAAATATATTAAATTAAAATATTTAATTCTAATTAAATTATTTTATTGACTACAAATATTATATTGATTCTTAAGAATTTGTAAATCTACAACGTGCTATGCAATATATCTTCTTGAACAACCCTACATTAGGAGGGGAAAATACTTTTTTTGTTTTTTCCTTTCCAAAACAGTTCATCAACAAGATAAATCATAATGAAAGGTGTAGCATCACAATATCCTAATCTCCTATACATTATTATACAATCTAAAATTCATTAACAATGAGTAGCCCGTTACTCTCATCTACCTTTCCAATTTTCCTAGCTGTTATTTCTACAGAAACAAATCAAGCAGAAACATGTAGTTTCTGTTTACTTGAACACTTGCACTTCGCTTTAATATCCTTAAGCGTCTGCAAAATATATGTAAAAAAAGTTAGTTAGGGAAAGGTAAATGTAGTTGAAAATTCATGTGATCTTGACTCGAAAGAAAATTTACAGTATCTTTTATCATTACCTTAACCTGTTTTTGCAAGTCTTTAATGTATTCAACTGCTAAATCTAACATATCTGATGTGTTTGTTTGCTGTCAAGAAGAAAGACATTAAAATTAGTCGGTGCCTAATAACTAAACACTATGTGCATTGCAATATGAAAGTTTTAACTAATCTTGACCTTGATGTCTGAACTACCTTGTCCATGTTTGGAAAAAGATCTTGCAGTTTTTTCATTCTTTCGCTAATCCGAGTTCTTCTAACCTGCAATAAGGGCATACCCACCATCCAGATCAAATTGTTAGTTTACTGGATTTGTAAGCAGAAGGAGAAGATTGGAGTCGGATGAGTAGATGAACTATGTGAAACATACCCTCTCTGCAATGCTTCGCGGGTGCGTAGCGAAGCCTCTTTTGGCTCTAATTTTACAAGGAACAGAACCTTGAAATTGCAGAATCTTCTCTATGGCAGCCATTTCTCCAGCTGTCTTAGGCAAGCTCAAGTGGTGTGTCAAACCATTCATGAGATTTCCAGAATTTCCATTCTGATGAAGGATGATAATGCTGTTACAGCATTTTGTACAGAAGAATAACATTGAAACTAATAAAAAGCAACATAATATTCTGTAAATTCTGTACCTGATTTTCTAATATGTTTACGCTAGAAAACACATTTCCGTCATTCTCTTTTATTCTTTTAAAGTTATTCGGGGAAGAATCCTCCCACAAATCATTTCCAAAGTTTAAATACTGCCTCTTGCCATAGCTGTCTTCACAATTCCTTCCACCAGGGTTTTCATCTCCAATTTCAGCAATCCGAGGCAAAAGCCTTTGTCCTGAGAAGTTTAAATGATTGCCAAGTCTACCAGTCGATGGATTTGATTCTCCATTCAAGCCATTCGCAACTCGAAAACTGCCAGCTTCTTTTGTTACACTGAATCCTGCTAATCATTAGGAAATATTCATCAGTGAACCAATCTTGGAGCAATAAGCAAGGAAAACCTAGTTAGTTGTAATTTTCTTGAATGAGGATCTAAATTTGAAGTAGAAAAGCTCAATTTTCCATCAAGACCAAGATTTCAGAACCGTTCAAACATCACTACCTTGACTAATTTTATTCTGTGATTCTAGACTAGAGATAATTCCATAGCAAAAGAAAGAAAAGTAAAAAAGAAAATTCCAAAAGTCCACTTTCTTTACAAAAAGAGGAAGAGTAAGAAAAAATAAAAATAAAAAATAGAATTAGAAACTTTTGAAGATACCTTCAAATTTCAAGGCTAAAAAATGTCCAACAAAAAATGTTGGTGCTTCCATTCTATCCAGGAACAAGAATTGGGCATGTTCCATTAAACAAAAAGAGAGAGAAAGAGGGAGTATTTCCCTTTATTATTAATTTAGCATTTGCCTTTATTCTCAAATTTTATTCTTTTTTTTTTTAGCAAAATAATAATTGCAACTTGACAAAGCAAATGCCACTCTCCCAGCCAGTCAAAATTTCAAGAGAATCCTAATTTTTTTTTTTAGAAAAACTGCACAAGATTCCTCCTACATTTCCTCTATCCATTGCCAATTTTCTTGGAAAGCAAACAAGTGACCATTAAAAAATCACATTTAATTTTTAATCATTGCTAAAAAAAAAAAAATATGAATACCATTGTCAACGCCTAGATTGGAGAAAAATCCAGCTGGAGAGCTGTTTTGCCTTACAAGATTGGATCCATTGGCAGTACTCATCTTTCTTGCCTGCACAGAGTTCTCCATAGCCATAGAGTTCATAAGACTGAAATTGCTATCCATAAAGTTGTTAACATTCACCGAAGTTCTATTATTAATTGCTAAACTTTGATACACCATTTGTGGATCCTCCATTTCTTGCTTTATTATTGCTGATCTCTCTCCATATTCTTGCATATTTTGAGAGTTGGAATCGCCTGAACCATTACATTCTGACATAAATCTTGACAAGATGGTATCCAGTTCAGGGCTCGAAGATCGAATATGTTGATAACCTTGGCATTCATTGCCACCATCACCACCATCATTGCTAGTGGTGCCAGTAATAAGACTATCAAGAAAAGAACTTGGCGCAGAGCGGTAACGCGTTAGGCCTGAATTATGCTGGTGTTGTTCTTGATAATAATGATGGTGATTCAAATCCATGAAGTCTTGATTCTTTCTGAATTCTCCTTCTTGGTGCTTGAAACTAGAACTATATAAAATACTCATTTATAGTTTCTTCTTCTGAAGATCCCTGAAAACCACAAGATTTATACAATATGCATCATTTGACCTGGTATTGTTTTCTTTTTCTTGCTGATAAATTATTGTGTAATAAATCCAATGAGAAAATGTCATACCTGAGCTTCTGAAGTTTTATAATTCCAAATTTTTCTTGAGCACTTGACCTCAAAGTTGCTTGCTTGTTCTTCAATAGAATAAAAGTACCAAGGAAAGATAACCGAAGGCTGCAACAAAGCAAATACATTCAAGTGAGAACCCAAACCAAAACAGCTTGCGTTTACACTACCAAAATTGAGAAAGAAAATTTAGAACAACATATCTAACAATATATTACATACAAGACATGAAATTATGTTAAAGTTTGCTTCTGCTTAGAATCTTTGTTGATTATATCACTTTGCAATAGAATTAGCTCCAAAATAAATCCTAAAGAAAGATAAAGGCCTAAGTACATATAGAGTACAAGCTTTTCATACAAAATCTAACACCAATCTGAATCCTGAGCTACAATCAAAGTACCTGAGCTTTCTGGGTTTCAGCTTTTATCACTTCCTTTACCTCTGAAAACACTGAAACCAAAAAAAAACAAACATAAAAGGAAAGAAGAGGAGAGGGAGAGAGATATAGATAGGTACAGAAGCAGAGCAATTAATCCTGATATTGTCTCACCACTTGCGGACATTTATGTACTACTATTATTACAAATTCAGACTCAAGATTAAACAGAATTACGAATGGAAGCCATTGATGATGTAATGTGGTCCATTGACAATTATGTGAGCAAAAGTAGGTTGACTAAACTGCCCTAAAAAGTGGTAATGGATTATACAAGGATCTGGGTTTGAGGATTAATGTTAAAATAAGGATGATAATTGTCTGTTTCTTGCAATTTGTTATAGTTTATGGTTTTTTTTTTTTAATAATTGGAAAGTGAAGAGAAGTGAAGATCGAATTCATGACCTCACTTTAAAATATATATCACTTGATCTGCTAGTTTACAAAGGATGGATTTATGATTTTTTTTCTTTTGGGTATTTAGGATTGAATATAATTTTAATAATTAAGGTGAAGTATATTCACATAAGAATATGATGCTTTGCTTATGGGTCAAGCGACTCTAGTGTGACATGGAGAGTTGGTATGTGTGTGGGTAAGTGCTGTTGTTGGGGATACACGCCCAGTATCAAATGATGCTTTGGAAAAGTAGAAGAGACAAGTGAGTTTGATTGCATCCGAAAAAATATTGATATGAGTACTAATTTCTTTGGAGAAAAATGTAATAAATATTTTTTTTCCTTTTTTTCCCTTATTTGGAATAAACTAGTCAATCTTATTATGACATATTTAAAATATTTAGAAAGTAATTAATCATACAAACAACTATTTTTCATAAAGAAAGGGGCAAGAAATTAATTTTCCAACACTGTAGAACATTACTTTTGAGGTTTGATGTACGAATGATATTGAAATATATAATAGAAAGATAACTAGTGTTTTTTTAAAAAAAAAAATAGTTTTATGGGTAGAGAAAAAAAAATTCCGATTTGTAATGATTATATCAATCAATATAGAAGCATTTTAAATTTTACTTTTGAATATACTAAATAATATAAAAGAGTGTGCATTTCAAATCATTAGAGTAAAACTATTATTTATGGAAATATGAATTGACTTCAAAATTAATTTTAAGATTTGGAAAAAAAAGAATTTTTAAACAAAAATAACTAGTTTTTTATTATATGAAAACCTATAAATGAAAGAAGAGAAATGATAAGTGAAGAATTTTATTTTCCTAAGAGATTAGAAAAATGAGACTTTTAAAAATCATTCTAAGGACCTTTAGTACACGAATGACACTCCTAAAATAAATAAATAAAAGAATCTAGTCTACTCATTATTAGTATTCTAAGAACATTCCTATTCCCTAGAAGTATTCTCTTCTGATAAACATGTATATGCTCTCTTCTTTGTTTCTTAAGTATAATATTTGTTGTATCTTTATTGTAATATTTTTTTCAAGATATAAAAAATTTTCATTTATATTCAAAAAAAAGTATATAATATATGATATGATAATAAAGAATATTATTATATGTATTAAACAATTGGCTTCTGTTTCGATAAAGAATTAAAAGATAATTTTTTGAAAAAATGTGTTATGTTCTAGATGCACTCTGTGTTGTGTATAGTTCATAAAAGATATATTTGCATTGTATGTGGTATTGTATCTTCCAGTTAGTAAAATCGAAGAATGAAATTTGATCCTGAGTGTATATGTATTTTAATTATATACATTAATACATTTTTATTAAATTATTATAATTTTGTAAAGGAATGTCACTAATTCAGTACAGCTTATATAATTAAAATAAGTTACACAAATATAGTGAAAGCTGTATTGAACCTTCCTTTTCCTCCATGTGCCAAATTAACCTTTTTTTTTTTTTTTTTTCCCCTATGTCGACTCTTTCATTGATTGAAACGGCATGCTGAAAACGGTGTCTGGTATTGCGAACAAACTATCCCACAGTTTTCCAATGTCAAAATAACCCAAAGCTCATTAATTTTTAATTGTACCCTTTAGGGGCTAAAGCAATAAAGAAACAAAAAAAAAAAAAGTGGTTTCAATGGAGAAAGAAAATAAAGACAAAATAAATAAATAA
This sequence comes from Mallotus nudiflorus, assembly GCA_947683625.1. Classification (NCBI taxonomy): domain Eukaryota; kingdom Viridiplantae; phylum Streptophyta; class Magnoliopsida; order Malpighiales; family Euphorbiaceae; genus Mallotus; species Mallotus nudiflorus. The sequence goes on from CANTUR010000184.1 coordinate 2,477,799, forward strand.
ATAAAGGGTTCTTGGACAAGAAATTATTTAAACAATAAACAATATTAATTGTTTTTGTCCTGTAAATGTATCATATGAAATTGATGTGGATGGAAACCCCAAGAAAGGTTGGATGGAAATTCCTGCTATTTGGGTTCATATAGCTGTTCAATGAATGGAAAACATTGACCAAAAAGTATGCTAGTTCCAATTCACACATGGGTGCTGAGAATTTAAGTAAATTGCTAGATTAAACTAATTAAGGTGTTTATTAAATTTATGGATACTCCATTTTGAGCTCATGTTGCTTGAATCATTGTGATTACTATTCATTAGTTGACTTTTCTTTATGTTTTAAAAAACATAAGTTGACTCTGATTAAATGTCAAACAAGCTCAAGTCATAACCACTTTGAATTGATAGGACTTTTCCAATCCTGTTATTTATTAATTGGTCTCACTTCAAAAAGTATTAATTAGGTTGTCTCATGAGTAAATTTAGATATTAGGATTTAATGTGGAGATGTTCCTATTTATAACTATTAGGTTTTTTTTTTTTTTTTTTAACTTAATATTATGAATTAATCAATTAATTCGCTCTATATTATGTTTAATGACTGTAATACAAATTTTAGGATTTATACCTCTAATAAAAGTGAACATTTTGATTGAACTTCATATAAAAGTGGTTATCCCGTAGGTAGTTTAAATAGTAAAATGTGTGAATATCCAATTGAGAAGAGTATAGTTTGGACCCCATCCTCCTATTTTCCCCTCTTGCACCTCTTATAGTATTATTAATTAACCATATGTACTAATTCAAAAAAATACAAAAGTATTTTTTTTACTAGAGTCTAATAAATTAAAATTTATAAATATACAGCAAAATTAGTCTAAGTTTTTTTATAAAATATTCATAATCAGAGACAAATTTTATCAAATATTATTAAATAAAATATTTAAATTTGTCTATTTCATATCATCTATGTAACATGAAAACGGAAATGAAAACGGAAAAACGGGGAAATGGGTTAAGGGATATGAGAAAATGACATTTCTTAAAATATAGGAAATGGAAATGTGTGAGAAAAATGTCAATATTAAAAGTATTGGGGTAAATATTAAACATATAGGGGTATATAAATAAATATTAAAAATATATGAATATATATAACATAAGTTTTATATATAATATTAACAAAATTTTATTTATTTTATTAATTAATAATATAAGTATAGAAATTATTTTGTTAAGTTAAGAAAAGTATATAATTATTTTTTAATTTGTCTCCTTTATTATTTTAAAAAATACTAAATAAATATATTTTTCAAGTTGGAATCTCATTTTTAAGTAGAAAACATGTTTCTTTATTTTTCATATATGAAAAAAAAAAGGGTCCTTAAACATTTTCGAGAAATTTTTTAAAATTTCTAATACGGAAATGTTTTCTGTGCATTATTCAAATTGTGATGATGAATTCAACCAATCTAAGTCTTTTAGCTGATCTAGCCAAACAAATAAAAAAGTCTTCACTTATTATTATATAAAATTAAATAATTTAGTCATTTACTCATAAAAGTAAAATTAAATTAATAAAAATATAATTTTAATTTGATTGAAAGTCTATTATCTATTTAATTAGGTTAACTTCTATTTTATCTCTAATAAAAATTAATTTAATGAAAATATAATTCTAATATAATATATTTCCTATTCTAATTAGTTTAATTTCTATTTTATCTCTAATAAAATGAAATTAATTATAATAAAATGAAATTAATTAACATATAATTCTAATTTTATTGAAAGTATGTTTCCTATTTTAGTTATGTTAACTTCTATTTTATCTATAAAAAAATTAAATTAATTAAAATTTTAGTTCTTTTGTTAAGAATATATATATATAACATAATTTTATAAGTGTTTTCAAATTAATAAATTTTATGAAATAAAATTGTTATTTCTATATAGAAATGAAAATATTAATGTGAAATGTTGAAAAATTGTTACTTCTATATAGAAAACAATTACTATAGGGTAGAGATTTTTACACTCCACCCATTAATTTTTGCACTTCTTTTTTATTTATTTAGAATTTTAAATTTCATAACTATTTTCTGCTTAAAATTTTTATTCTTTTATCAATTACAATTACAAACTACCATTTTTTATATTTTTCTTCGAAATTCATTATTTGATGTTTAACAATTTAAAACTACTTGTAATTGAGTTTTTTTTGTGTTAATAAAATTTAATATAGTCAGTTTTTTATAAGTACTCTTTTTATTGTAAAATTTACACCAATTATGGTAAACAACGTAGCTTTTATTTTTTACGAATAGACTTTCTTAAATATCATATGCACATAATTTTTTTATCATCATTTTTAAAAAGATTATTTAAAAATCAAATAACGTGATTAAAAAATTATTATAAAAATTCAAAAATAATTCATCATATAAAAAGTATTCATAAATTTAATGAATAAAAATAAAATCTTTAAATCAAATATATCCTAATAAATACTCTAATTAAATTACACATCGTATCTAAGTAAAAAGATGATCATCCATTTTGGAAACACAAAAAATGATATTTATATGGCAAAAGGGTAACTGAACATGCACTTCCAATTATAACCATAATGAAATTATTAAAGTAAATTGATTTTATTGGATTGCAGCCTGTCACTGTCATTAATTTAGAAATAATAAATCATTGAATTTAGAATGCTTGCAAGTGCGATTGGAGGAAATGAAGTATATTTTGCGATTTACAGTACTGACATATGAATATGATTAGACATAATTTATATGTCATGTACATAGAGAAAATCTTTTGACAGTATTTTAAACACAATTATGAATGTAAAAGGAAAGACCAAACACAAGTCTCGATTAAGAAATGATTTGGAAAAAAAACTACTATAGGCCAAAGTTGTATATGGATGAACATTCTAGTAAATATCCAAAGGCATGGTTTCCTTTATTAAGAAACTAAACAAGAGAAGTTGGGTGAATGGATAAAAAATCTAAAGTTTTCGGATGGTTATGTATTTAATATGGATTTGAAGGAGGTGGATCTAAGTTGTCTAGAATGAAGAGTCATGATTGTTATGTGTTCATACAACATTTAACTCCACTTGCATTTAGAGAACTTACATTCCAACATGTATGGAAGCATCTAACAAAATTGAACTTTTTCTTTAAAATTTGACCTCAACAGTAATAAATGCCATAGACATGGAAAGATTAGAAAATAAAATTTTCATCATCTTATGCAAAAATGGAATGTATTTTTCCACCTAGTTTTTTTTTTCAATGGAGCACTTACCAGTTCATTTACCTTGTGAAGCGAGGATAGCAGGTCCAATGCAATGCACGTGGATATATCAATTTAAGAGGCAAAAAAGGAATCTTTTATATTCCAAAATAAATTTATGTAATATAAGTTTCTTAATTCTTCTAGGGTACACAATGCATATCCATACTTAATTAAAGAAACGTCATATGTTTAGGTACCTACAAAAGTGAAAGAATAATGTTCTCAGTAAAGAAAAGGTTAAGGGGTTAATTGTTGATGCATATTTAGTTGAAGAATCATCATCATTCTGTTCGTATTATTTCAATTCATCATTGAAGACAAGATAGAGAATGCTCCCGCAAAATACAATTGGGATTAATGAATCACAAGATACTTATAAGATGTCAATTTTCAAAACATGTGGGAGATTATTAAGTGTTGTGCAAATCATACACCTTGATGACATGGAGTATGATGCAGATCACACATACATATTTTTGAATTGCAATGAATTTAAACCACATGTGAAGTACGTATATCAAAAAATAAACATATAATTTTTTTCATTTAATGTGTTGAACTTTAAGTAATGTTTTTCTTAGCACAACATCTATGCAGCATAATTAACAAAATGTAATCCTTACATTCAATTATATGAAGTAGATACAAAATTGGAAACAAAATTTTCAACTTAGTTTAAAGCTTTTCTGAGTTTATTTAATGTGTTAAGTTAAATGGAATATAGTTAATATAATTGTAACATGATAATAATTTAGTAAATATTTTTTTCATTATGAGATTATTAATAATATAACTCTTATAAATGATGCATTTAAACACTTGGATACGGTAAAGTCATATAAAGAGAACTACGTCAATACATATAAATTTCACATAGTTGGCCATGAGGAATATCGAACTGCAAGCAATAATGGCATATTGATCCAAGTCCTCATATAATCTGCATGCATGAAAAATATGGATTTGTTGATGTTCATAAGGTTCAAACATTTAATTATTATAAACCATTTAGTTTTGCATCTCAAATTGCTCAAGTTTATTACACTTCTTATCCTTAAACTTAAAAGACATCAAGTGATTGATTAGCTATTTGTAAAATCAAAAGCCAGACATATTGTTGATGTTTCAGAAATAAATACTTGTGTAGAAACATCCTTTCAAAAAGATGAGGTCAAATTACATGAGATTGATACAGATGTACAGGAAGTACCTTTTGTTGACCCGAATAAATTCCATGTTGACAATGATAAAATTTGGACCATCATGTGGACAACTATTGAATGTAAATGAAGATTAAAAAAAAAAAGGAAGAAGTGAAAAACAAAGATACATGAAAAGAAGAAGATGAAAAAGATGAATTTGAAGAAGAGGATGAAGATGAAGATGATGACTCCACGTTGGCAATGATACAATTTGGATCATCATGTGGACAACTATTGAATGAAGATGAAGATTTTTTTTTTAAAAAAATTGAAGAAGTGAAATACGAACATATGTGAGAGACGAAGGTATGTGAGAAGAAGAAGATGAAGATAAAGATGATGACTATCAAGATGTAAAATTCAGTAGATGGTGATTAACTTAGTTTATACATCATTATAATTAATTACCAGTTAATTGTAATTTTAACTATTATATAATCAAATGTTAAATGTTAACTTACACTTGCATTAATTATAATTTATTTAATTTCAATTAATTTTTTAAATATTATTATTATTATTATTTAGTTTAATCCTTCATTATTTTATCAATTACATAATAATTAGATAACAAATATCGAGAATAAATTTTTTTATAAGGACAATAGCGATGGATTAGTGAAACGGAAAAGACAATCCGTCACCAACTAGTGATGGCTAAAAAATAGGGCTGAATATGAAGATTAAAATATCTAAATTGAATCAAATAACCGAACTGAAAATTTTCGGAACCAAATTAAATTGTTGACTTTTTTACTTTATTTGGACCAAATTATATTGATAAAAATTTTTTGATATGGTTTTATATATTTATAGATATTCAAATCGAGAACTGGATTGAATCAAACTATACTAAACTGTATTGAATCGAAATTTATTTATTTATATATTTATACTACAAATAAATTTAACATTATATTATTTAACTACTTTTTAAATAAATAATGCTAATATTATAATTAAAAAATAAATTCTTCTACTTAAAATAATAAAATAATAGAGTTAACTAATATTTGTACAAAGAAAAAAATTAACTAATATTCTCTTACAAATTTTAGTTAAATATCAAATATCAAATACATTTTACAAATATCAAATACATTTTACCAAAGAATTTATTACATTTGACCAAAGAATATAGGCCAAACCTTCTTTTCTTTTCCTTCTTTGCGGTCCTGTCCATGCTCTACAATTTATTTATTTTTTGCCATTTCCTCCTTTTTCTCACCCAATTTCTTCCTTTGGCCACATCAATTGTCCATTACCCACCATATTTTGATGTCATAAATGCAAGGTACGAAAGGCCAATTTTTGCTTTATCAATTTAATACATACTGCTATATTTGATTTTTTTTTTGGTTTCTTATCATGTTTTGATGCATGATTTCTTTGATTAGCTCTGCATTTAGCTTGTCTATTTTAATACTTTATATTTCTGTTAATGAAATCTATTCAAGATAGACCTAAAATCATATTTTAGTAATTATATTATAAAAAAATTTACATGAAACTGATAATCAGTTATGAAATTAGTTTAGTGTCATTATTATTTCTGTATACAAATTGTATAATTTTCCGAATTTCCATTCTTTATTGGATTGAACTGTATTAAATTAATATATCCGATCTCCAAATTGAACCGAACTAAAATTTTAGAACAATATAAGATGGAGATTTTTAGTTTCGGTTTTAGAATCAATCCTTAATATTTTCAAATCTCCGATTTTCAATTTAATTTCGGAAATTTTAAAATCCATAAATTGGACCGAACTATACTCAGCCCTGCTGAAAAGTGTGATGGATGAAATATTTTGTGATCTGTCACTAATTTAAATCGTCTCTAATCCTTCGCATATTTAGTGACAGATTATCTTAACTGTCACTAGATAACTTCGCAACCAAATTCTTCTCCACGGTCTTTTCTTTTCATTAATCTGTCGCTAATTTATTTTTGTAATGAATTTGGTCATCACCAATTCTAGCTTTTTTTCTTTTTTTGTCTTTTTAGCAAAAATGGAGGACAAAAAACCTGCACACTAATTGACACACTCTATTTTTTTTTAACCATTATAAGTTGGAGGTAGGAATTCTGGATCTTCAATGATGCCGTAGAAATTTAACTATTAGATCAAGTAGAAATTTAACTATTAAATCAAGTATCACCGACCAATAATTGATTTATTCTTGGCCTTGTATTAATTGAGCCAAATGTGAACTTTTCATTCTCTATTCTATTCCGGATACGAAGTAGAATTTCTTCGGCCACATTGTAGACCAAGGAGAACTATCACATTCACAATGGAAAAACTTAAAGTTAAATTTTAAATTAAGAGCACATTCACAATGGAAAAACTTAAAGTTAAATTTTAAATTAAGAGCGTTACAAATTGAATGGATATAATGTTTCGGCTCCATTTTTAATTGAATGGATATAATGTTTTGACTCCATTTTTAATTGATGGTCAAAGGTTATTGAAGTCGGAGGAGGTCGTCTCTGAGGTCTCAATCCTTTCCCACTTGATCCGTCCAGTCTTAGTTTTATGCAACTTGCTTTCCCAAAAGTTTCAATTGAAAATTTGTTCGTTGAATCTTGATTTTTTCCCCCCTACTCATACGAAACCATTAAAAGAAATTTCAAATCCATTTTTAAAAAAATTATTTCAAGATACGATATTATTTTTTACCATTCAAATTTTAATTTTTTAACATGATAGAATTAAATTCATAATTTTATTAGTTAAATATTTTATTTTTTATTTTAAATTTAAATTTAAAATTCTAATTAAATATTATCTATAATAAAACATATTTATTGTTTATTATCCAATTTATTAAAAAAAAATCAGTTTACAAACAATTGAGAAATGGTCAAAGGTCCAAGGAGGAAGGACCGCTCCTCCTAACCTTTAGGTTTGAGACTTTTCGCAACTGGGTTGACAATTTATCTGGTTGGTATTTGCTCTTATCCGATTTTAGTGAAGAGTCTAAAATTTGTTTCATTTAACCAAGGGTTAGTTTAGTTTATATTTTGAATTGAAATCCAAATAGGAAGAAAATAAAAGATAAAAAATAAGATTATTTAATTTATTAAAATATTAGAATTGAAATCAAAACAAATATTATTTCTCTGCTAAAATATTTTTAGAAATTGAAAAGCATTATAATTATTTATTATACAATATTATTATAATTTCTTAAACATTATTTTAAAATTTATTACTTTTTTAATAATGGTAATGATTCAAAATTTTAAATTATATAAAATTATTTTGAGATATGTAATATTAATAATATTTTAAATTTTTATAAAATATAATTATTTGTGAATACTATTTATTTACCTTACGTTAAATATTTTATTATGTGTAAAGAAAAATTTATTTGGAAGTTTTATTATTTAATAATATTAAATTTATTATCATTGCTATTATCATTATTGTTATTATTATTATTTGTTATTGTTATTATTGTGATTTTTGTTAGTATTGTTATTATTATTTGTTATTTTATTATTATTTATTATTGTTATTATTATAATGTGCATGTGTTAGTAGTATTATTGTTATTATTGTTTAGTTACATGCATGTTGTCATGACCCAAAACAGGGGCCATGACCGGCGATAGGGAACGAGAATTCTTTCGAATCCGAAATCCGTAGCAAGCTTAAAAATAAAAATAAAACATACAATAGTAATAATAACAGTATTTAATGCAGCGGAAATAAAATCATAAATATCAAAATAATAATCCACCACGGGATTTAAATCAAATCCATATCTTATATATAAATAAATCCTTTAATACAAGTTTCAGTTCAAATATTCAAAGTACATATCTCATAATTGACCATAACTACTGCAGTGTCTAGATCATAAAAATAAAACTCAAGTGAGCAGTTTACATAAAGAAGCCGAGGCGGAAGAAATCCGGCGTATAGGTCTGCTACTGAGGTTTGAGGAAGATGACTGTCCTGAAAAATAGTCAACGGAGGGGAGTCAGACCTCACTGAGTGAATTACTATAATATATATACATGCATACTAAATGCCAATGCACACAGTCAAAAATATATATAGTATGTACATATACAAGCAATTACACACAAATGCAATAAAAGTCATTTAATATATTTTTATTGAGAATCACAGTTTATGAAGGATCAAATAGAACCCTAGGATATCACAACCTCAAAAGTGTTAGACAACACTCTAGCCATACAGGCTCACTTATTCCAAATATGTTCACTTGATCCATTTGGACAGTAGACTGGCCCCGAGACACTAAGTCAACTGAGCTCCAGCAGTCTGACTGTCAGTGTGATTGGCCCCGAGACACTAGGTCAACCGAGCTCCAGCAATCACACCTCCAAACCATATCTCACACATCAAATAATCATAACCAATCAATATCCACAAATGGTTAGTAATATAGCCTAAATGCTATAAGCGTACCGGTACGTACTCGGTCATAGTGCTGTCCACTAGGTAGCACGTTCTATTGATATCCTTCATTTTAAATATAAAACATACATTCATAAAAATAAATGATGCATGAATTTGAAATAAATAGCAACATAAACCATATATATACTAGAAATATACCAAAAGTAAACCAGGTATATTTCAAATATATATACGTCAAATAAATCCAATTTAATTACAAAATAAACTAAATATATACCAAGGATATACATAAAAACATTTTAAGAATAATTTATTAATAAAACTCTAATTGAATTATTTATGCATAATTAATCAAAATAAAACATACATTTCTAAATCATGCACCCTAAAGCACATATATATAGAATAGTAACTCACACTTAGTGCGCTCCTCGATATGGGTCCGACGGGCCTGGTCCACTAGGCCTCGGTCTCGGTGCAACTAAACAAATAATAATAACAAATATCAGAATAAACCTAATAGAAAATCCTAAAAACTCAATCTAGAATATTAGACACAGAATCAGAATTAGGGTTTGACCGGACATCACGTTTTACGAGAATTCTACCGAAAATCCTGCAGAACCTTCCCTGTAAAACGGACATCTCTCTACTCAAAGAGTAGAGCCGGCCCTTCAAAGAAACGCACTTCGAAAAATGAACACAGAAACACATCCACAACCCCTCGGTCGAACTCCAAACTACAGTCTACCGACCAGGGTTCACAATTCACAGAACAATTATGAAAATACCAAAAATGCCCTTATATCATAGAAATACATTTTATAAGTAGAAATTATGTAATTAACCCTAAAACACAGTAAAAACCGATAAAAACTCATTTTATTAGAAAAATCGTATATTATATATAAAATTGAAAATAATTCACGAAAAATAGTTTTAATTAATTAAAAATAATAAATAATTTGTAGAAATCATTTTTATACCTTAAATAATTATTAAAAGCAATTTAATTACATTTTTAGTCAATTTAGGGTAAAATTACCAAAATACCCCTATATATATAAATATACTAAATTTCATTCAAAAATTCACCAAAAATAGTATAATTATCCAAAATTAATTTTCTCCACATATTTATCAATATTATCAATAATTAAACTCAATTAACTAATTAATTTCAATTAAAAACACAATTAACCTAATTTTCCAAAATTACATAAACCTAAATAAATTCAAAATAAATACATAGAAATTCATAAAAATTCCAAATAAATTTATATAATTCATTTCAACACCTATATTTATCATAAAACACAATTTCATAATTTAATTAATTAATTTTTGAAAATTAGAAAATAATACTAAAATATTCAAAAATACCCAAAAATCAAAATAAATTCCAAAAATTCACACATGTAGATTAAGCTAAGGGGAACAACATTTGTGAAGGAATTTTTCATGAATCAATCAATTTGAAGTTCAAAAAAATCAAGAAGCTAAAATGGCCGAATTGAAGATTTAGCTCAAACCTCATCAACCAGTTGTTTTCCGGCCAAAAGGAGCTTAGAATAGGGACCACCGGAGCTCAAGGAGTTGATGAAGACCGGCGGTGCACGAAATGGTGGCCGGAATCGTGATCAACGGCGAAGAGCTTCACTTGTTGCCACCGCGAATTCCGGGCGTTCCAGCGAGCTTCCGGCGACCTGATCATGTCGGAGAGGAAGAGGAAGGAAGGGGGAGGAGGTTGGCGGCAGCTGATGGTGGCGAAGGGTGGTTCGGCGTGCTAGAACGGGAGGCGTAGTGAGGGTAAGGCGTCGGGAGAGAAAAAGAAGGAGGGAGGGGCAGATTGGTAATTTGCCAAATCTTGATTTTTGATATATATATATACTTTATATTATTTTAATATATAATATGATATAGACAATAAATATCCAGCACACACATAATTTAATATTTTAATAATTTATATACTAAATAAAAATAATTAAATGACAATAAAACTAATTAATTATTAATAAATATTAATAAAATATTAGGGTAATCAATTAAACCCTAGTTTAATGAATAAATACACATATATACGTTATTTAGTACTTTAAAAGTACATATGAGTTCATGCAAATGTGTAAAATTATTTAAAATAATTAATATTAAATTATTTACGTATCAATTTTCTCGAAAATGTAAGTTCCGGGAAAATTTTATGTAAAATACTTAAAATAACATAAAATAATTAAAAATCAATTTTAATTAAATAACAACTCATGAAATATCATAAATATGCACAAAAATTATTAACACTGCATATCCCGATGCAATATTAAAATATTTAAATACTCGGGATATTACAGTCTTCCCCCCTTACAAGAATTCGTCCCCGAATTTCAGAAAATAGGATCAAGAAGGAAAGAGATACGGGTAAGAAGCTCGCATCTCAGCTTCAGTCTCCCACGTATGCTCCTCAACTCTGTTGCTACGCCACAGAACCTTGACCATCGGAATCTGCTTCGACCGCAACTATCGAACTTGATAGTCTACGATCGTCGCAGGTTCTTCCACAAACGTCAAATCTTCATTCACTTCTACACTGTCGGGCTGCAATATGTGTGAAGGGTCTGAGATATACTTCCTCAGCATCGAGATATGAAACACTGGATGCACTTGCGACATACTCGGAGGCAAATCCAACCGATATGCAACAGTGCCAACTCTCTCCAAAATCTCAAACGGTCTGATATATCTCGGTGCTAACTTACCCTTCCTACCAAATCTCATAACACCCTTCATCGGAGATACCTTCAGAAAAATATAATCTCCAACCTGAAACTCCACATCTTTGTGCCTAGGATTCGCATAACTCTTATGTCTGCTAACTGCGGTCTCTAATCTTCGCTTAATCACGACGACTTTCTCTACAGCATCCTGAACCATCTCAGGTCCAGTCAAAGCTCTTTCACCAATCTCATCCCAACTCAAAGGGGATATACACTTCCTTCCATACAATGCCTCGTATGGTGCCATACCAATACTGCTATGGTAGCTATTATTATATGCAAACTCAACGAGTGACAAATGATCATCCCATCTACCTCCCAAATCCAGGACACACATCCTCAACATATCTTCCAGTGTCTGGATCGTCCTCTCAGACTGACCATTTGTCTGAGGATGAAAAGCAGTACTGAAGTCCAACCTAGTGCCCATCGCTTCCTGCAACTTCTGCCAAAAACGAGAGGTAAACACTGAACCTCTGTATGATACAATGGACACAGGTACTCCATGAAGGCACATGATATGCTTCACATATAGCTGCAATTGTCATATGTAGGAAGAATGTGTACTAAAATTATTAATATATATATAATCTAAGTTTGTGTTGGATTTTAATTCATTGTGCTTTTTATCTTTATTTAAATTATGTTATTTTATTATTGTCTTTATTTTATTAAAATTTTCGTTAAGGCTTACTATGAGTTTCGGCTACTTTATATATTCTCATTCTTCAGTATTGGTCACGTATCCCTTTTGGGTTCAGATCGTAACAATAATTTTTTTATTAATTATTTTTAATATTTATTTATAAATTTTAAATATCATATGTCAATATTTAAATATTTCATCAATTTATAATTTTTTAACCTATTTTTTATGAAAGCAAAAATTCATTTTTAAGTAGGTACGGAAATGTGATATTTTCATTAACAGAAAAGTTTCATTTCTATTCTGATGCAAATTTAATTTGTATGATACTGTATATATCCAAGTAGGCATGGAGTTGAAATTTTTTTAGTATATTTATTAATATTTATAATATTACCTCATATATTATAAATAAGTTATTATATATTTTTTTCATCAAAAATCTTAAATAAATTTTATTTTATATTTGCTAAATATGATGTATGAGAAATTCTATGGTAACATGGTCTTTTAGTTACTTTTATTTTATTTTATTCTTATTATTATAGGATAAAAATGTGTTTTATTATCTAGTAATAGTTGTTGATAAAATATATTTTATTTTATAAAAAATAAAATAATAATATAATACACTTATATATATATATATATATATATATATGTGTGTGTGTGTGTGTGTGTGTGTGTGTTTATGTATATGTGTGCGAGTGATAAGTTATAATTAAAAGTTTTTTATTTAAATAAAAAGTTATTAAAATTATGACTATTCATATTATTTTTAGATATTATTAAATTTTATAATTATTGGATAGATCAAAGGGTCAACACATAGTTCAAATTTCAATTTTTCAGCAAATCAGTCCAATTTTTTTTTTTTTAAAGCTATATAGATCCAATTTTTTTTATATGAGTGTGAGTGTTATACACTTGCTAGAAATAAATTAAAATAATAAAACAATTATATATTAATTTAGTTGCTTTCCACTTATTTTGTTTTAAAACAAAGTAATATATTTTGTTTAAGAAAATTTATTTAAATTTATGAAAAATGTGAAAATTTTTATATTTTTTTAAAATAACATCATTTTCTGTAAATATAAAAATTAAAATATTTTTTTAATTATACTGTGATATATTTTACATTAAATTGTTGCACTGTAAAAAAAATAAACCACTTTTTATGAAATTAATTTTTATAGTTTATATAATTATATAACTTAAAATAATTTTAACAAATTTTACATAAAATTATTTTAAATTAACAAAAAATAGTAATAGTTTATGAAAATATATCAAGTTATAATGAAAAATATTAATTTTTACATTTAGAAAATATAATGTTATTTCACAAAAAATAATTTTTTCACATTTTTTATGAATAAAAAATTTTCTAAATTAAGATTTTTCTTTACAAAAATACCAATTTGAAAAGACATTTTCAATTGATAAAGTAGCAATAACATTTATAAAAAAAAAAATCAATAATCACAACAATTAATTCCATAAAAATGGATTAAATTTTATACAAAGTAATGATTTAACAAAAAAATATATTAAGTTATAAAAAAAAATCTAATTCTTTTATTTATGAAAAATATTATTATTTCACAAAAAGTAAAGCAAAATTTTTATATTTTTTGTAAATTTTGATATTTTTTCACAAATAAAGTAAGTTACTTTGTTTTGAAACAAAGTAATTGTAGAAGACACTTATAGGAAATTCATGTTATTATTTTTTATTTTCTTTTAGTGCATTCTAACACTACTTCGTTTTTTATAAAATAAAAAATACTTTATTAATAACTATCATTAGATAATAAAATGCAATTTCATCCTATTGTGATAAAAATAAAGTAACTAAAAAACCAATTGAAAAATGAAATGCAACTCTTACAGCCAATCCATCACTTATGGGAATCGCAAGCCATATCTAATTGTAGAAGCGAATACAAATGAGGATGAACATTGAAACTATGGCCTGAAAATAGTCAGCTATTTTGAGATTTTGACAACCAATAAGTTACTTTATTAGCTGATCTGAAAATAAACTTTACACATATATGATCAGTTCTGGAAATGATTAAATGAATATCTTCGACCACTGCCGCAACCTCCCAATCTATGTCATTTAATTTTGAATTGATAATTTGAACAACTTTTAGATAATCAGTCTCCAAAATAAATTGTTGGCTTGGAAACCTTGAGTGAATTTAATTGTCTCTCTGATAGATAATAGTTCTGCTTGAAAGGCAGAATGGCTGCACTGAGCTTGTAAACTGATATGGATCACATGGCCATTAAAGTCCCTACATATAAAGGCCAAATTACAAGCATGAGATGAGTTATTAAATGAAGTATCACAATTTATTTTCAAAATTCCTTGAGTTTGAGCTGTCCTAGTAGTTGGATTTTGTTAAAAAACTTGTTATTGTGAATAAGATTGATCTACGTTTTGAATAAAAGACCACCAGCATTGAATTTTGGCAATAGTCTATCGTGGATCTTCAGTTTTCTTATTGAAAATAAGACTATTCCTAGCTTTCCAAATAAACCAACAAATCCTTGCAATAAGATTGATAAGCTTGATATTTCTACTTTCAGTAAGCATTTTGAAAAGAGTCCTAGAGAGGGGAGGGTGTGAATAAGACTATCAAATAAAAATAATAAATTAAAAGAATTCTTTGCAAGAATTAAATAGAAATTGATAAGGAAGAATGAAGAACACAAATATTTAAGGAGTTCAGATTCAACAACAATCATACGTCTCCAACTAACTTATCCCCAAGTTAGGATTTTCAATCATCCACAATCTTATTCACAGTATTGAGATTATACAAGAGTTTTATGGCTCACTCTTATAACCTTACAACATGAGTTTTCAAGACTCACTTAAAAAATCAAAACCCAAGTATTTTAATCGACAACACTTAAACCAATTCCTTTAGAATATAAATCTCACTTCCCTTTTAATCTAACCCAAGATTTAAGATAAAGAAAAATTCTATTTCTAACACACACCCAACTCTCACAAGAGTTATACAAACAAAGAATTGTTTAAGAGAATTTGAGAGCTCAATGAATGTTTAAAAATATAGTTGTTGAAGGTGTAAATGATGTGTCCAATATCTATATTTTAAATCATTGAAAGTGATGCTGTCAAACAGTTATTCATAAATTGAAACTGTGTGTCACGACCCGAACCCGAGGGCACGTGACCGGTACTAGGGAATGGGTAGACTTAAAGCCCCCGAAACCCGTAGTAAGCCTAAAGGAAAAGAAAAATAAAACCATTCATATTTTAGACTTTATTTTAAAATAGAACACATTATCAAACTGATTTTTCTCAAATTACACAATTTCAACTGTTTAAATAATAATGTGTTTCAACATCTCATATTATAAATCAAATTGAATCTTATACATAAGCGTGATTTACACAAATAAACTACACAATTATGTTTAAACCATACAAATACTTAGAACATATACTACTGCAGCAACCTAGATTAACACACAGTACAGCTTACAATGACTTACATAAAATAGCCGGTGAAGAAGAAACCCGGCGTGGAGGTAGTCTGAGGTCGAAATCCCAAGCTCCTGAAAAAAATAAATTAAGGGGAATCAGACCTCACTGAGTAAGTCAATAAAAAGAGCTGTACGGTTTGAAAACCTTTTTGAAAACTATATATGTTTATAGTGAAAATAATTTATAATATATATATTTATAGCTTTTGAAAAATCTCGGTAGAACCCTAAACCCAACAATCTACATGGCCAACTGAGCCCACTTATTCCAACTAGACTACCGGTTCCCGAGAGCAAGGGCATCAACCGAGGCACCAAGCCGTAGTCATTCACTTAATCTAAATATATGGCACTGGTGGTCCCCGAGAGCTAAGGCATCAACCGAGGCACCCATCCCAGTCCATTATTGACTTTCCAATCACTGGCGGTCCCCGAGAGCAAAGGCTTCTACCGAGGCACCCGTCCCAGTTTAACATTCATCAATCATACAATTTATCGGATCCATCTCTCAATCTCTACCATGTGCACATAGTCCTGGTGAAACTCACCAGGTAGCCCGTTCTACCAAAATTTCTCAAATCGATTTTAAATAAATAAAATGCATTTAAATCGTAAATAATAGCATTAAATTAAATAAATCATATAATCAACATAATAGAAATACGAGCACATGCATTCTTTAAATAAACACACGCACAGATCGTTCTATTGACTTACAGGATGAATGCGAAGGATGACGACCACGCGTCTGCCTCGGTCTCACAACTTCTGCTCCGATATGCTCTAAAAGAAAAATAATGAATCGACTTTTAAAACATGACTAAGGAATCGAAATCAGAAATCAATAAAATAATAAAATTACAAATTGACTCGAGAAAAACCGGACGAGACTCGACAAACAGGATTTAACCTAACTAACGGTAGGAATTTTACGAGTATCACGTTTTACGAGAAAATCTATCGAAATTTCGGCAGAGTCTCCTCTGTAAAACGGACATCTCTCTACCAAAGGTAGAGCCAGACCTGCATAGAAAATGCACTTCCAATAATCACAAACACCCACACTTGAATCGGGCTCCCAAAACTATAATTTGCCCCGACCGAGATCACAACTCAATAAAATATCGAGAATTAATAATATTTATTTCTCGAAATACACACACACACACACACACACACACACACACACACACACACACACACACATATATATATATATATATATATATATATATATATATATATATATATATATATATATATATAATATATATATATATATATATTATTTGAAATTCAATATTCAAAAATTTACTCTACTTAAGTAATTATATCAATTAATTTATAAAAATTTTCTAAACCCTTTAAATATTAATAAGACTAATTAAAATATATATTTTACCATATTTAGTGAAAAATTGCACTTTTACCCCTAGTATATATATAAATTACATAATGTGCTATATATATACTAAAAAATTTCCTTAAAATTATTTAATCATCCAAAACTTATTTTCTCAATGTTAAATTCTTAATATAATTAAAACATATTAATGGCTTTTAATTTCTTCTAATAAAATATAATTAGCCTAATAATTAAATTTTGACATAAAGTATAGAAATTCCTAAAAATTGTATAATATTCTAAAAATTTATTTTCTTTACCCTAAAATTTATATCAACTCATAATAACACCAAAATACCAATTATTATTATTATTTATTATTTTTATAATTAATTCCCGAAAATTCCTAAAATAATATTAAAATATTCAAAAAATTCACCAAAAATCAAAATAAATTCCAAAAATTATACAAAAATTCCTAGAGGTAGATTGAACTACTAGGAATCACATTTGTAAAGGGAGTTTGCATGAATCCATCTAAATCGAGCTAAAAAAATTTCCAAAACCCTAGAGCTCAAAACAAAAAATGAACCAAAACTCAATCAATTCATGGCCAAAGCTTAAACTAAGCTTAGAATGAGTCTCACCGGTGCAAGGGGAGGAGATTGGCACCAGAATGGAGGAAAATGGTGGTTGGACGAAGCTTGGGTGAGTTTGGAGCAAACTCTCGGCTTCTTCCCTTCCAGCGGCTTCTGGCGGCTCTGCAGGCGACCAGAGGCGAAGGAGAAGGAGGAGGAAGCAGTAGACGGCGGCCGGAGGTGGGGGAGGCGCAGTGATGGTGGCAGTTGAGGGCGTCGCGCGGTGGGGAGAGGGAGTGAGCTTCGGCTCTGTTTCTTCTTCCTCAATATATATATATATATATATATATATATATATAACTACTAATTATATATACTATATTATAACTATATATATATATATATATATATATATATATATATATATATATATATATATATATATATATATATATATATATATATATATATATATATATATGTATGTAATATCCCGTGTTTTTAAATATTTTTACACTGTACCGGGATATGCAGTGTTAATAATTTCTGTATGTTATATGATATTTTTACGAGTTAATATGTATTTAAAACCTATTTTAATTACTGTGTATTATTTTCAGTGTTTTACGTAAAATTTTCCCGGGACTTGCATTTTCGGGAAAATTTTCACGTAAATATTTTAATATTAATTATTTTAAATATATTTTTGGACTTGCATGAACTCATACGTATTTTTAAATTACTAAATAAAGCCTACGTGTGTGTATATTTATTTAATTAGGGGTTTAGTATTACCCTAATATTTTATTTATTATTTATTAGTTTTATTGATATTTAATTATTTTTATTTAGTATAAATTATTAAAATATTAAATTTTATGTGTGTGGTGTATATTTAATGTTTGTGATTTAATATTATTTTATTATATAGTGTAAAGTATATATATATATATACATATATACATTAAAATTTGTCAAAAATCAAAAGTTTAGAAAATTACCATTTTGCCCCCGAGCCTTCTTCTTCCTCCCGACCGATTCCCATCGCCGTTCCGGTCGCTGCCATGTTGTTTCTTCACCGTGGGTGTGCCGTACGGTGTGCCACCACCTTCCCCAGCCTTCCTCGCTGCCTGTGGTAGCCGTTTCCGGCGTCTGGAAGTTGATTTTGGCCGGAGAAGCCGAAAATCGATCCACCGTCGATCACGCTGATTTCGGCCACCGTTTTTGACACCACCAGTCTATTTCTTCTCCTTGAGCTCCGGTGAGTGTGATTCTAGCTTTGGTTTGAGCTGAAATGGTCTAGAATTGCTTAGGTTTCGAATTTTCAATTTCGGCCTATTAGAGTTTTTGAATTTTTTGAGCTTTGAATTGATTGATTCATGAAAACTCCCTTCACAAATGTTGTTTCTGGTAGCTCAATATACATGTATGTATTTTTGTAGAATTTTTGGAGATTTTTTGGATTTTTGGGTATTTTTGAATATTTTAATATTATTTTCTAATTTTTGGAAATTAATTATTTAAATTATGAAATTGGGATTTATGGTTAAATTAGGTGTTGAAATGAATTATAGGATTTATTTGGAATTTTTATGAATTTCTAAGTATTTTATTTTGAATTATTTGAGTTTATGTAATTTTGGGAAAATTAGGTTAAATGTGTTTTTATTTGAAATTAATTGGTTAATTGGGTTTAATTATTGATAATATTGATAAATATGTTGAGAAAATTAATTTTGGATAATTGTATGATTTTTGGTGAATTTTTGAAGTAATTTAAGTATATTTATATATATAGGGGTATTTTGGTAAATTTACCCTAAATTGTCTAAAATGTAATTTAATTGGTTTTAATAGTTACTTAAGGTATAAAAATGATTTCTACAAAATATTTGGTATTTTTAACTAATTAAAACTATTTTTCGTGAATTATTTTCAATTATATATATATTATACGGTTTTACAAATAAAATGAGTTTTTATCGGTTTTTAATATGTTTAAAGGTTAATTATGTAATTTCTACCTATAAAATGTATTTTTAGGTTTTAATGATATTTTCGGTATTTCTGAATTATTCTGTGTTTGTGGGACCCCGGTCGATAGACTGTAGTTTGGAGTCCGACCGAGGGGTTATGGTTTTGTGTTGAGCCTATTTTTTTCGAAGTGTATCTCTTTGTAGGGTCGGCTCTACTCTTTTGAGTAGAGAGATGTCCGTTTTACAGGGGAAGTTCTACCGGATTTTCGGTAGAATTCTCGTAAAACGTGATGTCCGGTCGAACCCTAATTCTGTTTCCGTATTTAAATACTCTAGATTGAATTCTAGGATTTCTGTTAGGGTTATTCTGATGTCGATTATTATTTCTTGTTTAGTTGCACCGAGACCGAGGGATAGTGGACCAGGCCCGTCTGACCCGTCTCGTGGAGCGCACTATGTGAGTTACTATACTATATATATATGCTTAGGATGCATGATTTAGAAATATATGTTTTATTTTGATTAAAAATGCATAATATTATGATTTGTATTTAAGTATATTTTTGGTATATAATAAATTATATACATGTTTTATTAATAAAATATATTTAAAATGTTTTGAAATATATTTTTAGTTTAATTTATGATTTGATTGAATTTATTTGACGTATATATACTCGAAATATACCTGGTTTATGTTTGGTATATTTCCGTATATATATGGTTTATATTGTTGTTTTATTTAAATTCATGCATCATTTAATTGTGAATGAATGATTTATATTATTAATGAAGGATATCGATAGAACGTGCTTCCTAGTGGGCAGCACTAGGACCGAGTACGTACCGGTACGCCTGTAGTATTTAGGCTATATACTAACTTATTTGTGGATATTGATTGATTATGATTATTTGATGTGTGAGATGTGGTTTGGGGTGTGATTGCTGGAGCTCGGTTGACCAAGTGTCTCGGGGCCAATCACACTGGCAGTCAGATTGCTGGAGCTCGGTTGACTTAGTGTCTCGGGGCCAGTCTACTGTCCAAATGGATTAAGTGGATATATTTTGAATAAGTGAGCCTGTATGGCTAGAGGTTGTCTAACACTATTTTCTGAGGTTGCGATATTCTAGGGTTCTATGTGATCCTTCATAAACTGTGATTTTCAATAAAATATATAAAAAAATGATTTTTATTGCATCCGTGTGTAATTGCCTGTATAAATATATTAGATATATACTGTTGACTGTATGCATTATCATTTAGTGTGTATGTATATATATTATAGTAATTCACTCAGTGAGGTCTGACTCCCCTCCGTTGACTATTTTTCAGGAGAGTCAACATCCTCAGACCTCAGTAGCAGGTCAATACGCCGGATTTCTTCCGCCCCGGCTTCTTTGTGTAAATTATCTACTTGAGTCTTATTTTATAATCTAGATACTGCTGTAGTTGTGAATTAGTATTGGATTTCATGTATTTTATTTAAAGAGATGTATTATATATAAACCTGGATTTGTATAAAGATTATATATCTATAAGATGAAATTTGATTTAAATCCAGTTGATGTGAATAATATCATGATACTATGATTTTTATTTCCGCTGCATAATATATGATTATTGTTATTATTGCATGTTTTATTTTATTTTTAGGCTTGCTACGGGTTCCGGATTCGAAAGAATTCCCGTTTCCTAGCGCTGGTCATGGCCCCTGTTTTGGGTCGTGACATATATATATATAATATTTATTATATATACATGTGTATTTCAAGTATTTATTAGTGTACATATATATATATATATATATATGTATGTATATATATACGTAAACATATACTACATGAAAATGTATACATATATATATATACATGTATATAATTATACTTTATACTATATTATATATATATATATATATATATATATATATATATATATATATATATATATATATATATATATATATACATACATACATATGAATAGATATACACATTTAAACCAATATTTAACCTAAAATATAATGTTAACACAATTATAATATAATATAATGCAAAAATAACTATTAATAGTACTATTTGAGAAAAATATGTCCTTTTTTATTCAAATAATTATATATATATATATATATATATAGGGTATTACAGTCTCCCCTCCTTATACGAATTCGTCCTCGAATTCAAGAAAAGAAAGAAAAGAGGAATTACAAGGCTAAGAAGGAAAGAGATACGGAAACGAAACTCGCATCTCGACTTCAGTTTCCCAGGTGCAATCCTCTGCGGAATGGTTACTCCATAATACCTTCACCATCGGTATCTCCTTAGTTCGCAGCTGTCGGATTTGGCGTTCTACAATCGCCACCGGGGTACTCCTCGTAAGTCAAATCATCGCTAAGCTCTACGGTTTGAGGTTGCAACACGTGAGACGGATCAGGGACGTATTTCCTCCGCATGGATACATAAAATACAGGATGAATTCTCGATAGCTCTGGTGGTAACACCAACCTATACGCTACTTCACCCACTCTAGACCGAATCTCAAACGGTCCAATGTATCTGGGAGCTAGCTTACCCTTCTTGCCAAATCTCATAACTCCTTTCATTGGAGATACCTTCAGGAACACCATGTCTCCAAGCATGAAGGATACATCCTTCCTCTTAGGGTCAGCATAGCTCTTCTGTCTACTGAAGGCTGTCTTCAATCGCTGCTGAATAATGGGGACTTTCTCTGAAGTGATCTGCACCAACTCTGGTCCCGTTAACTGTCTCTCACCGATCTCCCAACATAAAGGTGATCTACACTTCCTACCATATAGTGCCTCATACGGAGCCATCTCGATGCTAGCATGATAGCTGTTATTATAAGCAAACTCAATCAGTGGCAAGTGTGAATCCCATTGTCCTCCAAAATCCATTACACACATCCTCAGCATATCTTCTAACGTCTGGATGGTCCTCTCTGACTGACCATCTGTCTGAGGGTGGAAGGCCGTACTGAAATCGAATCTGGTACCCAAGGCCTTGTGTAATTCTTGCCAAAAGACTGAGGTAAAGGTGGCTCCTCTATCCGATACTATGCTCACAGGTACTCCATGTAGACAAACAATCCTATTGACATAAAGTCTTGCCAGTCTATCAGTAGAGTACGTCTTCTTTATAAGCAGAAAGTGTACTGATTTAGTCAACCTGTCAATAATTACCCAAATAGCGTCATAACCTCCAGTAGTCCGAGGTAGCCCAATCACGAAATCCATGGCTATCATATCCCATTTCCATTTTGGAATTGGCATGGGTTGTAACAGTCCCGAGGGTCTCTGATGTTCAAGCTTTACTTGCTGGCAAGTCAAGCACCTGGATACAAATTTTGCAATGTCCTTCTTCATTCTGTTCCACCAATATGTATCCTTTAAGTTATGATACATCTTGGTAGAACCCGAATGAACACTATAGGTAGAAAAATATGCTTCTTCCATAATCTCCTTTCTCAAGTCATCAACATCTGGCACACAAATCCTAGTGCCTAACCGCAACACACCTACTATGTCAATCACAAAGTCCCGTGACTGCCCTTGTTGCACTTCATACATAATCTTCTATAACCGGGGGTCTCTACTCTGAGCTGCCTTAACCCGATCCAAGTATACTGATTGTACACTGAATTAAGCAAAAAGGCACTTTCGGGTAACTTTCATCTGTAACCCCTGATCAATCAATCCATGCAACTCCTTGATAATGGGCCTTCTCTCTGTGCTAATATGGGCAAGGCTACCTGTAGATTTTCTACTCAAGGCATCTGCAACAACATTTGCCTTGCCTGGATGGTATAAAATGGAGCAATCATAATCCTTAAGGAGTTCCATCCATCTCCTCTGCCTCAGATTTAAGTCCCTCTCAAGCTCTTGTGATCAGTGTATATTTCACACGTCACTCCATACAAGTAATGCCTCCATATTTTTAAAGTAAACACCACGGCTGCTATCTCTAAGTCATGAGTAGGATAGTTCTGCTTGTGCTTCTTCAACTGCCTCGAAGCATAAGCAATCACTTGGCCATTTTGCATCAACACATAGCCCAATCCTACTCTGGAAGCATCACAATACACTGTATAACCTTCATTTCCAGAGGGTAAAGTTAGAATTGGGGTCGACGTCAACAAGTCCTTCAATAACTGAAAATGCTCTTCACATTTGTTCGTCCATACAAACTTAACATTCTTCTGGGTCAACCTTGTCAAAGGTGCAGCAATTCTAGAAAAGTCCTTCACAAATCTTCTGTAATAGCCTGCTAGACCCAAGAAACTCCATACTTCCTTAACTGTAGTTGGCCTTTACCACTCTGTAATAGCCTCTATCTTCTTAGGGTCCACTTGTATACCATCTCGAGAAACCACGTGGCCTAGAAATGCCACTTGATGCAACCAGAACTTGCACTTTGAGAATTTGGCATACAACCTGTGCTCCCTTAAAGTTTGAAGTACCTTCTCAGATGCATCACATGCTTAGTCTCACTCTTGGAATAAACCAAGATATCATCAATGAAAACTATCACAAACTGATCCAAGTATGGCCTGAATACCCGATTCATCAAGTCCATAAAGGCTGCTGGAGCATTAGTCAACCCAAAGGACATTACTAAAAACTCATAATGGCCATATCTTGTTCGAAAGGCTGTCTTGGGCTCATCACCTCTTCTGATCCTCAACTGATGATACCCAGATCTTAGGTCTATTTTGGAAAAGCATGTAGCACCTTGAAGTTGATCAAACAGATCATCGATCTCGAAAGTGGGTACTTGTTCTTAATGGTGACCTTGTTCAACTGTCTGTAATTGATATAAAGTCGAAGACTACCATCTTTCTTCTTTACGAACAACACCAGAGCACCCTAAGGTGATGTACTGGGTCTGATGAAACCCTTATCAAGCAACTCCTGTAACTGCTCTTTTAGCTCCTGTAGTTCAGCTGGTGCCATTCTATAAGGTGGCATAGAAATAGGATCCGTACCAGGTATGACATTGATACAGAACTCTATCTCTTTATCTGGTGGTAATCCTGGTAATTCTTCAGGAAAGACATCTAGAAATTCACACACCACCGACACTTGCTAAATTAAATAAATTATATAATCAACATAATAGAAATACGAGCGCATGCATTCTTTAAATAAACACACGCACAAATCATTCTATTGACTTACAGGATGAATGCGAAGGCTGACGACCACGCGTCTGCCTTGGTCTCACAGCTTCTGCTCCAATATGCTTTAAAAGAAAAAATAATGAATCGACTTTAAAACATGACTAAGGAATCGAAATCAAAAATCAACAAAATAATAAAATTCTAGACTGACTCGAGGAAAACCGGATGAGACTCGATAGACAGGATTTAACCTAACTAACGGTAGGAATTTTACGAGTATCACGTTTTATGAGAAAATCTATCGAAATTTCGGCAGAGTCTCCTCTGTAAAACAGACATCTCTCTACCAAAGGTAGAGCCAGACCTGCATAGAAAATGCACTTCCAATAATCACAAACACCCACACTCGAGTCGGGCTCCCAAAACTACAATTTGCCCCGACCGAGATCACAACTCAATAAAATATCGAGAATTAATAATATTTATTTCTCGAAATACACACACACACACACACACACACACACACACACACACACACACACATATATATATATATATATATATATATATATATATATATATATATATATTACATACACACATACTAAAAATAAATAGCATATTCTTAATTATTCAAAATTAAACAATTAAATTTGTATTCCATCACCAACAATATAATTATAATTATTACCCAAATTAAACCTTTGTAATGTATTATATATATATATATTATTTGAAATTCAATATTCAAAAATTTACTCTACTTAAGTAATTATATCAATTAATTTATAAAAATTGTCTAAACCCTTTAAATATTAATAAGACTAATTAAAATATATATTTTACCATATTTAGTGAAAAATTACACTTTTACCCCTAGTATATATATAAATTACATAATGTGCTATATATATACTAAAAAATTTCCTTAAAATTATTTAATCATCCAAAAATTATTTTCTCAATGTTAAATTCTTAATATAATTAAAACATATTAATGGCTTTTAATTTCTTCTAATAAAATATAATTAGCCTAATAATTAAATTTTGACATAAAGTATAGAAATTCCTAAAAATTTTATAATATTCTAAAAATTTATTTTCTTTACCCTAAAATTTATATCAACTCATAATAACACCAAAATACCAATTATTATTATTATTTATTATTTTTATAATTAATTCCCGAAAATTCCTAAAATAATATTAAAATATTCAAAAAATTCACCAAAAATCAAAATAAATTCCAAAAATTATACAAAAATTCCTAGAGGTAGATTGAGCTACTAGGAATCACATTTGTAAAGGGAGTTTGCATGAATCCATCTAAATCGAGCTAAAAAAATTTCCAAAACCCTAGAGCTCAAAACCAAAAATGAACCAAAACTCAATCAATTCATGGCCAAATCTTAAACTAAGCTTAGAATGAGTCTCACCGGTGCAAGGGGAGGAGATTGGCACCGGAATGGACGAAAATGGTGGTTGGACGAAGCTTAGGTGAGTTTGGAGCAAACTCTTGGCTTCTTCCCTTCCAGCGGCTCTGCAGGCGATCGGAGGCGAGGGAGAAGGAGGAGGAAGCAGCAGACGACGGCCAGAGGTGGGGGAGGTGCAGTGATGGTGGCAGTCGAGGGCGTCGCGCGGTGAGGAGAGGGAGTGAGCTTCGGCTCTGTTTCTTCTTCCTCAATATATATATATATATATATATATATATATATATATATATATATTTATATATATATTTATATATATTTATATATACATACATATGAATAGATATACATATTTAAACCAATATTTAACCTAAAATATAATGTTAACACAATTATAATATAATATAATGCAAAAATAACTATTAATAGTACTATTTGAGAAAAATATGTCCCTTTTTATTCAAATAATTATATATATATATATATAGGGTATTACACTGTGATTGGCTGCCCAAGACGTTTTAATTTTCTCATACTTTCTTCATATAAGCTGTAGATATTTGAATTAGCTTTCCATATCTTTTTTAATCACCTAAATTGGATGTCTATAGCTTAGTATATGTCCAAAATATTAAGAGTTGTGCAATTTAAAATGTAGAATACTATCAGACAGCTATACCCTGGTTGAAGCCATAATTTTCTTCTGAAGAAATTTGAATTTACCCATACTTTCTTCATGAAAGCTGTAGATATTTGAATTATATTTCCATATCATTTTGAATCACCTAAATTTGACTTTTTTAGCTCAGGATATTTCCAAAATACTAAGAGCTATGCAATCTGAAATGCAAAATACTGTCAGACAACTATACACAAGTTTAATCCGTGATTTACTCCTAAATAAATTTGAATTTGCCCATATTTTCTTCATAAAATTTTTAGATATTTGACTTATCTTTTCATATAATTTTGAATCACCTTAATTGGACTTCTGTAACTCAAGATATGTCCAAAATACTAAGAAATGTGCAGTTTGAGATGACAGACGTAGACGTGGATTTCGACTCAAAATTTGCATAACCAAATGAACTTGGATTTTGAAAAATAAGCCCAATTTAGAAAGCTCAAGATGTCTACTTCAAATGTGAAGAATCTTATTTTCTTATTTAAGAACTTTAAAGATGTCAAAAGCCTTCTTGAATCTTAGAGGTTTAATTTGCCCGAAAAGTCACTATTTATCCAAAAGTGTATATGCTTGGTATATGTTTAGTATATAATTCCCTACACACTTAATTGAAATTACTAGTATAAAAATTGTTTATCAAAGTCCAAAATTTAGAGTTTGATAATGCAAATGGTCAACACATTTGGTAAGTGCTAAGCCATCAGTTGGCAAACGAATTAAAGCAAATGGAATTAGAAATAACATATGCTCTAAAGTTTCAGGGCATAAAGAGCACCTTTGGCATATTGGATTTAACTTGCATCCTCTAGTAGCTAATCCATCACCTGTAGGAATCGTGTTTCTCATGCACCTTTAAATAAAGTTCTTTATCTTTGGGGGTATGATAAGGGACCAGATCGAGTGCCATTGGTTATGATTCAAAATAAAAGTTTGCATGGAGGAATCTAGTTTTGCTTATTGGCTTTGTTTAATGATTTTTTAAGCTGACTTCGCCATGTAATGCCCTGATCTCTCATGATGCTAAAAATTTTATCATTACTATTAACAACCAAGGATTAGATTAGAATGCAAAGTATGTCTTTGCATTCCTCATCATTGAAAAGCCTTTTTAATGTGTCTTCTTTCCATTTATAATTTTTCCAATTTATTAAATCTCTCACCAAGTGAATCTCAGTATTCGATGGCTTAACATATTGGATTTTAAAATTTGGCAAGAGAGGGACCTAATGATTAATAAAAGCATAAAAGTGGACATTCCACCTGGCACCTTTTAATATGATGTCTCTACCGTATAAAATACTATACCACAACTAAGAAGATCAAAAGCATTATTTTGCATTTAAGAAATTAGATAAAGGAAAGTAGATACCTTTCAAAACTTCTGCACAAAAAGAGTTCGGATTTTGCACAAGTCTTCATCCAAGCTTGCCCAACATGGCCTTATTGAAATATTAAAGCTCATGAAAACCCATGCCCCTATTCATCTTTGATTTCATTAATTCAAACCATCTAACCTAATGAATTTTGTAATTAGTTGGGTTTTGTGACCACCAGAAATTCTTTATGAGCCATTTAATTTCACTGATGACACAAACTGGTAATTTGAAAACTATCATAATATACAAAAGGAATGATTGGATGACTGACTTAATCAAAACTTCTCTATTCGATTGAGAAAGAAATTTGCATTTCCATAATTGAATCTGGGATCTAGCCTTTTCATTGAGAAAATCACAGAGCATTCTACACATTTTAGTCCAAAATAATAGAAGGTGAAGATATTTTAAAGCATGTTTTGATTTAATCACCAGAAATAGCTTGCTATGTCATTCTTTACAACTTCATAAACTTTCTTACTGAAAAAGAGCTCAAACAATCCCAAGTTTAGCTTCAAGTTAGATTCTTCTAAAAAAATTTAGAGAGAGTTGATCATTGATCTTTATTCTTCCATAGTAGCTTCCCCAAAAAGAATGGCATCATCTGCAAAGAATAAGTGAGTTAGTGTAGAACAATGTCTTGATAATTTAATACCTTGAATTTTTTCATGGACATTGCTTTGGAGAAGAGAGTGAAAAAGAGTATCTGTAACTAAAATAAAAAGGTATGGAGAGAAAGGATCTCCTTGGCGTAAAGCTCGATGTGGATGGAAGGAGCTAGTATTGCTCTCATTAATAGACACTGAGTAAGTAATCGATGTAATGCATTCCCAAATCCAACCAATCCACTTCACATTCCATAATAATTCTAATAAAGAACCAATGGACTGTATCAAAGGCCTTAGCAAAGTCCAGCTTTAGAGCAAAATATCCCTTTCTATCTTTAAACTTATTTTTAAACTCATGCATCACCTTATGGTTCAAGATTATATTATCTTGAATATTCCTGCCTCTAACAAAGGCATATTGGTTTTAAGTGATAAGGCTAGGGAGCCAATTTCTTAACATGTTCACCATAATCTTCAAAATGATCTTGTAGAGGAAGTTATAGTAACTTATTAGCCTATACTCATTAAAATTTTTCGGGTTATGAACTTTAGGCATTAAAGCAATAAAAGTTCTATTGAGAGCACTAAGAAGAGACGAGGTGGCAAAGAAAATTCTGACCAAGTTCACCACATCTCCTTTAATTGTTGTCTAGTCATTATGGTAAAAAGCACTAGAGAATCCGTCTAGGCCTGGCACTTTAAGTTTGCCTAATGAGAATACTGAATTTTTAATTTCTTTTAAGCTCACCTCTCTTATTAAATCTCAATTCATATGCTCAGTAACTAGAGGTGGGATTGAGTCTGATGAATTCCTTGAGAATGGGGGGGCTTCATAGTTATAAATAGCTTTAAAATGATTAACATTAGCTTGCTTAATTTGATGGTCACTCAAAACCTAATCACCTGATGGGCTAAGAATTTTGGTAATTTGGTTCCTTTAGCATTGTTAAATAACTGTCAAGTGAAAAAACTTAATATTCCTATCACCTTGTTTCAACCACTATACATAAGATCTTTGAAGCCAATAAAGTTGCTCTTGGTCATGTAATTTATGGATTTCATATCCCAAGAAGATTTCCTCTTTTGTATAATATCAAAATCTCCAGACATTAGGTAATCTAGTTGTGTTTGCAAGAAAATTAGTCTCTTTTGGCAGTTGCTACCTTTTAAGCGAGTCCAATTACTGAGCTGCAGCCTTGGCTTCTCCAGTTTTGCTTCAATAATTGATAAACCCAAGAGGACATCAATCTCTTGTTCCTAATAATTCTTGATTAACTCCTTCCAATCCAGATCTAAATCCCATTTTGAATCACATTTAAAATATTTTTTCCTTTGATTTGTTTTAGCATCAAGGATTATAATAAGAGGGCGATGATCTAAACCCAAAAAGGATTCAAGTAAGATTTAGGCAAAATCACATTTCATTATACAATCAACATTACAAAGAGCTAAGTCAAGTCGAACTTGAATGTTATACTCACCCGCTTATTTATTATGCCAAGTGAAGGATCCACTTTGAACTTTAGATCCAAGAGCTCACAGTCTTTTAATAACTTAGAGAATGGCTTTAATTGAGTCTGAGTTAGAGCTTTTCCACCCTTTTTTTAATGAACAAACAAGCATGCATTTTAATCCCCCATTAGCAGCCAAGGGGTTTTCATCTTAAGATCTAGCTTTTTGATTTCATTCCATACCCTACTCCTTAACTCCCTCTTATGGTCGTCATAAACCTAAGTAAAATGTTATAGATTATCAGTAGTTATGAGATCATCAATGTAGTGTTTTAACATACTTTGTATTTGAACTCCCCAATTGCTATTCCACCAAAAAGCAAGGCCTCATAATATTCCTGAACGATCCACATAAAACTCATTGCTGAAAGCCATTTTTGATATGAGAACTTCTAAGTTTGATTTGATTTGTTTGGTTTCAATGAGAAAAACTAGGTTTGGCTTATATTTAAGGAGCAACTGATGGAGGATTCGTTGTGTAAAAGGGCTACTAACACCTTGGCAATTATAAGAAAGGATCGACATAATTAAAGGCTAAGAAAAAAGCTTTAATGAGCATTATCAATCGCTTTGATGAGCACTATCAAAAGCTCCGATGAGCACTCTACATATATAAAAAAATTAAGGATAGATGTTGCAACTTTTCAACATACTATTATCGCTACTTTGCCTTTTATTTTCAGCCATATTAAAAATCTTAAATATAAACATAAAAAATAATTGCAAAATTAAAAACCTGGTTCCAACAATGCTCTACCATTACTTATCTCCATCGTTGCTACTTCACCATCATCCATCATCATTATCACTCCTCTAATGCACCATCCACTATCGTTGCTGCTACCTAATGCACCATCTACTTCTTTGCCTTTTCTTTTAGCCATACTCAAAAAATCTAAAATTCAAAAAATAAAAAAAAATTACAAAATTAAAATCTAGATTTGTGAAACTATTTTGCTAATCTAAACTTTGGTCTTAATTGTATCGCATGGCATATTAATTGATCCACATAAATACTTCTCATTTAAGCTCTAATCCATTTGATTTAAAGCCTGCAAATTTGTAGAAATTCTTAACTTTAGAAGTGTCGATGAGCTGACAGTCAATAATGTTGTTGTTGGCAGGCAATTCTCCTTTTTCAAATCGACGATGGTAGAAATTGAATTTTATACCTTAAAATATTTTTGAAGAGAAGTTACTACTTGACCACTCCCTCGTTATTTTTTAAATAACAATATAGTTTCGTTAAAAAAAATAACAATATAATTTCACTCTCTTTTTCAAGCAATTGAAATAAGATAAAATTTTAAATTTATTTGACCTAAAATGTGTTTAGTTCAAATGAATTTCACAAAATTTTATGGAATTCATTTGCAAATTCAAGTAAGTGTTTTTGGTTTAAATGAAAACTTTGTAAAATTTATTTTCAATTCTAACTTCTTAATTTTGTGGAATTGTTTAACACTAACTTTATTTTTATTAATGAAATGTGTTTGGTTCAAATTCATTTGTAAATAAATTCTATTGAAAATTCATTAAATAAATAAAATGAATTCCTTAAAGCTATGTTAAGTTCAATTACACGGAGAAATTCATTTCATTTGTAAATAAATTCCTAATAAAATTTATTTTCAAATAAAATTTTTATTTATAAAATGTGTTTAGTTCAAATAAGTAGTTTATGCAATTTATTTCAAATGAATTCAATATTTTGTTTATATTGTGCTTGATATAAATCTTGAATTCAATTTTTTTGTCAAAAATACCTTTTTAAATATGAAGATGTTTTTGAAACTAAAAATAAGGAAATATATTTTAATAATTAAAAAATATATACTTAAAATCTGTAAAATTCATTTTAATAGATTTTGATTTAGTTATAATCAATATCACAAATTTAAAAAATTTGAAATTGTAAATGAACTCTGAATAAAATTCATTTATACCAAACATTTTGCAAATGAATTTCATAAATTTTTTTTTAGATTTCATTTATATCAAACACAGTTTAATGGAATTGAACAAATAATGCTAAAATAGAAATTTTGGACTAATCGTTGAAGTTAAAATTCCGATTATTTGATCCGGAAATTGACCCTTTATCCTTATTGGACCATTTATTTTATTATTATTATTATTATTATTTTATTATTTTTTTTAGAACTGAATTTTTTTTTTTTTTGAGCACTCAATTTACATTCGTTAATAATGTGTATGGGTTGGATTTTTGTGGAGTCCACCATCTCAGAGGACATTTTAGGAAGAAAAATTACTTTTGTTATCCTAGTGTTCCTTTGGAAAAAAATAATTAAAATCAAGATAAGTTAAATTTAAGGCCGCTGATAGGCACAGGAGAGTGGTGATAAACTGACAAATTTCGTTGACTAAAATATACAAAGTGCCTGTGAACAGTGAGCACCAGTGGCCACTTTTAATATGACCTGTGTGTACCCTAAAAGGTGGGTGATTTTACGTGCGTAGGTTCGATGAAGACAAAATAGCTTTCGTGATTTGTCTTGCAAAATATTTTTTAATTACTTAAAAAATGACAATCAATAGTTAGGGAAGAAAGATACAATCGTTAATTCACAAAAAAGAAAGTAACTAATAGTTTTCTTCATAAAGAATGCTCTGTTTGTGTTTCATAATTTCTTCGGAGGTGGCCGCTGATTTTTATACCAGCAATTATCTCCTTCTATATATTTGCTTCTTTATATTCTCAACTAAAGCAAGTCTGGTTCATCAAAGTGCTCCAGGTTGATGTTCTTTATGCCGTTAGTGATTCTGTTAGATATAAGTGCTGCTTTCTCAACCAAATTGAAATTCCTTAAATGTTGAGAAATATGATATTCGACTTCTCCTAAACCCTTTTCATATGTATTATGCTACCTTTGATTTTAAAGCTTTCTATGTAATGTTTGTAAGAAAAAAAAAAAAAAAGATACAATTAACTATGGTTATATGACACTATAATTTTTTATCTCGATTGAACTCTTAAAATTTTAAGGTTTCATGTTCCTACGATTGCTTCTACTGTATATGATATTATGAATGTTGGTCCACACTGAAAATCATCTTTTAACTGTTTTTGTGGTTGGAGTAAATGTTGTTCCACACTTATAATTAAAATTAAATATTTCTTTTTCCATTAATACTAGCACCAATCGTGATGCTTTGAATTACTAATAAATGACACTCTTAAAAAAATAATTAATTAGTAAAATAATAAAATTGTTAGAGTTGATAATAATAGCTACCTAAATATTGAAAATAATTAAATTGTAATCTTTTTATACAATTTTCAAAATACGTCTTTTTTTTTTTTTTGCAATTTAATAAAATTCTTCAAACTTAATCATTTATTTTATTTGTAAATATTTCTAGTTGCACCACTAATTGGATAATATCTTAAAAAGTATAATAGGCAAAGATAGCACATGCGCTGATCGACACTATGCATGAACTTAATATTATACAAATATCTGGAGAAAT
Organism: Mallotus nudiflorus; assembly: GCA_947683625.1. Lineage (NCBI taxonomy): Eukaryota > Viridiplantae > Streptophyta > Magnoliopsida > Malpighiales > Euphorbiaceae > Mallotus > Mallotus nudiflorus. The sequence continues at coordinate 2,511,793 of CANTUR010000184.1, forward strand.
GTCACCATAGCTACTAACAGAGTCCTTAATTGGTGGCCACCTTAGTTAGTGCTTATCTGTAATTTAGTGGCGTGCTGGATTTGCGATATTCCTACAATGATAGGCTTCTGTTAACCGTGTCTAAAGAGCATAAGTAGGCAGTAGATTTTTAAGGAATTTAGGGGCAACTAGGCCAAATCGGTGCGTTGCATTTTTTAAATTATTTTAACTTATATATATTTAGATGAAGTTAAAAGGGTTAAATATTATTTTAATAATATATTAATATATTTTATTTTTATTTGATAAATTTTAAAAATATAAAATTAATATTTAATTTTTTTAATAGTTAAACTCATTTATTTATATTTTTACTAATTTAACTGAAACTAAATTAAATATATATATATATATATATATATATAATAATAACGAGGCAAATGCCTGAAAAGAGATATATAAGGATAAGTCGATTACGACCAATGCCAAGATAATCATGTTCTAGTAGACTTCTAGCACCCGGGGGAGGATACTGCGTTCCATGATAGCTATATTTATGCTTTTAAAACAACATTCTTTTTTCTTTTTAATTTATCTACTTTTATTATATTACTTCATTTTTTTCTTTTTTATTAAAAAGTTACTAATTAAATTTATAAATAAAAATTAATTAAAATTTTTATTATAATATTTATATTACTTTTTAAAATGTATATAAATATATTATTTAAATAATTATATAAATATTTAAAATTTTAAATAATTAATTATTTATTTATTTAGTTTTATTTTCTTTGAATATTTAATTATAAATTTAATTAATTATACAATTTTTTTATACAGAATACCACATTATAATTTATTAATTACCTTTATTTATCAAATAAAATTAATAACTTAATCTTACATCTATAATTATCACTTTCTTGATAATTGTACATATAATTATTACATTCTATTTTTTTAATCCTAATCTAAACATGCCCATAGTCTAAAACAGCGCCTTACGTGTTGTGTACAATTATGTAGTGTAACATCTTATGGTTATTGAAAAAAAAAAAAAAGAAAAAGAAAAAATTCATTAAATAAATACAAATTGTGAAAAAATATTTACAACAGAGAGAACATAAATGACAACCACTAACCACAATGAGAAAACAACAACAAAAAGTCACAAATGATATTCCCAACAAAACTTATCTCGCTAACAATTGAGAAATTAATTGCGTTGTGGTGTTGGAGGTCAAACTAATCTCAACCTATCAACAATTAAATAATTAAAAAAAATTATTAAGGGTACCACTTATAAGTTTTAAAAAAATTACTGTTATAATTTAAAATTTGAATTAAATATTTGTGGTTCATCATATATTATTTTATGGTCAATCACAAATTATAAAGTTAACATATCAGATTAAATATATTTTTATATACTTTAGGAGATCATTTAAAAACCACAAATCAATATATAATAAAAATAAAATTATTATATAACAAAAATTTCAATTGAGAAAATAACAAATTTTAAAAGTAATTTAATTTTTTTTATTGTTGAACAAATATACATATTTTTAATAGTGACATAAATATCATGTATCTAATGCGTGTGGTTGATACTTTTTTTTTTAATATAAATGAAGCCAAATACATTAATAATAGTTTAAAAATTGTTGACCTCATAAATATAAAAGATGAATTAAATTAGGAAAATAACAATATATAATTATCAAAATGATTTTACTAAAACTGATAATGCAGTAAATAATTCTATACAATTTTAGGTGAGTGATGAACCATATGAAAATAATTTTAAAAAATATAATCAATAATATGAGAAAAATGTTTATCAAATATGAATTTCTAAAAAAAATTGAAAAGTAGTGTACAAAAAATTAATGAGATCTGAATTCAAATTGATTAAAGATGCTAAATAATTTTAATGATTTAGTTATAATTTTTTTATTTCTTAAAAAATAATTGTACAATATTGATTTTTCTATGGTTCAATCTAAACTCAATTATTAAATTTTTACAAATAATACAGATCCAATTGTCTAAAAAATATCAAACATTTTCAACTTGTTGAAATTTTAATTTACTTGATTTAAAACAAATATTTTTAACTGTCACGACCCAAAATAGGGGTCATGAATGGTGTTAGGGAACGGGAATTCTTTCGAATGAGAACCCGTAGCAAGTCTAAAATAAAATAAAACATGCAATAGAAATAATAATAACACAATTAAATAAAATATTATGCAGCGGAATAAAATCATAAATGTCAAAATAATATTTCCACCAAATGAGATTAAATCAAATCCGCATCTCATATATAAAAATAAACTCTTTAATACAAGTTTCAGTTCAAATTCTTAAAATACATAACTCATAATTTATTTACAACTACTGCATTGTCTAGATTATAAAAATAAAACTCAAGTGAGCAGTTTACATAAAAAAGCCGGAGCAGAAGAAATCCGGCGTACAGGCCTGCTACTGAGGTCTGAGAAAGATGACTCTCCTGAAAAATAATCAACGGAGGGGAGTCAGACCTCACTGAGTGAATTACTATAATATATATACATGCATACTAAATGACAATGCATACAGTCAATGGTATATATAATATGTATGTATACAAGCAATTACACACAAATGCAATAAAAATCATTTTATATATTTTTTTTTGTTGAAAATCACTTTTTATGAAGGATTGAATAGAACCCTAGAAAAATCGCAACCTCAAGACAATGTTAGACAACACTCTAGCCATACAGGCTCACTTATTCCAAATATATTCACTTATTTCATTTAGATAGTAGACTGACCCCGAGACACTAAGTCAACCGAGCTCCAGCAGTCTGACTGTCAGTGTGATTGGCCCCGAGACACTAGGTCAACCGAGCTCCAGCAATCACACTCCCAAATCATATCTCACATATCAAATAATCAGATCCAATCAATATCCTCAAACAGGTTAGTAATATAACCTAAATGTTATACGCGTACTGGTACGTACTCGGTCCTAGTGCTGCCCACTAGGTAGCACGTTCTATTGATATCCTTCATTGAAATATAAAACATACATTCATAAAAAAAAAATGATGCTTGAATTTAAATTATAATAGCAACAATAACCATATATATACTAGAAATATACCAAAAGTAAACCAGGTATATTTCGAGTATATATACGTTAAATTAATCCAATTAAATTACAAAATAAACTAGAAATGTTTTTGAAAACATTTTAAACATAATTCGTTAATAAAACATGCATATAGTTTAAAATATACCAATAATCAACTAAAAATAAACCAAAATAAACTAAAAATAAACTTAAATACTAATTGAATTATTTATGCATAATTAATCAAAATAACATACATTTCTAAATCATGCACCCTAAGTATATATATATAAAATAGTAACTCACACTTAGTGCGTTCCTCGAGATGGGTCCGACGGGCTTGGTCCACTAGGCCTCGATCTCGGAGCAACTAAACAAACAAATAACAGACATCAGAATAAACCTAAAAGTAAATCCTAGAAACTCGAACTAGAATATTAGACACATAATCAGAATTAGGGTTCGATCGGATATCACGTTTTACGAGAATTCTATCAAAAATTCGACAGAACCTCCCTTGTAAAACGGATATCTCTCTACTCAAAGAGTAGAGCCAGCCCTGTAAAGAAACACACTTCAAAAAATAGACATAAAAACACATCTACAACCCCTTGGTCGGACTCCAAACTACAGTTCACCGACCGGGGTCCACAATTCACAAAATAATATAAAAATACCAAAAATATCCTTATATCATAGAAATACATTTTATAAGTAGAAATTACATAATTAACCCTAAAACACAGTAAAAACCGATAAAACTCATTTTATTAGAAAAATTGTATATTTTATATATACAATTGAAAATAATTCACGAAAAATAGTTTTAATTGCTCAAAAATACTAAATAATTCATAGAAATCATTTTCATACCTTAAATAACTATTAAAACCAATTTAATTACATTTTTAGTCAATTTAGGGTAAAATTACCAAAATACCCCTATATATATAAATATACTAAAATTAATCCAAAAATTCACCAAAAATAATATAATTGTAAAAAATTAATTTTCTCAACATTTTTAATAAACTCAATTAACCAATTAATTTCAATTAAAAACACAATTAATCCTATTTTCTCAAAATTACATAAACTAATTAAATTCAAAATAAATACATAGAAATTCATAAAAATTCCAAATAAATTTCTATAATTCATTTCAACACCTATATTTATCATAAACACAATTTCATAATTTAATTAATTAATTTTCAAAAATTAGAAAATAATACTAAAAATATTCAAAAATACACAAAAATCAAAATAATTTCCAAAAATTCTAAAACAAATTCACACATGTAGATTAATCTAAGGGGAACAACATTTGTGAAGTAATTTTTCATGAATCAATCATTTGAAGCTTAAAAAAAATCATAAAATGGCCGAATTACCAAAATCAAAACCTAAGCAAATCTAGACCATTTTAAGTGAAACAAAGCTTGGAATCACACTCATCGAAGCTCAAGGAGAAGAAAGAAACTGGTGGTGTCAAAAACAGTGGCCGAAAATGGCTTGATCGACGTTGAGAAGAGTTTCGGCTTCTCCAGTAAAAACAAGCTTCCCGACACCGGAAACGGGCTCTGCTGGCGGCGGAACAGGCTGAGGACGATGGTGGCTCGCCGGGAGGCACATCGACGACAAGAGAACGGAGTGGCAGATGCTGGTTGGCGATGGGAGGTGATCGGGGAAGAAGGAGGAGGAGTTGGGGGTGAAATGGTAATTTGCCAAAATTTTTTGATTCTAACACTATATTATGTATATATATATATATATATATGTATATGCATTATTACACTATATATTATAATAATATAAATTCCACACATATTAAATATACACCACACACATAATTTAATATTTTTAATAATTTATATACTAAAAATAATAATAATTAAATAATATTAAAAATATATAATAAATAATAAAAAAATAATTAGGGTAATTAATTAAACCCTAGTTAAATAAATAATAAACATATATACGTTATTTAGCACTTTAAAAAAAATACATATGAGTTCATGCAAATATGGAAATCTATTTAAAATAATTAATAATAAATTATTTACGTGAAAATTTTCCTGAAAATAGAATTCTAGGAAAAATTTTACGTAAATCACTTAAAATAATATACAATAATTAAAATAAGCTTTAAATAAATATCAACTCGTACAAATATCATAATTATATACAAAATTATTAACACTGCATATCCCGATGCAGTATAAAAATATTTAAAAACACGGGATATTACATTAACTAAACCAAAACAGTCAATTTTTAAATATTTAAATTATAAACCAAACTAAGTAACATTCAAAAATATCAAAATTAAAATTATTTGAATTCGGTTAGGGTAATTGATTTAGTATATATACAAAAAATAAAAATAAAAAATATTAATTTGTAAAGAATAGTCAAGTGTTAATTTTGTTAAAAATAATTAAAAAAACGTTTTTAACTTATTTCAATTTTAATTTAGTTAATTTAAAATAAATATTTTTAACCAAAACAATAAAGTTAATTTTTAAATATTTAAATTATTAACCAAATTGAGTAACATTTAAGAATATCAAAATTAAAAATATTTGAATTAGATTATGTTGATTGATTTAGTACATATATAATAATAATAAATAAATATATGATCCCTATTTTAAAAATAGAAAAATAAAATTTAGTTCTTACTATATATTTGTAATTTTGTAGTACAATATTAATAAAAATATAATGATAAATGCTTGTTTAGAAGTAATTAAAAATTAAAATTAAATGTCTTGAAAAATATCAAAATTTAGTATATTTTTTAAATAGTTAAAAATACATTTTGCTAATTAGTGGAATAGTTTGTTATTCAATTATAATATTAGTAAAGTATTAATTTGTTTGAGATAACTTTTTTAATGTTTGATAATAGTTTAATCTTATGAATTTGTCATTGTTATCAATAATCTGCCATATTATTATATTATTGATTCAATTGAATTTTCTTAGATTTTTATATAATTCAAAATCAAATTAAAAATTTAGTTTGAAAAAATAAATTGTAACCAACCTTTCAACATTTTAAATCATAATATTTTATTTGGATTGAATTGGATTAATTTAGTTAGGTCAATTTGAATTTTTTTTAATAGTTTCACTAATTATTCTACGACTGTAATATGTAAAGAATTATCAAGTTTCAATTTTTAAATTAGTATATAATTAGTAAAATACATGATTAGACTAATTAAAAATTAAGAAATAAATAAAATAATAAACAAAATATAGAATATAAAAATAGTTAGATTTGTAAGATTAAAAGGATAGTAACAACAATAAGGTTTGATATGCTAATAAATAATTGAAAAGTATATAATAGGAGATAAATAATTGAAGGAAATTAATAAAATTAAAATTAATACTGAAATTGACAAGAATGGACATGGTATTAGATAATGTAAAAAACCTATTATCAAATATGTATTAAATTATTATTTTTGAAGTAGAACTTATATAGAAACAAATCATAAATATGTAATAACTTGAAATTTTTTTTATTATTTTATATAAATGAATATCAAGAATTGTTGTGCTACTGATTATTTTTATCTTATATTATTATTATTATTTTATTGAATTGCTATATCTAGTTATCAAATTTAAATAGTTATTTGGGAACTATTATATCTAGAGATATTAAAGTTATTAATAATATTATTGTCATTACTTTTAAATGGCATTATTATTATTATTATTATTTATTTTAAACTAGGATTATTTTATTGTTGTTAGGTGTATATATATATTTATATACACACACACACACACATATATTATGGGTTGTTAACTATATATTTGAAGTGCGTGGTTGAGTGATTTTTTTTGTATTATTATTATTATTATTATTTTAATAGCTTAGTTAAAGTCAAACAATTCAGACCACCTTATTTCTCCTTCTCCTCTTCATCTTTGTCTCGTTCTTCCTTCTCTCCCTCTCTTGGTGTCCTCTTTATAGCCTTGCCATCATCACCTTCCCTTCACGTCATAGCCACCGTTTGTTTCTTCTTCTCCCTTGCTGTCTCTGTCGATCTAGCCTTCTCTTCCTCTTGCACTAGAGACAATAACTTTCAGCCTTCTTCTACTCTCTTCTTTGCGCAAGACAGCAACTAGCACTCCTAGTTGTTGCCATGTGACGCCCTGCAGCCACCGCCACCTGCAACCAACGGTGACAACCTCAACTCTAGCTCCAATGACCTTAGTTCCTTCAGCAGCCCCTTCCTTGCACCTGGTTTCCATTTTAGGTGAGTTATGTGGGTTAGTGGTTAGTTAGTTTTAGGTTGATTCTTAGTTAGTTTTAGGTTGTTTGTTAGTTATTGTGTTTATTTTAATTTTTGGTTAATTAATATAATATTTGCTTAATTATCCAGAATTTATTTTTAATATTTGGTTAATTTTGGGTTGATCTATATATGTATTTAGTTGATTTTAAATTATTTTAGTTAATTTTAATTACGGGTATTGTTTTGAATATTTTAATAATATAAATTGAATTTTTGTTAATCATGTTAATTAATTATTTTGGTTGGAAATTTGAATAATTAGTGTTAGTAATTTAAGCTAGTAATTTTAGTATTAATAAAATAATTTTTAGTAAATTAATATAATTTTTGAGAAATTATTAATTTTATGTGATTTTTAAATTATAGGTTAATTGTATAATTTTGTTGAAAATATAGTTAAATACTATGTTTTAATTGATTTTAGAATTTTATAGGGTATTAAATTAATTTTTATAAATTATTTATTATTTTTAGCTAATTAATACTAATTTTTGGATAGTATATTCAAATAATATGTTAATTACCATTTTGGTTATTAAATAGATTTTAAATTACTTTTATGATATAATTAAGCTATTTGAATAATTAAATGTGAAAATGACAATTTTTATTGAATATTTGGAAAAATTGGATTTTTATATAATTATATTAATTATTTGAGATTTTTATTAATTGTTGTGAAAAATACTTATATTTAGTGTTTTGTGATTTAAACAAATTATATTGTGGCATTTTAATTATTTTTGTGAATTTTTAAGGATTTTAAAATATTATTATTTATTATTTATTTTATTCGCGTGTTTTGAACCTCGATTGGAGATTTTAGTAGTTCGGGGTCCCAACCCGAGGTGTTGAGCTTGCGTGAAGTTTAGAAGTGTATTTGCTTGCAAGGTTGACTCTACTTCGGTAGAGGGATGTCCATTTTACAGAGGAAACTCTGTCAAATTTTTGGTAGATTTCTCGTATAATGTGACATTGAGTCAATCCTAAGTTTTGAATTCTAAGTTGAGTCTTCCATAAAAATTCTAGAAGTTAGGGTTTCTATTTTTTGATAGTCATTTTATTTTTTTGTCTTTTAGCTGCCCCTCTGGTCGCGTCTACCAGTCGAGGTCGAACACGATGTAGCAGAGAAGCGTCTTCATCTTGTAAGTTAATATTTGATTTGCATGTCAGGTTTTTAAATTAAAAACATATTAAATTATGATGAATTTAATTTTACGAGATTTTAGTCGGTATTCTTAAATATACATGATTTAATTTATAGTTAGTTTATTTTGTTATATTTATTGTAATTTTCATTGTTTTATTTAATTTCATTTATTTTAAATAAACTACATTAGAACGAGCTACCTAATGGGTTTCATCAGGACCATATGGCGCATTGGTAAAATATTTAATTATATTGATTATAATATTACGGCCGAAGGTCTGGTGATGCTTTACTTTCGGACACTGCCAGTAATATGATAATTGATTTTTATTGATTAAATACTGGGGCTGAAGGTTTGGTGATGTTTTGCTCTCAAACACTGCCAGTAATAATTTGGATCTTACTTATTAATCACTGGAGCCAATGGTTTGGTGATGTTTTACTCTCGGACACCACCAGTGATATTGGATTAAGTGATGTGACTGCGACTGTGCTTTCTGGTGATGCTTTGCTCTCGGGATCCGACAGTTTTGGATATAAGTGAGCCGAGTGGCTGATAGAATTAAGAACTAGGATTCTACCTAGTTTTTATACTGAAATATTTTAAAAGCATTTAAAAGTTATTCCTCCTTTGAAATATTATATATATATATATATATATATATATAAAGGAATTTGAATAAAATTTATAAATATATTATTTTCATAAAAACCTATTTTAAAGAGGATTTTCAAACCACATTTATTTCTTTTATTAGCTTACTTAGTGAAGTCTGACTCCTTTCAATTTATTTTTTAAGAGTTTGGGAGTCTTCTGTTAGGCCTACTTCTCTACGTTGAGTAGCTTTTTCATTAGCTATCTTATGTAGGTCTATATAGTTGTGTTTGTATTAGTATCTGTGTACTGCAGTAAAGAACTGTATAACTACATATTTTAATTTGGATATTATGTATTGAAATTCATGTACTGAAATACTATTTTGTATAACTGATGATGTTTATTTATACATGGTGATGACATGGTTTGTTTAAATTAAGAAAAATTAGTTTGATAATGTCACGACCCGAACCTAAGGGCACATGACCGGCACTAGGGAATGGGTAGGTATAAGGCCCCCGAAACCCGTAGTAAGCCTAAAGGAAAAGAAAATAAAACCATTCATATTTTAAACTTTAACTAATAACAGAATATATTATCAAACTGATTTTTTTCTCAAAATACACAAATTCAACTGCTTAATAAAAATGTGTTTTAACATCTCATATTATAAATTGAATTTAAATCTTATACATAAGCGTAGTTTACACAATTATATTTAAACCATACAAATCCTTAGTACATATACTACTGCAACAACCTAGATTAACACACAGTACAGCTTATAATGACCTACATAAAATGGCCGGTGAAGAAGAAACCCGGCGTAGAGGTAGTCTGAGGTCGAACTCCCAAGCTCTTGAAAAAAAATAAATTGAGGGGAATCATACCTCACTGAGTAAGCCAATAAAAAGAGCTGTACGATTTGAAAACCTTTGAAAACTATATATGTTTATAGTGAAAATAATTGATAATGTATAAGTATAGTTTTTGAAAAATCTCGATAGAACCCTAAACCCAAAATCTAAATAGCCATCTGGGCCCACTTATTCCAACTAGACTACCGGTCCCCGAGAGCAAAGGCATCAACCGAGGCACCAAGCCGTAGTCATTCACTTAAGCCAAATATATGGCACTGGCGGTCCCCAAGAGCAAAGGCATCGATCGAGACACCCATCCCAGTCCATTAATAGCCTTACAATCACTGGCGGTCCCCGAGAGCAAAGGCTTTCACCGAGGCACCCGTCCCAGTTTAACATTCACCAATCATATATACATCGGATCCATCTCTCAATCTCTACCATGTGCACATAGTCCTGGTGAAGCCCACCAGGTAGCCCGTTCTATCAAAATTTCTCAAATCAATTTTAAATAAATAAAATGCATTTAAATCTTAAATAATAGCATTAAATTAAATAAATCATATAATCAATGTAATAAAATACGAGCGCATGCATTCTTTACATAAACCCACGCACAGATCATTCTATTGACTTACAGGATGAATGCGAAGGCTGACGACCACGCGTCTGCCTCGGCCTCACAGCTTCTGCTCCGAAATGCTCTAAAAGAAAATAATAATCGACTTTTAAAACATGACTAAGGAATCGAAATCAGAAATCAACAAAATAATGAAATTTTAGACTGACTCGAGGAAAACCGGACAAGACTCGACAGACAGGATTTAACCTAACTAACGGTAGAAATTTTACGAGTATCACGTTTTACTAGAAAATCTATTAAAATTTCGACAGAGTCTCCTCTGTAAAACGGACATCTCTCTACCGAAGGTAGAGCCAGACCTGCATAGAAAATGCACTTCTAATAACCACAAACACCCACACTCGAGTCGGGCTTCCAAAACTACAATTTGCCCCGACCGAGATCACAACTCAATAAAATAGCAAGAATTAATAACATTTATTTCTAAAATACATATTTCCTGTACACGTATACTAAAAATAAATAAAATTATATAAAATCTCAATTATTCAAAATTAAACAATTAAATTTGCATTCCATCATCAAAATATAAATATAATTATAACCCAAATTAAAACCATTGTAATGTATTATATATATATATATATATATATATATATATATATATATATATATATATATATATATATTATTTGAAATTTAATATTTAAAATTTACACTACTTAAGTAAAAATATCAATTAATTTATAAATATTGTCTAAACCCTTTAAATATTAATAAAACTAATTAAAATATATATTTTATCATATTTAGTGAAAAATTACATTTTTACCCCCCTAAAATACATAATTTACACAATGTGCTATTTATACTTAAATAATTCCTTAAAATTATCTAATCATCTAACAATTATTTTCTCAATATTAAATTCTTAATATAATTAACACATATAAATAACTTCTAGTTTCTTCTAAAATATAATTTAACCTAATATTAATTTTTTTTTTGACATAAACTATAAAAATTCCTAAAATTTGAATAATATTCAAAAAAATTATTTTCTTTACTCTAAAATTAATATCAACCCATAATAACACCAAAAATACCAAAAATTATTATTATTTATTATTTTTAAAATTAATTTACGAAAATTCCTAAAATAATATTAAAATATTCAAAAATTCACCAAAAATCAAAATAAATTCCAAAAATTATACAAAAATTCATAGAGATAGATTGAGCTACTAGGAATCACATTTGTAAAGGGAGTTTGCATGAATCAAGTTAGATCGAGCTAAAAAAAATTCCAAAACCCTAGAGCTCAAAACCAACAATCAACCAAAACTCAATCAATTCATGACCAAAGCTTAAACTAAGCTTAGAATGAGTCTCACCGGTGCAAGAGGAGGGAATTGACACCAAAATGGACTGAAACAGTGGCCGGACGGAGCTTGGCCGATTCTAGGAGCTATTCTCAGCTTCTCCTTGTTCCAGCGATTCCGACAGCTCTACAGGTGACCGGAGGTGAGGGAGAAGGAGGAGGAGGCAGCAGATGGTGGTCGGAGATGGGGGAGGTGAAGTGACGGTGGCGGTCGGGGATGTCGCGCGGTGAGGGAGGGGTTGGAGCTTCAGTTTCTTCTTCTTCTCTTCAAATATATATATATATATATATACTACATATACATACATATGTACACAAATTACTTTAATATACACATCTAAAACAATATTTAACCCTAAATATAATATAATATAATGCAAAAGTAACTATTACTAATACCATTTGAGAAAAATATCCCTTTTTATTTAAGTAAATATATATATAGTGTATTACAGATAATGTGCATCATGATTAAATTATTTTATTGTAAGGTTTTAAAGTTTAAATATTTTGCGTTTTTCTTTTAAGGCTTACTACAAGTTTTGGTACCTTTAAGTTTTCCCATTCCCTAATGCCAGTCACGTGCTCCTGGGTTTGGGCAGTGACAAAGTTAGTAGTAGAGCTTTAGCTCATTTTTCATACTTTTGATTGTCGATGTCTTTCTTTTCTCATATTACTGTGGTACTTAGGTTGTTATCTATTATTTATAGATTTTTTTATCCTTAGGATTCTGTGTCTGTGTTCTTGTTTGGTTTTGAATTTGGATTTTCTTGTCTTTTCATAATGAGGCATGCTCGGAATGCCCCTGCTGCTGATGCAGACCATGATGATGGTGAACAGTCATTTCAAGATGAGATTCTTCCTCTTGCCCCTTGACCTAGAGGTAGGGGTAGAGGTAGAGGTAGAGGTAGAGGTAGGGATAAAGCTAGAGTAGCATAAACTTAGAGGCAGGATCAGCCTCAGGTAGAGCCTCAGATTTCAGCAGAGGATCCTATAGCTTTTACAGCTGGTATAGTGGGTATTAATAAGGGCTTGGCAACTCTTAATCAAGTGATGCCTATAGTGCAGTAGGTGCTTTAGCGACAGAATCAGGGGATATCAGATGCAGATGTTGCATTGTTATACTTTAGAGTGAGGCGAGTTTATTTTGATGGTACTGGAGACGTATTGGATTTAATTAACACCATTGAGTCCAGGACTAGATCTGGATATTCTAATTATTAGAGGATCATGATTGTGGAGTTATCCATCTCATCGACAACTCAGAATTGGTTTATGTAGTCCATTCAGCCCTTTATGACGATGATGACTTGGTTGGGTTTTAAGGAGCAGTTTATGAGATTTTTCTATCCTTCATTTATGAGAGAGAACTATAGATGGCAGTTGCTTAATATCAAAAAAGAGATATCAATCAGTTGAGGACTACACTTAGGAGTTTTACAGATTGATGAGATATGCTGAGGATGTGAAGTAGGATGTTGCCAGAGCAATTGAGCTATATGTGACTGGGTTAGGCCTAGCTTATATTGGAATTCGACCAAAGGGTCATAGTTTGAAGAGTGTTATGGAGGAGGTGAGACAGTTAGAGCATTAGAGCAGAGGTATATCCGACACAGCACCATACCTAACCTGTATGATAGTGGCATTGTCAGACTTGTTCAGAGGGTGCAACAACTAGTGTTTTGAATAGGTAGCATGAGTGCTCAGTCAGTAGGTCCTTCTCAATAGAGTAGACAGTTCAGAGCATATCGAACTAGTAGGCACCATCTTTCTGAGGATTGTAGGAGTAGTAGGGCTACTAGATTTGGTGGTAGTGCTAGCAGCAATAGTGGAAAAAGTTCCAATCATGGCAATTCTGGGTCTGGAGCTAGTATGTGTGCCATATGTCGGTGAGTGCATCAGGGTCCTTATCATTTGATGCCAGGAGTGTGTTTCAGGTATGGCCAACATGGAAACTTTGCTAGAGCTTGTCCGAACTATGGATTTAAGCCATCCTTGGCTCATGGATCTTTGCCTTATATTGTCTAGCCTTTACAGTAGGTGCCTTAGCAGTATCAAACTCCCATGTACCCTCAGCAATGATCGATTTAGTTTCAAGTCAGTAGGGCCGAGACAGAGGACATACTCAATTATTCACCTAGCAACAGCCAAGATGTGGATAGACTAGGGTCTTTACCTTGACTTCTCAGGATATGTAGGCATCCAATGTAGTGGTAGCAAGTATTATTCCAGTATGTTGCTCTGAGGCTAGAGTCTTATTTGATTCGGGTGCTATGTATTCATTTGTATCTCCTTTGTTTGCTTTCAAAGTGGCTTGTCTTCCTTCCAAGATGAGTTTTTTTTTGTATTTTTTGACTCTGCTTAGTGATAAGTTAGAGACGAACATTTTTTCTATCTTTTCCTATATTGATTGAAGGTAGAGAGTTGTTGGTAGACTTGGTCCTTTTAGATGTGATTGAGTTTGATGTGAATTTTGGTTAGACCAAGTGGCAATCTTAGGCCATGTGGTATGGCATTTAGGTAGATCCCAGGAAGATAGAAGTGATCACTAAGTGGCCAAGAGCCACAATAGTCACAGAAGTGAGAAGTTTTTTTAGGTTTAACGGGCTATTACAGGAGATTTATGAAGGATTTCTCCAAGATTATCGCTCCTTTGACGAGACTGACCCAGAAGAATGTTAAGTTCGTATGGACTGATAGATGTGAGGAGCATTTCTAGTTATTTAAGGATTTATTAACTTCGGCTCCAGTGTTGACTTTGCCTTTTAGTGATGATGGATACATGGTGTATTGTGATGCTTCCCATGTAGGATTGGGCTATGTGCTAATGCAGAATGGTAGAGTGGTTGCTTATGCTTGAAGGTAGTTGAAGAAGCACAAGCAGAATTATCCCACTCACGATCTAGAGATGGCAGCAATTGTATTCGCAATGAGGATTTAGAGGCATTACCTGTACGATGTCACTTATGAAATATACACCAACCATAAGAACTTGAAGTATATCTTCGAGCAGAGGGATTTAAACCTAAGGAAGAAAAGATGGATGGAACTTTTGAAGGACTATGATTGTTCAATTCTTTACCATTCAGGCAAGGCGAACATAGTAGCAGATGCGTTGAGTAGAAAATCAGCAGGTAGTCTTGCCCATATCAGCAATGAGAGGAGGTTGATTATTTAGGAGTTGCACGAGCTGATTGATTAGGGTTTGTAGTGGAAAGTGACTCAAAAATTCCTTTTATCTCAGTTTAGATTATGATCAGTGTATTTGGACAGAGTTAAGGCAGCTCAAAGAAGAGACCCACAACTACAAAGAATTTTGTTTGAATTACCATATGTATTAAGAACGTGTATTAAAGAGTATTATTATATATACTATTTAAGTTTATGTTGAATGTTAATTCATTGTGCTTTTTATCTTTATATAAATTGTGTCTTTTTATTATTGTCCTTATTTTATTAAAATTTTCGTTAAAGCTTACTATAAGTTTTGGGTACTTTATGTATTCTTATTCCCTAGTGCCGATCACGTGCCCCTTTTAGGTTTGGATCATGACCAAGTTGGTATTAGAGCTCTAGCCTTTTTTATGTGTGTTTTCAGTTGTCAATGTTTGTTTTTCATAAACTACTACAATAATAGGTTGATAATTGTCGCTTATTGTCTTCCTTGTTTTTACTATATGCACTTATGTAGTACTTTTATCTTGTCCTGAATTTGTTTGTGTCTTTTTTAGAATGAGGAGAGCATGGACTACTCTTGCTGCGAAAGCAGCCTTTGAGGAGAATGATGATGAGTAGTCTATTCAGGATGAGATTTTTCATCCTGCACTTTGACATAGAGGTAAAGGCAGAGGCAGGGGTAGAGCTAGAGTAATGGCAGCTCAGAGGTAGGAACAACAACAAGCAGGGCTTGAAGTTTCAGTAGAGGATCCTACACCCTTTGCAGCAGGTATGGCAGGAATTAACCAAGGTTTGACAACTCTTAACCAAGCAATGCCCTTGGTATAACATATGCTTTAGCAAATGAATCAGGGGATGACAGATGTTGCCTTACTATACTCCAAAGTTGGGTGAGTTTTTTTTTATGGCACGGGGGATGCTCTGGATTTCATTAATACTATCGAGACTAAGACTAGGACAGGATACTTAGATTACCAGTGGATCATGATAGTGGATTTATTTATGTCAGCAGCAGCTCAAGATTGGTTCATATAGTCTATCCAGCCTTACATGACTGCGATGACCTGGTTAGATTTTAAGGAGAGGTTTATCATGTTTTTCTGCTCAGCATCTATGAGAGAGAACTATAGATGGTAGTTTCTGAATATTGCCAGAGGAGATCAATTAGTTGGAGACTACACTCGAGAGTTCTTCATACTATAACATCATGCTGCGGATGTGATGTAGGACGAGATGAGAGCAGTGGAGCTCTATGTGACTGGGTTAGGCCCAACTTATATTGGCATCTAGATGGGAGGTTATAACCTTGAGAGTGTGGTTAAGGAGGCTAGATAACTTGAGCAGAGACATATCAGACATGGCACCATTCTGAATCCTTATAATAGTGGCAGTAGCATATCAGCTCAGGGGGTTCAACAACCTATTTTTCAGATAGGCAACACGAGTACTCAGCTAGGGGATACTTCTCAATAGGGAAAATAGTTTAGATCATACCAGACTGGTAGGCACAATTTTGCTCAGAGTCATAGGAGTGGCAGGACTGCTAGATTTAGTACTGGTGCTAGTAGTAGTAGTAATGGTCAAAGTTTCAGACATGGTAGTTCAGGATCTAGGGTTAGTGTATGTGCCATTTATGGGAGAGTGCATTAAGGTTTGTGTCACTTGGTGCTTGGAGCTTGCTTTTAGTATGGACAGTTCGGGCATTTCGCCAGGGATTATCCTAATAATGGATTCCAGCAGACATATGCTCAAGTATCTTCTTCATCAGTTGCCCAACTGTATCCATAAGTGCATCAGTAATATCAAAAACCTATGTATCCTCAATAACGATTGACTCAGTATTTGAGCTAGCAGGGCAGAGGTTTTAGAAGTAGAGCTGGGGGTAAAGGATATACACAACCATCCACTTCACAATAGGCAAGTCTTGGTCAAGCTAGAGTTTTCACTTTGCTCCTCAGGATGCTTTAGCATCTAATGTAGTTGTGGCAGATATTCTCCCAATATGTTATTTTGAGGCTAGAGTTTTGTTTGATCTGGGTGCTTCGCACTCTTTTATATCTCCCTTGTTTGCTTATAGAATAGTATGTCCACCTTCCAAAATGTTGTTTCCCTTATCTGTAGCGACTCCACTTAGTGATGAGTTGGAGATATAAGTGTTCTTTCCATATTATCCAGTGTTGGTGAAGGGTAGAGAGTTGCTTGCAGATTTGGTTTTACTTGATATGATTGATTTTGATGTAATTCTAAGGATGGATTAGTTGGCATAGTATTATGCCATGGTTGATTATCGAGAGAAAGAGGTAATTTTCAGAATTCCATCTAATGAAGAATTCAAATTCAGAGGTGACAAGAGTTCAATGCCTCAAAACATCATTTATGCAATCATGGCTAGGAATATGCTTAGAAGGGGTAATTAAGGCTACTTAGCTATGGTCAGAGATATACAAGCAGATAGTGGGGTAGTTAAAAGGGTACAAGTGGTGCACGAGTTTTCAAATATTTTTCCTAAAGAATTGCCAGGCTTGCCACCTGATAGGGAGATAGAATTTTGTATCAATATAGTGCTTGGTACAAATCCTATCTTTATGCCACTATATAGAATGGCACTTGCAGAGTTAAAGGAGTTGAGAGAAGAAGGATGGTAGTCTTCGACTCTGTATCGACTACAAGTAGTTGAATAAGGCTACCATCAAGAATAAATATCCACTACTGAGGATTGATGATTTTTTCGATCAGTTACAAGGAGTTTAGTGTTTCTCTAAGATCGACTTAAGGTCTGGGTACCATCAATTAGGAATTAGAGGTGAAGACGTACCTAAGACTGCATTTCGGACAAGGTAAGGCCATTATGAATTTTTGGTAATGTCCTTTGGGTTGACTAATGCCCTAGCAGCCTTTATGGACTTGATGAACAGGGTGTTCTGGCCATTCTTGGACCAATTTATTATTGTGTTCATCGATGATATTCTGGTATACTCCAAAAGCAAGGCCGAGCATGTGATGCATTTAAGATTGGTGCTTCAAACTTTGAGAGAGTATCAGTTGTATGCAAAATTTTTGAAGTGTGAATTCTAGTTAGACTAGGTGGCATTCTTAGGCCATGTAGTGTCTAGTGATGGCATACAGGTGGATCTGAGGAAGATTGAAGCTATTACAGAGTGGCTGAGGCCCACGACAGTGATGAAAGTAAGGAGTTTTCTAGATTTAGCAAGCTATTATAGGAGATTTGTGAAGGACTTCTCTAAGATAGCTGCACCTTTGACCAGACTGGCCCAGAAGAATGCTAAGTTTGTATGGACAGACAAATGTAAGGAGCACTTCTAGTTGCTTAAGGATTTATTGACTTTGGCTCCAATGTTGACTATACCTTCTGGGGATGAAGGTTATACGGTGTATTGTGATGCTTCTCGAGTAGGATTGGGTTGTGTGTTAATACAGAATGGTAGAGTGGTTGCTTATTGTAACAGCCCAGACCAACCCGCGTCAGATATTATCCGCTTTGCCCAGGCCTAGCCTGCAGCGCACGGTTTTAAAACGCGTCTGATGGGAGAAGGTATCCACACCCTTATAAGGCGTGCTTCGTTCTCCTTCCCAACCGATGTGGGATATCACAATCCACCCCCCTTAGGGCCCAGCATCCACGCTGGCACACCGATCCAGGCTCCGACTCTGATACCATTGTAACAGCCCAGACCAACCCGCATCAGATATTGTCCGCTTTACCCAGGCCCAGCCCGTAGTGCACGGTTTTAAAACGCGTCTAATGGGATGGGAGCTCCAACTCAATCGGCTCCAATCGATTCTGGCTCTGATACCATTATAACAGCCCAGACCAACCCGCATCAGATATTGTCCGCTTTGCCTAGGCCCAGCCCGCAGCGCACGATTTTAAAACGCGTATGATGGGAGAAGGTATCCACATCCTTATAAGGCGTGCTTCGTTCTCCTTCCCAACCGATGTGGGATATCACACTTATGCTTCAAGACAGTTGAAGAAGTAAGAACAAAATTATCCTACTCACGACTTAGAGATGGCAGTAGTGGTGTTTGCACTAAAGATTTGGAGGCATTACCTTTATGGTGTGACTTATGAGATATACACCGACCATAGGAGCCTGAAACAGCAGAGGGATATGAATTTAAGGCAGAGGAGATAGATGGAACTTCTCAAGGACTATAATTATTTTATTCTGTACCATCCATGCAAGGAAAATATAGTTGTAGATGCCTTTAGCAAAAAGTCCATAGGCAGCCTTGCACACATCAGTACCGAGAGGAGACTAATTATTAAGGAGATGCATGAGTTAATTGACCAAGGACTGTAGCTAAAAGTGACTAAGAAATGCAACCTTGCCGAGTTTAGTGTACGATCAGTGTACTTGGATTGAGTTAAGGAAGCACATAGAAGGGATCCTCAGTTGCAGAAGATCATGTTTGAAGTGCAACAAGGCAAGTCCATCAGATTTATGATTGATGGCGAGGGGATACTGCATTTGGGTACTCAATTATGTGTGCTAGATATGGATGAACTGAGGAAATAAATCATGGAGGAGGCACATTTTTCTGCTTACAGTGTTCACCTAGGTTCTACCAAGATGTATCGTGACATGAAAGATATATATTGGTGGAATGGAATGAAAAACGATATAGCAGAATTTATATCCAAATGCCTCACTTGTCAGCAAGTGAAGCTAGAGCATTAGAGGCCTGCAGGGTTATTACAGCCATCGCCTATCCCAGAGTGGAAGTGGGATATGATTGCTATAGACTTTGTGATTGGATTACCTTGGATTGATGGTGGTTATGATGCTGTTTGGGTGATAGTTGACAGACTGACTAAGACAACACATTTTCTGCCAATCAAGAAGACATACTCTACCGACAGATTATTAAGACTGTATGCCAATAGAATTGTTTGTCTTCATGGGGTACCAATGAGCATAGTATCCGATAGAGGAGCTACTTTCACCTCGGTCTTTTGGCAAGAGTTGCATAAGGCATTAGGTACCCAACTTGATTTTAGCACTACATTTCATCCTCAAACGAATAGTTAGTCAGAAAGGACCATAAAAATCCTTGAGGATATGTTGAGGATGTGTGTGATCGACTTTGGTGGTCAGTGGGACATACATTTTCCACTAATAGAATTTGCATATAACAATAGTTATCATGGAAGTATTGAGATGATTCCATATGAAGCACTGTATGGTAGGAAATGTAGATCACCATTGTGTTGGGAAGTCAAAGAGAGACAATTGACAAGTCCAAAATTGGTGCAGATTACTTTTGAGAAGGTTCCTATTATTCAACAGCGCTTGAGGACAGCTTTCAACAGACAAAAGAGCTATGCAGACCTGAAGAGGAAGGACGTGTCTTTTTTCGTTGGAGACATGATGTTTCTGAAGGTGTCTCTAATGAAGGGGGTTATGAGGTTTGGTAAGAAAGGAAAATTAGCCTTGAGGTACATTGGGCCATTCAAGATACGTTCGAGAGTTGGAGAGGTGGCTTATAGATTGGTGTTGCCACCTGAATTATCTTGGATTCACCCGGTGTTCCATATTTCCATGTTGAGGAAATATGTTCTTAATCCTTCTCACGTCTTTCAGCCTCAGACAGTGGAGCTCAGTGAAGATCTATCATATAAGGAATATTCTGTGTTGATTGTGGATTGCCAAGTTTGTCAGTTTCGCATCAAAAAGATTCTGATAGTGAAGGTGTTATAGAGCAACCACATAATTGAGGACTACACATGGGAAACAGAGGCAGCGATGCGGGTGGCTTATCCCTATCTTTTCCATTAGATTTTGTATTTTATTATTGAAAATTTGAAGATAAATTTTTGTAAGGGGAAGATTGTAATGACTTTTTATTTTAAATTATTAAAAATTATTTCAAAATATGCAGTATTAATAATTATTTTTATTTTATATTATTATATTAAATTGTGATATTTGATTTTAGTAAAAATTAAATTTAACTTTTGGCGTTAAATATTATTTTAATATTATTAATTTAATTTTATCATTTAATTGGTGTATTTATATACACTTAATAAATATTTGTGGGTGGAATAATTGGAAATAATATTTTTAATAATTTAAAATAAAAAGTCATTACATAACTTCCTTTAAAACTTAGTTATGTAATAGTCTTATTTATTTTCATGTTTGCTCGCTATATTAAAATAAGGAAGTAAGTTCAATACAAAATCACACATAATCATCACAAAGATTTTGAGCAGTTAGATCTCTTTATTTTAGAGTTAAAAAAGTACTAATTAATGAGTTATGATTTTGTATTGAACTTATTTCCTTTGATTTTAATAGTATTCATGTTAGTTCAATACTTTTTCTCTTTATGTTTCACACCTTGCAATATGAGTATAATATATAAAATAATAAATAAATCACATATGAATACTATTGAAATAAAAGGAAATAAGTTCAATACAAAATCATAACTAATTAATTAGTACTTTTTTAACTCTAAAATAAAGAGATCTAACTACTCAAAATGTAAAGAAATAATCCAAATAATTGAATAAACATAGTATATAAGTGAAGAAATCTTAATCTTGAATCTGTCGATTGTCCGTCACCACTCTTCTTGCAAATTAGCTCCTTATTTGAATGAGTTTTTACAATCCAAATTATCCTCTATTATATAGTTTTGTTGTTGGACTTCTTTGCATTTGTTGTGGATCAAAAAGAGCAGTCCTATTAGCATTTCGACCCAAAATTTTCACAAAACAAATACCCATTATCCTTTTTGTAGAGTTGCGACTCCACAAGCCAGCCCACAGTGTTTAACTCGCAGAAATTAATCTTTTGTGGTTCCTTAAATTATTTGCCCCTTGGAATTTTATTTACATTATCTGAGTCCATAACATTTTATCCAATTATATTCTTTCATACAAAAACACAACTCTATTAGAATTTAACCAATATAACTAAGATTAAACTGTTTTTAAATTAAACTAAAATTTCAAAAAACAAAAAAACTGAATCTGACTAAATTTAATCAAAACACACCAAAATTTTTACAAAATTAATATTAAAAAAAATACATAATTTAGGTCTTATCATGCTCCCAAGGTGGTGATTATTTTTCCCTGAGAGGTCTCTTCCATTGTTCATTTTGTGAAGTGAATTTCCATAAACATAATCAATTGATGAATATGAGTTTTTTAAGAGGGTTTATAAATATAGGAGAAACTTGAAAAGACCTAGAATCCTTGATCTACATATTCTTCTATACTTTACGTTAGAATTCTCAAAAAGTATTATTTTTTAAATATTAAAAGGAGAATTATATGTATATCGATTCTTAGAATTTGAACTTGAAACTTTTAGAGTTCTAGAACCTCCTCTTAAATCAATTAGTTTAAAATTCATTGGCAATTTTCATATTTATATTATAGGAATAATTACAAATATAACTAAGGTTTGATCCTTTTTTTTTTTTCATACAATACTTTCCGTAATAATTTGTTTAAAGCTTAACCAAATGCTTTTCATCTTCACTTTTTTTTTTAAAAAAATTTTTACCGTCTTTCTTATTTTGTTGTTGTTGTTGTTCTTCTTATTATTATTGCTACCATTATTATTCATTTTTGTTCTTTTTATTCTTCTTGTTATTATTATTATTATTATTATTATTACAATTATTATTTTATAACTATTTTATTTTGATATTATTATTTATTCCCTTATTTTTTATTTTTATTTTTGCTTATTTTATTTATTTATTTATTGTGCTTCTGGTTTGTTTGTAGTTTTTTTTCTTTTATCATTCATACAACATTTTTTGGTTGTTTTGTGGTTTATTTGGGTGGTTTTTTTTACTTTTTTATTCATTCAACTTTTATATTTTATGAGGTTGTTTTGTTGTAGTTGTTTTTCTGGTTATTGATGGTTGTTTTCAAGTTTTTTCCCCCAAAGAAATCATTAAAAACCCACGAAAACAACTAGAAAAATTACCATAAAAAAAGCTTAAAAAAACTGAAAATCAACAAAAAAACAAAAATATTGAAAAAACAACCATTATTTTGGTTGTTTTCTAGTTGTTTTGATAGTTGTTTTTTGTTCCTAATTGTTTTTTTACTTGTTTTTAGTTCTTGGTTGTTTTTCTGTTTTTTCTAGTTGTTTTGCTATTTTTTTATGATTTTTTTTTCAAAACAACCATGAAAAATCCAAAAAATAACAAGAAAATTACCACCAAACAAGCTCAAAATATTGAAAATGAACCAAGAAAAAAAAAACAAAAAAAAAACCACAACTAAAACAAGCCCAAAAAATTGAAAATAAACCAAGAAAACAACAAAATAAAAAAACAAAAAAAAAAACTAGAAAAATAATCACAAAAAATAAATAAAAACCACAATAAAAACAAGCTCAAAAAAGTAAAAATAAAACAAAAAAATTACAAAAAATTGATTCAAAATTGCTAAAATCAAATTTAAAAGTAGCTCATTACTTGAAATCATGCCTTTTGCCAAGTGGGTATTTATTAAAAACCTTGTTCTTGGAGTGAAAGTTAAGACTAATGTGTGAGGATGACAATAAAGAGTCAAGTGGAGAAAATAAAAGTTAAGAGGAATGAATTTTGGGTCTTGAAAAATTTATACAGCGGTTTATCTAAAAAAAAAAAGGCCATAATAGAAAAAAAAAGAAAGAAGGAAAAAATAAGAAGAAGGAGATGAACCATGTATCATCATATTTTTGAATTCTTTTTTAAAAATAATTGTGGACATCCGGTTTGATCGACTTATGATAGAAGCCTAATGATGAAATGAGACGAGCACTAAATGCAAAGATCAGCCCACAATCTTATTAAGAATGGTCCTGAAGCCTAAATCTCTTTTGAAATGGATTAGGGAATGAGCCCAAGGCCTACGAAGCCCAATAAAGAAAATTGCCTCCGCCCAACACTAATGAGGAGACACTTGATCGAAGAGGCATCGCCTTTATAGTAGTGGCTCGCTTAGGTGATGCCTCTTCATTAAGGCACTACCTTAGTGTTTAGTTCTATTTTTTAAGAAAATGTGCAATAAATGCTCATTGAAAACATCTTTGCACATTCCAACATCCTCTATGAGTACTAGGGACGTTTCTAGTAGAAGAGGAATGGGTGGAGACTTTTGAGGGAGAGAATTAAATGAGTGGGTGTGCAATTAAAAAGGGGAGAGAGGGAATGATTAAGGGGACTTCTCTCTAAACTAAACTAAAAAAATAGGGAGAACAAAGTATTTTCAGAAAGAAAGGGCAGAGCATCTTAAAGTGAGAAGAGGAAGTTGGAGATAAAGAGAAGGAAAAGAATAAAGGAAGGGTTTTAGGGTCTAGGAAGTCTTTTCATTTAGAACGGTGCTAGAATACAACTGGAGGCTAATCGCAAGGTTGGGTAGGCATTCCAAAAGCCCATACCTGATATGAACCCTACCTATAATAGAGATAGAATGCACATCCGACTTTGAAATCTTGCCCAAGGATCATCAATGATAGGTTGTATTGATGGAGCTAAACCCCTTGCTTATTAATTTGAAGCAAGATACTTAGCTATTGAAAGATGAAAAATCACATAATTCTAAGTCTAACATAGAAATTATAATGAAAGGTAGATGTGAAACAATTCAAGTAAACTTCACCAAAGTTATAAAGCCGAATTAACTCTGGATATCTTCACCAAAGTTGTAGATCTCTTTCTTATCTTTCAATAGCTTCTTGAATCATCTAAGTCAGAGTTTTTTAGACTGATTTATGGCTAAAATATTGAAGTATGCTACACAAAATACGAATTTATGCTAATTGCTCTTTTCTTGAATGAACGTTGCCTTATTAGCATGAACAAATCTTGAAATCTTCCTCTTTGGAGCTAGGATCACATCAGTATGGCATAGAAGTCTATAAAATAACCTTCAAAACACTAGAAAAAGAAAGACATAAGTTGTTAGCATAATCATGATGAATAACCAGCTTATTATCCTCCTTTTTCTTTTATGCAGAAACTTCTTAGTTTGCCTCTTCATGAGTTAATCCTTACACATCTTCACTATATTGCTCAAAACTTTGCAAACAATCCTTATTATCTTTAATGACTTTAATAAAATTAGTATTCTTAGATTCATTCTCTATTTTGATCTCCCCACACATAACCACTTCTTTTTCACACTTCTCTTCATGAATAATGCTCTCCTCCTCTTTATTAGTTTGATCACATAATTGATCCTCATGCTTCTTCTCATGATCACTTAACATCACTTTAATATTAGCACGACTTTGATTATCATCCTTGTTACTCCAACTCTCTCTATCTAAAGCAAGTATAATCATATCATTCAAAGACAAATTAAGTTCCAATTTTACCACAAACATAAGATCTTGTCTAATTTCACTCTTAAGCTTGCTTGTGAATCTTGCAATTTTTTGCCCTTCAGATTCACCTAAATCACTTGCAATTATAAAAAACTTAAACTTTTTAGCGTAATCATCAACATTTAATTCATCCCCTTATTTAAGTCTTTGCAATTTAAGATAGTATTTATCCTTAACATCATGAGGAATAAAATGTATAGTCATTAACCTTTTCATTAATTCCCAATTTATAATCTCACAATTCCCATTCTCTCTCTACAAAACCATCAAATCTTTCCACCATATACCAACCCTACCAGAAATTTTTAAGAAGCAAGTTTGCACTTTTGGAAATCAATGAGATTAAGAGAATCAAATATCTCCTCCATTTGTTAGACCAATTCCAAATAAAAATAAGGATCATTCTTACCAAGAAAATAAGGCATATCCATGTGCTAAAAAAATAGGTTTTAAAAGATATAGAAAAAAATCCTCACAAAGCACTCCCTTACGTGTTTACACTCAAGGATGTGAATGCTCTCGTGATTCACTAATTTTTTTTTGTTTTTTTCAATTTATAAAGAATTGAGAAGAAGAAAAGAATAGATAATACATAAAAATAAAAGGATATATAACCAAACCTTGAAGTTTGGCTCTGATACCAAATTGATATGAACCCTACCTATAATAGAGATAGAACGCGCATCTAACTTTGAAATCTTGCCCAAGGATCATTAAGGATAGGTTGTGTTGATGGAGTTGAACCCCTTGCTTATTAATTTGAAGCAAGATACTTAGCTATTAAAAGATGAACAATCACACAATTCTAAGTCTAACTTAGAAATTATAATGAAAGGTAGATGTGAAACAATTCAAGTAAACTTGCAAAGTTTCAAAAGAACAAAGTTAAGGTAAAACCTCACTTAATTGATTAAAATTGACAAATAATACATCCTAAATTCGTCCATAATATGTTTAGCCCTTATATAGGCATGTAAACAACCTAACCCTTAAAGGAAAAGGTTTTCTTCCTTATTCTTAATGATACCTATATAGGAAAATCCTTAATTAAGGAGATTTCCTTCAAAATAAGACAACTAATGACAACTCATCTTTGAAAAGTCAAATTTGACAACTCATGAAAAGTAAGCAAAATGACAACTCATGACAACTAAGCATTGAAACATAACATGTCACATGCCTGTCACATGTTGACCATTGACTTTGACTTGTTGACTATTTGACTTTAACTTGTTGACTTTGACTTGAAATATTCTTGAATTCTTCTCACATCTTCTAAAATCTTCTTGAATCTTCCTTATTGACTCCTAAATAAAATAACTCCAAAATTCATCCATATCAAGCTAATTAATTTCAAAATAGGAAATTAAGCTAGTTAGCTTGAATTGTTTATATTTAGGCACTTTTTGATCTCTTTTAAGGTTTATATTAGTACCCATTTTTTGAACTCAATCTTTGAGGATGGCTATTGGGACTTTTTATGGGATCTAGTTATTGTAAAGTGTGTCCTAGATTTCATTTGAGTGGCAACTCCCATCTATTTATAAGTCCCTATTGTATTTCCTAATGGGCCTTGAGCCCACATAATGTTATGGTTGCCAAACACTTGGACACGTGTTGAAGCCCATTGCCTATAGTGGTGACTCTACTGGGGATAAAGAAACTGATTCTAGTGTTTTGTGTTTTATCATTTTTAATTATTTAGTTATTTCTTTTGCATTCACAATACTTTCCTCATAATGAGCATTGAGTCCCAAATAACCAAATGATAGTCATTGCTTTGCTACCTGTGTTTCACTCAAACCTGGTGGTGAGGTATTTGGCTATTATCATTTATAGCACATACTTATTCGCGTCACACGGACCCTTGAGTAGGGAGACGTAATGGAGGTAAATCGCTATGGGATCTGAAGCCTTTTCCACATGAGGCTCAACTCATATAATTACTTAGCAATTTCCCTTAGGTTTATTCCCAAATGTATGTGTTTGATGCCATATAGTAGTCCTTGGTATAAAACCTAGGCCCATTGTAAATGGAATATGTCAAAGTAGGCCTTTCATGCCCACTAAGCCCATAATAGTGGACCTTGGTTTTATTCAATGGTATTGCTATTTGTTTACATCACTTTAAGAGTTTCTGCTTGCATACATCAGTTTTGTTATCCCCTAATGATAATCAAACCCTAGTCAAAAAATCCTAGGCAAGAAACTCACCATCGAATAAGTGTGCAGGAGAAATAATGGTGGAAGTGTTCATGCATAGATTTGTTGTTTGCTTTTAAATTATACAAATCATAAAAAAATAAAAATAAAAATAAAAATAAACTTACATCTCATGCATTTCTTTAATGTATGGTCTTGCAGATATAGCTTTTACTTGGACACAATCCCACACTGGTTGTTTAGTTAGAAATCCTGAAAAAGTGACAATGGCAAACTTCAATCCTAAGGCTTTCAAGGAACAGTTGAAAAAATAAATATCTTATAAAGTTTGCTTGATTATCCAGGAGATGATGGGAATGTTTAGGTAGCAATAACTGATTGACATGGATGTTAAGACATCTATAATTGCTTAAATAGAGGATGGATTAGAAATTATTTTAGCAGATTCGGTAGGTAAGCCGAATGTGAATATTTCTAAAAGTGTGGAGAAGACTGATTAGGCTAAGAATATGATCAAAGCTATGACTCAAGTGCAAATGATGATGAAAGAGAAGGGAATTGATGAACTGATAGATTACACTAATCTTAACTTAGGTGAGAATGATGATCCCCTGCTTATAAAATTGAAGTTTTCAGACACGACTAAGTATGTTAGTACTAATGTTCTACATTTACACTTAAAATAGTATATGAAGTAATTGAAAACAATTGGCTTGAGCAAGGCCTAGATTGGCAAGAAATTCCGTCTGTCTTTGGAAGGGGCCTTAATCTGATGTACTATGCCTTGGAACCACATGTCCAAAATGATTGGAAGGAGCTGTGTGTTGCATTCATAAAGTAGTACAAACTTAATGCTTAGATGGTGGTGTCATTGAGGGATTTGCATAATACAAAGTAGAGGTTTAATGAGTCCTTCATTGATTACTTGGCCAGATGGAAAGGGAAGTTGGCACAAATAAGACATAGGTTTGTTGAAGCTAATCAATTAATAATAACAATAGAGGGGTGCATATGCAGCTTTCAAAGAAGTTCAAGGATCTTAGGATCCAAAATTGTAAAGAATTGTATCAGTTTGGGGTTTATAAAGAGTTAGACTTGGCTTAGGAAAAAGTATTTTTCAGAGGGAGATCTAAGGATAAAAAGGAATTGGAGGGAGTATTAGCAATGTGTAGGTCAATGCAATTAGATAGCCTAGGAGATTCTTTAATCTGGGTAAATGTCTTTCAAAGGTGCTGGAAAAACTAATTGAGAATAACCTATTACAACCCTTATCCCCAAAATAACCCCTACCAAATGCTAACCCAAAACTCTATTGTAAGTTTCAGAAATTCATTAGTCACAACATTGATAATTGCACTAATTTCAAATATGAGATCCAAGACTTGATTGATTCAAGTAAAATCATTGACTTAGAAACTAAGAAATCAAGTACCTAAAACAATCCCTTACCTAATTATTGCAATGTACCACCACTAAATGCCCCAATCCTTATGATTAACATTGGTTTAATAAAGGATCAAGTCCTAAACTCCTTTGTTAATACCACACCCAACCTACTAAAATCTAACCAGGAACTGAAAGGCTTGAATTTAAGAAAGCAACTCATAGAACACTGTTAGTGTCTTAGACATTTGGAGCTCAAATAAGGAAGAGGGATAAATTGACATGTGGGACAACAAAGAAAAAAAGGAGAACTAGTTGGTTAGAAGAGTTGAGGAAAAGAAGAAGGTATGAGATAAGGTAAAATCGGTAGCAGAAACCAAGGTTGAGATTGAGAATAAGGAGTTGGAAGAAGAAACTAAAAAGGAGAAAAGAGTTAAAGAGAAGGCTATAGCTAGTGTTTAGGAATTGCTTATGCATTCCAAAGCCCATTTGGAGGCATTAGTACAAGCTTTAGAACAAAGGAAGGTTCCTGCAGGGTACACCCCTAAACAAATGGTGAGTTCACTTATGAAAAGTCTTAAAAGGGCTATTATCTTCATTGATGATGATATAGTTTTGGAGGGAAGGGACCACCATAAAGCCTTATTCATTAAAGCTAAGGTGAAAGGAAAATTGACCTGATGTGTAATGGTTGATAATGGTTCTACCATTAATGTATGCCCCTTAAAGATTTTGCCTAAATTGGGACTTACTGTAGAGGATCTAAAACCATATGATGAAATTATCAAGGCATATGATGACACAAAGAGGCTTATTAAAGGGACTTTTAGAGCCTTGGTTAGGACTAGGCCTATAAAAATATGGGTTAACCTACATGTGATTGACATCCTAGTCACTTTTGCCATTCTGCTAGGAAGGCCGTGGTTCCATCCTTTGGGAGGTGTGTCATTTACTGTGCACTAAAAGATCAAGTTTCCATATATAGGGAAGGTAGTTACTATCTTGACATATTAAGGATGTTGTTGCTGCTTTAAAGCTAACTCCTAAAAAGATCCCTATCAGTCCTAGCTTTAAGGTCTGTGTGATTTATGAGGATAACTTGAATGAGAGAGTTGTGAGCATGATGAAGAACATGAATTTTATGATTGGTCTAGGATTAAGAATGAATTAGAGTGGACCACTAGAGTTTATGGAATAAAAGATGCTAATTTTAAAGTATGGAATAAGTTATTATAGAGCTAAGGATTCCAAGGAAGAAATGGTGTTAGAACTAAAAAATGGGCATTATGGGAAAGATTTGTGAAAGAAGGCATTGGTTATTTATCATGGGGAATCCTGAACCTTTGTTGCTGGCAAGAAAAGAAGTCCCAGGGTTTGAGATATTACTGAATAAATGAATAGGGTGAAGAAAGCTGCTATTGATAAGGCGATAGTGGAGGAATTGGTACTGGATCCTGAGTCGGAAGAGGACACTACTGCTGTGGAGTTAAAGGATGCTACTAATTAGATAGAGGAGGTAGATTTCAAGACCTATGTCTAAAACTCTATTATTGATTTTTTTATGATGACTTTGGAATTTCCATTGCTAATTTGTTTGAGACTAATGATTTGTTCTTTTCTAAAGTTGATGCATTAAAATACGACTTTGCTTACATGTATGATGTGTTTCTTAATGGTTATTTTGAATGTAATGATCATTTTATGCATATTTTTTTACATTAATTCTTTACAAATAGAATCATTTAATTAAGGCACGAATGATAATCCTAAAAAATATATTGATTACTTTTAATTTAACTCTTAAAGAGAGAGAACAAAATGAAAGAAGTATTAATAAAGAAATAAAAAGTATTTGCTTGGAGCTATGAGGATATACCTGGGATTGACATAGAAATTGCAGAACATAGAATTCCCACGTATCCTCATATTGCATTAATAAAATTAAAAAAAAAGGAGGTTAAGGCCATAATGGGCTCTTTTGATTAAAAAGGAGGTGGAAAAGTAATGGAAAGAAAAGTTTTTAGAGGTAGTGGATGACACACAATGGTTGGCAAATATAGTCCCTGTGCCAAAGAAAGATGGGAGAGTCAGGAAGTGTATGGACTATAGGGATTTGAATAAGGCTTGCCTTAAGAATGATTTTTCTTCACCATATATAGACACATTGATTGATAGTGCTGCATCCAGTGCTATGTATTCCTTTATGGATGATTTTTTAGGATATAATCATATCTTGGCGGTAGTAATTAATAAACTGAAAACATCTTTCACCACTAAATGGGGAATCTATTACTATTTAGTCATTATGGGTTAAAGACCACGAGAGCTACTTATTAAAGAATGGCTACCACTTTGTTGTATGATATGATCTATAAGAAGATAGAGGTATATATGAATGACATAATGGTGAAATCCTTAACTAGGGAAGGATATTTTGAGGCTTTAGATAAGTTTTTAATGAGAGCTAAAAAGTACAACCTCTAGTTAAATCCAAATAAATGTGTATTCGAAGTAACTTTGGGAAAGCTGCTAGGGCACATAGTAAGTTAAAAGGGAATTGAGGTGGATTCGGACAAGGTTAAAGAAATTAGTGAAATGCCTATACTGAAGATAGAGAAAGAAGGAAAAGGATTCAATGGGTTGCAGTACATTAGTAGATTCATAGCTAAGCTAACCACTATTTGTGAACTAATCTTCAAGTTATTGAGGAAGAATCAACCTATAATTTAGGATGAAAAGTGTCAGCAAACTTTTAATAGTATTAAGAGTTATTTGATGAATCCTCTCATGTTACAACCATCGAGGTTGGGAAATCCTTTAATCCTTTATATAGCTATTGAAAAAGAAGAAATGGGGGCAATGTTAGCTCAAGAAGGGGAAGGAAAGTTGAAAATGTATTGTACTATATGAGTAAGAAGTTCTCGCCCTACGAGGCTAACTATAATTTGGTAGAGAAGACGTGTTTAGCGGTAATATGGACAATTAAGAAGCTTCGATAATACTTCTAATCTTAAAAAGTTCAGGCTATTTTGAAACATAATCCCTTAAGATATCTTCAGCAAACTCCATTACTAATAGGGAAGTTAGCCAAATGGTTAGTTCTACTCACTAAGTTTAATATAAACAATGTGGCAAAGAAAGTTATGAAAGGAAGAGCAGTAGCAGACTTCCTAGCTCAGAATCTGGTAGATGATAATCAAGAATGGGAGTTGGAGTTTTTGGATGAGCACTTAAGGGCAATAAAGATCCAAGGGTGGACAATGTTTTTCGACAGGGCAATTAACAATAAAAAGGTAGGTATTGGTGTAATTCTTGTCACATCGAAAAGGAGAAATGATTATGATGGCAAAAAGATTAGAATTTGAGGTGACAAAAAATCAAGTTGAGTATAAAGTCTGCATCTTCGGTTTGGAAGCATTGATATAGGGGCAAAAGAGATTACAGTATATGGGGACTCTATATTGGTGATCAAACAGATTTTGAAAGAGTGGGAAGGAAGAGAAGATAGGTTGCGGCTGTATTGGGATTACTTGGCTACTATCTTATTGTCTTTCACCCAATACAAATTTGTCAATTTTCCATGAGAGGAGAACTAAGTAGCAAATTCTCTAATAACTTTAGCTTCAATGTGGAAAGGAGGAAAATCGATAGAAGTCAAACCCCTTATTCTTGTAAAATCATGAACTCCTTGTTACGAAGAGATAAGGATGATGGTCATTAATACCACTGAAAAGTCATTGTGGGTTCTACTAGAGTCTAAAATTCTCAAGTATCAGTGGGTGGAAAGCAAGCTATCATAGTTGACTCCACCTTTCTACCGGATGAGAAAAAAATGAAAGCCATGTACCACTAGCAGCTATATAAAAAAAGAATAGCCTAAGCTTATAATAAGAAAATTAAAATAGGAAAGATAAAAGAGGGTGACTTGATGTTAAAGCTTATAAAACCAATCATGCTAATCTGCAAGGAAAATTCAAGCCGAATTGGGAAGGTCCTTATCTAGTAAAGAAGTTGTTCTCTAAGGGTGTCATTATTTTATCTGATTTAGAGGGAAATGAGTTTAGAGAGCCCATTAACTTGCATAAGCTCAAGAAATACTTTCTATAATTTCTTGCTAGGGAGAAAACCTCAAAAAAGGTTGTTTAGGAAAAAGTTAGAGATGAAAAAAAAAAAAAAAATAAAAAGTTCCTACTGAATTGAAAACATTGAAAAGGTGAACTAGACAAAATTAAGGACATGTAAAAGGAGAGAGAGAGGAAAAATAGTTAGTTGAAAAACTTGTAAGGGCAAGCCATCTAATGATGGAGTTATATCCGAAGCGAAATGTATGAGTTATTTATGCTTAAATTAAATGAAATGGTTTGCCTTTATTTCTGTTAAATATTGCATAAAATGCTTATTACAAACTGGATAACTAAAAGGAAACTATATTAAGCAAAAAGTAAATGTGGATTAAGTTTCACGAACTAATTTATCTCTTTCTTTTCTTCTGCTGAATACCCTAAACTCTTGATGAATGAAGCTTTATTGTCTTTTTATTCTTTATAAATTTATCATTTTATATTTGCTAAAGCTGAATCCACTCCTTGTAATGGTCATTAATAGATGGATCTCTATTATAGTCAATATGCTTGTGAATGATTCTATGAGGCCAAGTTACAACTAAATTATACATAAATTTTTGAGTTAAGGGCCCTAGCTCAAACTCATGTATTAGCTTTACAACCAACTACTTTATTCCGTATTGGCGACAGAGCCAAGCAAGGTTGTAAAAGGTGGCAGAATGAAACCCAGCTATAGGGACACAGTGTGTATAGGATTAGATCATCATATGCTTCAGTTTCCACCATGGATACATCCACTAGATCTTTGTATCAGGGAAAGTAGTAAACTAATTCTTAGCATTCTCTAGGACTAGATGCAGTTTTCTAGTTTAACATTATTTTGCCTTATAATGAGTGACATCTCTGGGAGGCTCAAGTAGTTTCAACTTCTCTTGAAACCAAGCCTATAAAAAAATGATAATGAAAAATGAATAAAAATGAAGAAAAGAAAAAGAAAGAAAAATAAAAAGAAACCTCTAATAGTAATTGGCTCTTAGAGAATCACCTTATTTTTGAGAAATTGTCTAGCCCAATGATAGTTTCAGCCAAAATGAGAGGTAGAGGGTTAAGACCTATTTCCACTTGATCTTGAATATGGAGGACCTAGAAGTTATAATTGCCAGAGGAAGAAACAAACAGAAATTAAGCATATAGGTAGAGGGCGATCAAATGTGGCCAGTAAACTTTTTTGCTATAGATAGTAGTGGCAATAGCCAAGAAAGGCTCCATTAGGATCTTAGTTCCAAAAATTTTATGAAGGGATGACTGGGGGGAAAGGTTAAATAATTGAGCTATTTGACTCTCAACTAAAGGCAAATCAGGAATCCCAAGTCGAGGGGTGGCAATTGGGTAAGTAGAATCCAACTGGCAGCCTAAAATAGCTCTAAACTCTTTTAGCAAGGGGTATATTTCAAAGGTGTTGAAGTGAAAGACATGCTTGTTGGAATCCCAAAATTGTGTTGTAGTATGAAGAAAAGAGAAATTGATTTTCCAAGCATGAGAGGATTAGAAAAGAGACAGATGAAATGACTCTAATTTTGCCTATGTATTACCATCCAAGCTTTTTAAAACTAGTTGTAGTTATTTTTCATCATCTTTTGGGTTTTATTTATGTTAAAGATGTGAAGTTAAGAGTTTAGGATGCATAAGAGGATGGTTACATGGGTTCTTATAAAAAAATTAGGTTTTTTTTTTTAAGAAAAGCTTGTTAGTTTGAGATGCTATGGCATCACCTCAACATGAAGAAGCGTTTTGATATTGCCTTTTTACACTGAGGCGATGTCATAGTATTAAGGTGACACATTATCAATAGACATGGGGACACATTAGTTTCTACTATGCTCGAACTAATTCCAATTCATTTAAAGATTATAGTAGAATAAATGTGGAGCTCAGTTGTAAAAAGGGGATTTAGGTGATTAAAATTCTTGACTGTTTAGAATTTTAGTTAAAATAAACACAAACTTCAGAGTCTATAATTTAAATGAATAAAATTCTAAAAATGGAAAAAATAAAAGTCTAAACAAAAATAAGGTCTAATCCTAATATATGATGCATATGAATTTGTGGGCTCTACATCATATCCCTCTATGTCATCTCTATCATCTCTATTATCTCTAGTACCATAATTATTCTTTTCTTCCTCGTCATCATCCTCAACCTAAAGAGCGATGATCCTAGCCTGGCTAACATTATATGGGCCTGTCCAAATAATTTTGAGGTAAGTAATCATATGAGCATGCATACATATAGAAATAGGAGAAATGTTATTACCTTTCGTTGTTGTAACACACTCATCAAGTAGTGTTGTTGAGCCTTAATCAATCTATACATATACTCTCCTTGCACTCGAGGTATCTATTTGATAAATGAATTGTTTAGTGATAATATCTTGTAAAGTTAACTTAGAAATCAGGGTTGAGAAAGGACTTACATGTGTAGTGGTGTTTAGAATGCATGCCGATGTCAAGCTCTCGTCCAATGTCAAGAACTGGTGAGACAGATCTCCTGAAGGTAGCCAGTAGTGAGTCAACAAGTTAGGGTGGTAGCAAAATGACCAGCCACTATCTGAGAGCTAGAACCAGAGGGGGTCTTAGTAGGTTATACTCCAGCTAAAGTGGCCTCACTACTCTGGTCAGTATGGAGATGTTGAGGAGGTCTCTCTTAATGAATAAGTTTAGATCAAAATGTAGGACCTATGGCTACCAACTGAAATTAAAATAATAAGTTATAAGGTGACATCTATTGGCAAATAGATGAAATAAGATGATTACCTAGGAGGTGCATGCAGCAGATAAGGGCACCTTCTATAAAAGATGGGCTTGAACAAAAATGAGATATCAATTGTTGCATCTAATTGTATGGTCCTTTGCCAGCTCACCAGTGACAGCTTGGTTTAGCTCATCGCTCTCTAATAAATATGTCAAAAACATGCCAATAGTAGGGGACTTAAGAATGTGCCTTGCTTGAATGCCCCGACACCAACATAGGATCAATTTACTAAGATACCAAACTTTGTAATCATGTCCACGAAGAAGAACTCTCTTTAAAGATAATGGTCCTTAATGGACCATAGCTGAAGTCCATCCATTCTATAGACCTCATAAGTCCGAACATAGCTATGGAAATATAAAACATGTAAGTAGATAAATTTTTTATTATATGCTATTAACAATGACTTTGTGTTTTGCAAGTACCTTGTCCCAAGTCAAAGAGTTGAGTCACTCATGATGGGCGTGTACAACAGCTAGGTGTCTCTTCACAATGCAACTACAATCCTATCTCGCCAAAATAGGGAAACATGTATCTTTGACATAGGATATCCCTTGGATCAGCTTAAGTTCTAAAGCCCAGACTTGCAAAAAGGAATTGTTAGTAAATAATCATGATAATTAACATATTTAAAAGAATAGGGAGAAGTACCAAGATAGCATGCCAGAAGCTGCAGTATTATTTAGCTCCTTGTACTACCTCATCCATGCTCCTATATAAGTAAACTAGAGCACAACTACCCTAATCATAAGAGGCTACCATATCTAGGTTCTGTAGCAACATCAAAAACATCAAGTTAATGGAATTAGTAGTGTTAGTAAAGAGGGTGGTAGCCAGGAGGTAGACAAGAAAAGCCCTCACGACCTAATTGATCTAATGAGTAGTAGTAGCAACCTCAACTCATGCACGAGTGTAATGACTCCAGATGGACTCAATCTTTATAGTATGAGTCCTTTTCATTCCCAGGACCATGCTACGGAGGTGCTCAATGTAAGCTACTTTATCAACTGGCATCTGATGCAGGCTCATGTCAAAAGGAATGACATCTCTTGCACATGAAATGCCCGTAACAGCAACAAAAGAGAGGGGGTATAGAGTGAACTCTCTAAAGGGAAGGTGGAATGTGTGAGTAGTGTCAAACTACTTCTACATCAATGCATAAGTAGCTAATGATTAGTCTGGCTTTGAGTGTCCGAAAGAGCAAGGATGAAATCTATGAATTCGATGTCATAAATAAGAGCACGAATGTCGTATATGAGCTTGTCATACTAAGCTTGGGCACTGCTGAAGTTCCCACTACCCTTGAAAGTGTGTGCATCATGCTGTGAAATAAAACAGGGAAGTAAATAAATGTGTAACATGTTTAAAAATTTAAATAGGTCAAGAACATTGTCAAAGAGGCAATACCTCAGTGTTAAGAGGTGATGCCTCATTGAAGAGGCAACACTATTATATCATCATCTCAAGGTAAATGCCTAAAGGCGAAGAGGCAATTGCCTCTTTTCTAAGGCAACACCTCATCAATAAGGTGATCGCCTTAATGATGAGGCAACACCTTAAGGGTCATAAACAGAATATCAATAATTTTAATTTTGCATAAAATTTAATTTAATTGATATTTCTTCACTTTTAAATGCTAATTGAACATGTAAATACCCTAACTTAATGATACTTTGGAAGAAAAATTAAGTAGATTGGTTATTAACCTCTTTTGAAGCCAAAGTGCAAATGTGAGAATCTAGGTTTGTAGTTAGAGGACTGTCATCCCATATGGAGAAGCCAATGGAGCATAAAGGATGCATGAGTAGTGACATGGGGTTCCAGTCAGAAAGATCCAGAGTCCAAGTAGTGTGTATAATGACAGAGGTGTGGCAGTAATTTGAAAAGAGAAAGTGAGGGACAAAAGAGATTGGAAGAAAGATGAAGGGTGGATTAGCTCTAATGAAAAGAAGGGATTTGCAAAAAAAAAAAAGAAAGTTTTTATAAAAAAGATGAATTTCAAAAAAAGAAAATATGAACAAATTTCAAGAAAATAACCTCTCGGGTTGTACCCAAGGCTAATAATACAAATTTTAAGAAAATGACCTCTCGGGTTGTACCTCGAGGCTAGCGGTACAAATTTCATGAAAATGGCCTCTTGGGTTGTACCACGAGGCTGATGGTATAAATTTTAAGAAAATAACCTCTTGGGTTGTACCCCGAGGCTGATGAAAAAATTTAAAAAAATTAACCTCTCGGTTGTACTTTGTGGTTGACGATGCAAAATTTGGTGATGACAGCACAAAAAATCAAGTGTATCTTTTAATTTTTATGCATGATTATGTTTTTAAAAATATTAAATTATATGAATTCGGTTTTTCAAAAAATCAAAGGAGCAAATTCAATTGTAATAGAAGCCTAATGATGAAATGAGATCAGTACTTAATGCAAAGATCAACCCACAATCCTATTGAGAATGGACTTGAAGCCAAAATCTTTTTTGAAATGGATTAGGGATTGAGCTTAAGGCCCATGAAGCCCAATGGAGAAATTGCCTCAACCCAGCACCAATGAGACGACACCTGACCGAAGAGGCGACGCCTCTTCATTAAGGCACCACTTTAGTATTTAGTTTTATTTTTTTTAAAATGTATAATAAATTCTCACTTAAATGTCTTTGCACGTTCCAACATCCTCCAAGAATAATAAGGATGTTTTTGGCAGAAGGGGAATGGGTGGAGACTTTTAAAAGAGAGAATTAAATGAGTGGTTATGGAATTAAAAAGAAGGAGAGATAGAATGATTAAGGTGACTTCTCTATGGACTAGATTAAAAAAACAAGGAGAACAAAGCATTTTTAGAAAAAAAGGTATAGACGGCAGGATTTAGTGCGCGCCCAAGATTTTACCAACTGCGACATTGTTTGGGCTCAGGGCCCTAGGGAACACACTATTATATCACAAAGATAGAACATGGAGATGAGGAATCGCCACCCAGGGTAA
This sequence comes from Mallotus nudiflorus, assembly GCA_947683625.1. Classification (NCBI taxonomy): domain Eukaryota; kingdom Viridiplantae; phylum Streptophyta; class Magnoliopsida; order Malpighiales; family Euphorbiaceae; genus Mallotus; species Mallotus nudiflorus. The sequence continues at coordinate 2,550,748 of CANTUR010000184.1, forward strand.
TAACTGGGACAAATTGCTTTAATGGTACTCAATTCTCTAAAAGAAAGCTAGCACCACAATTAGGAAATTATGGGAACGAAATAATAACTTCTCTTAGTCTCATGTTCATTTAGGATTACTTTATGAATTATTACTTCATTCTTTAATTACATACAATTTTATTAAACCCTAATTTGAACATCTATCTAACCTTAAGGTAACTAATCATAAAATCACACATAAAAAAAGCATTCATATAAGGTGTAACGTCCTTAAGTCTAAACTAAGTTAATTTTATTTAGAAGTTAGCTAATTCTACATTTTATTACAAGTGAATATGGACTAAAGGGGGGCCTACATTTTTATCAATTTTAGTTAGTGGGCTTAAGTCTATTGATTTTAATTATTTAAAGGTGGGTCTGAGTTTACAAATAAAAAAAAAAATAAATTAAACTTAAAATGGGCTTAGTTCTAATCAATTTTAATTAAATGAGAGTGGGCTTAAATTTACTTATTTTAGAAAAGAAATAAAAATGATATATTGGGCTTATCTAAGTCTAAATTAATTTTATTAACTAAAAATGGGCTTAGTGTCTATTTATTTTAAAAATGCTTTTAAATGGGTTGAGCTAAAATCTAATTTGATTTTAAAGAAGGTGGGCCTAAATCTATTTAACTTAAATGGACCTAAATTGATTTTAAATTGAATTAAACCCTAAAGCCAATTTAAGTCTATTGATTATGTGGGTTTAAACGTAACGTGAGCCTAGGGCTTAAAAGGTATGAAAACAAAAAACAAAACCCAATTCAACAAACATAAATAAATCAAAACAACAATTTTTACACGATTTTTCTAAGAAACCCTAATTCAATTTCATGTAATCATATAATTAATCTACTGCCATCATTGATTTTATTAGATTTTACCAAGTGAAACCCTAATTACTAATTAATTTTAAGAACACAAAAGTAAATAATTACTATTCCCACTATTGGGGTTATTACAATTTCGACGTGAATAAAATAAATAGGAAATTATATACAAACCCAATAAAAAAATAAAATAAAAAGCAGAACCCTAAAAACCTACGTTAAAATGTTACAGGTTCTAATCCATGACATTCCATGGATCTTCTATACGTTCATTTGCCCTCATGTAGTCATTCTAGTTATACCCATCTCAAGCCAAAATCAAAATAAAAACAAAATGCAAAAATAAAAGAAACATATTAGTACTGATTAAATAAGAAAATAAAAAAAAGAAAGAATTAAATCAAAGAAAACAATAAATAGATAAAGAAATAAAGGAATAGAGATGAAGAATGTTGTGCAAATGCTATTTGAATGCCCCTCAATTTGGGATTGTCACCATTTTGAGATTGACTCTATTGCTTTTCTTTTTGATTTCCTAGACTTAAAAAAAATAAAGAACGTATTTTTCTTCCTTTTGAAAAGTTTTCTTTGAAATCTGTAGTAGAACGGGTTTTTTTTTCTGTGTTAATTTTTTTCTGCTTTTTCTCTCAAACTTTTCTTCAAAACCCTAGCCTCTTTACATTGGCCTCTCTCTGTCACTTTCCTTTCCTTTTATTCTCAGCTAACAACTCTCGTGTGATCACAACACTGCTAATCTCTTGCATGATCATAGGAGAGGCAGGATAAAAGAGTTATGTTTTTTTTCAAAATAAAAAATCAGGATAAAAGGATTTCAAAAAGAGTAAATATATGTAATGGATGCATACTGTACACGAAAAATATTAAAAATAATTTCTTTATTAAAATAAATTAATTTTGGACCAATCAGAAAATAGGGAAGTATTGAAAAATACTGAAAAAAATACGAATGTCCCGTAATGCCGATTGGCATTTGACTAATTGCAATTGACATTAGGCCAATGTTGGTCAGGATTAGTTAAATGCCGACTAGCAATTGGCTTAGTAGTCCCAAAAAATTAAAAAATTTAAAAAAACTTTTTTAGAATCAAGATTTTGCAGTTAGGTAAAAAAGCACTATAATTTAATCATTGAAATCTCAAATTTCAGCACTAGAAATTAATTTCTCGATTAATTTTTCATCATAGAGGCTTTCATCGCACTATACACAATTGCATCATGAAATTAGATGCTTATAAAAGGGCAGAGCATCTTGAAGTGAGAAGAGGATGTTGGATATAAAGGGAAGGAAAAGAAGAAGGGAGCGGTCTTAGGGTCCATTTTCATAGGAACAATGGAAGTCTTTGCATTCATAACGGTGCTAAAACTGCATTCAACATCTGAGGACTAAATTGTTTGAAAATCAAAATTATCCAAACAGTAAGGACACTTATTCTTGTGATTGATATATAATTTTTTTTTTTGGTCTTTTTTTAATTCTTTGCATTCTAGTATTACTTTATGAGTTCTTAAGTGCAATTTTTAAATTCATAATTGTTTAAGTCTTCTGCTATTTGATTAAAAGAAAGAAAGGTCATATTAATTTTGATTTTGAAATTAGAACTCAGGCGACGCCTTATTAAATTAAAGTTACGTTGGCTCTTTAGTGTAAGGTAAATTTATATTGCCTTACTTTATTAAGGTGACGCCTCATCCATGTCTCTTTTGTTCTATCTGTGTTTATTTCATGAATTTTATTTAAATCATTAGATGATTAATCCTATTTTAATTCATGAATATTTTATTTGAATTTGTTTATGTGTTCTATAATTCATTTTGGCTTCAATTTTTGTTTAAAATTTAAATATGCATTCATCAATGTTTTAGGTTAGTTTTTAATTATAATTGTTAGGTTTATGTTAATCTCAATTTTAATTTTCTTACATACGTTGTGTAATTTATGTTTTATATATTTTTATATTTTTGTATTTTTATTTTCTTACTGTATTTTATTATCTTGAAATTTATTTATTAATTAAACCTTTTATTTATTTAATTTAATTTAATTTATTTTTATTTGTGTTTTCTTTTATTATTATGAATTAAGTTGAGGATTTTCCTTTTTGTTGGTTTTTATTATTATTTGTGGGGGAGCTAGTTAATTTGAATTTTTTAGGAACAATTTAGAGGGGAATTATTCATTCATCAAACCATTTAGTTTATAGATTTTTATTTCTATTTATCTTTATTTTATTTATTTTGTAATTTTATGTGTGATTAAAGGGATGTAATTTATTTCTCCTCCCTCATTTCTTTTACATGTGTACTTTATTTTATTTACTTATGTTGATAATAAAATTGTGGATGTATGATGTGTTTGGACCTAATGGGTATGAAATTGGATTAATGTGTAAATTTGTGCTTAATTTTAAAACTGGAATTCATTTGGAGGAAATTGCAATTTGCATGTAAATAAAGAAATAATTTAATAATTAAAAGTAATAAAATACAAAACACAAATGAAAGTCAACTGCAAGGTTGGGTGGACATTACAAAAGTCCGTACCTAATTTCCGAACCCAATTTTTGAGGACGGTTATCAGGTTCATTCATGAGATCCAATTGCTGTAAAGTGTGTCTAAATCTCATTCAGATGGTAACTTCCATGTCTAACTTGAACTAGAAATCCCTGTTATATTTTCTAATGGGCCCTAAACCCATATAATACTGTGATTGCCGAACACTTGGACGGATGTTGAATTTTACCATCTATAACAATATTTTTGTAAATAAAAAAAGTCAACATATTTTTTGAAAATATTTTTCTTTTTCTAGTTATTTTTGAAAAAGTCTTTATATTAAACTTTGATAGCTCTACCTTCGTATAAGCACATTGTCATTGTATGGTTATCCTTTATATGCATATTATGCGTGTGAGCCCATTTAAGACTGGTAAGGGCCATCAAAGAACATATCAACAGATTATATTCTATGAGATATTCTATTCATTCAATTCTTTTGTATTTGTTAATGGATTTATTTCTTTGTGCCAAGTGCAGTGTTATACCATCAAAGTAATGTCAAAGAAAAAATTGTCGTTACTTTTGTTTTGATAATATAAATTGTCAAATTCATAACTTTATAAATATGCTAAGCATGCATATGTAGAGCATATGCATATCTATAAAAGTTTGAACGCCCGCAAGAAAATTGAAGGAAAAAGTCTAGTGGCTGACGTAGCAATTTAACCCCAAAATTCTTAATCACTAAACAATTTAGCCCAGATCAATTTTCTAGTCCTTGGTCAAAAATACTTTATATTTCTGTTAATTATCTCAAAATTCAGGAGTTTGTATACACTCCTTTTTTTTTAAAAGACAAGCAAGATATATTAATAAATAAATAAATAAATAAATAAAATACTATTTTAATTTGTAATATCTCAAAAATTAATAATAATAATAATAATAATAATAATATTATTATTATTATTATTATTATTATTATTTATAACTATTAATACTATTATTTTAGAAAAATGTAGCATATTATACATCATTACAAAAACAACTTATTCAGAAAAACAAGTTATTATATTCTATTTGGAGAAAGTGAGTTGCGCTCTCCCATTTTTCTAAAAATTTTGGGGTTGGTTAATTAAAATGTAATATTTTGGGTAAAATAACCAAAAAGTTGATTTTGGGTGCAGCGATTACAAGTTCATGGGGGCAAATTGCTACTTTAGCAATTGTTATTAGAGAGTTACTTGGGTTGTAATGTAAACAGAGGTTAGCCTCTTGATCAGAAAATCTTAACAATTAGCCCTAGCCGTTTTATAAGACCAAAATAGTAATAATAATAATGATAAAGCTGATTACGTTAGATATATTGTTGGACAAGAAAAGAAGGATATCGGTCAAGAAAAGCAACCAACTTATCCTTGATTCTCCATTTTAGCTCATTTCTCTTCGTATAAATGCACCCACTCATCTATCTCTTTCCATATAGTATTGCAATACTTTCAATAAATCTTTATCGTTAATTGAGCTTCGAACATACAATAATGGCGCTAATTGGCTTCAAGAAAATAGCTCCTCTGTTGTGTATGATGATGGTTATTGTAATGGTGTGTGCTTTGTTGGCTGACATGGCACAAGCTCAGGACCTGTGTGCCGGATTCGAACGTCCTTCACCATGTACAGGTCCAATCAATTGTTTTCGTCCAGACCCTGTTTGTGGCTCCAATGGTGTGACATACTGGTGTGGCTGTCCTGACGCTGCCTGTGCCGGTGTTCCCGTTGTTAAGCTAGGGGCTTGTTGATTAGGTATCAATATAACTAGCCAGTGGCCGCGTACTCCTTTTCTTGTATTTTGTGTTTCATTACTGCCTTCTTTTGTGTATGTTGACTGAGCAACATTGGTCAAATGATTAATAAGTGAAGGCAATTAATCAATGTATGTTAGTTCAAAAAAAAAAAAAAAAAGTAATCAATGTATGTGTTCCTAAAAAAAAATTAGTTAATAAAATGAGTTAATAAATAATTATTGGGTGGATTAATTTAGCAAATTTCTTTTGGAATAAGTACAATTTCGAAAGTTTCAAAAAAGAAAGTAGAATTTTTTTATTATTATGGTTTTGATTTATAATAAAACTAGTTTTATAATTTCTTGGTAACACTTAATTACTTGTATTTCATTATTTTATATTTTAATGCCTTATAAATCAATTAATGTCATAATTATTTTGTAAAAGAATATTAATATATATTAAATTTTATGATAAAATTATGCTATGTATATTATTTATGATTAGTCTAACTAATTAAAATTTTCCTTGTTAATTTCATTGAACGTTTACATAGTGTATTAAAAGAAATTCTTTTATAAATAATGTGTGGTACTTGTTAAGAATGTCAAACACACATTGTATGCATGAGACTCATAAATGATATATTTATAAATGTCCAATTTGAGTTCATATATTCATAAATGTCCAATTTGAGTTCACATATCAATATATGTAACAAGATTTAAAAAAAAAAAATAACACATATCACACACCACAAGACTTACAGTATCAAGTGGTTCATATCTTTCCTTATATTATTAATATACAATACACTAGCCTTAATGCTAAATATGAAAATTTACTAATAGGCTCCATTCTAGAAAAATAGAAGATGACCTCTTGTTGACCCAACTGACACAATGCTAGTGTAATGGATGTAATTTTTTCTTCAAAACCGACTGCAGTTCTTCTAATCTTGAAAATAATGCAGAGGAGTGAGCTTGCAACTTGGTAAAGGAATAATATAATATCTTATGAAAAACAACACATTCCAAATATATAGTATAATTAAGTATTCATCCATTCAATGTTTAGCTATAAATTTTCGTATGTACATAGCATAGTATTTTCTTTTGGACAACAATGAACTTGTGAATTATATGTAAAACTAAACCTTCTTTCATTTATTTATGGATTCGTATATGCACACAACTTGCCATAATCTTGTACAACATTTTACTTTAGCCCTTTCATGGTATAACAAGGGGATTCCATAACACATGCAACCTTGTCTTATTCATAAGTAGCATTGCATCCTAATACTCATCCAACCATATTTATTATATATATATTATATCACATACCATTTCTTTAAATAATTTACAATAATATACCAAAAATATACCCATATCTCAATATGGTAAATTCACTAATATGCTAAATAACTTATTCCTAGAACTCCTGAGCTTAAGCCCTGTAAGGAATCAAAGAAGGGCAAGGTGAGAGGTAGGGAGGATCCCCACAAATCCTCTTATGCCTAAACCAGAGAATGTTGGGGGGGGAGAGAGAGAGTTTTAAAGAAATAAAGAAAGCAAAGAGTATAAGAGAATAAAATGAATGAGAATGAGGGATGTGGGGTCCTATTTATAAGGATAGTGATACTCAAATATGAGAGGAATAAGATTCCTTTTTAATGAAAGTCCTGTGCCTATTTAGAGACTATTTCTTCCCGTCCGAGAGTCTCCTCAATTGGAATCTTTTTCCTATTCGGTTTGGTCATCCTTTATCTATAAGCAATCCTTGTATAGGAAAATAAAGACCTTAGCAAAATAGGAATATGTATATAGGGTATCAAAAGTCCCCCCAAAAGTATGTTTAGATATTTATGTTTAATGTGTCCCGTTTGATAATGAATATTTTCGAGACATAAATGACTGTCACGTCTTTTGACTTTCCTTTAAATTTTGAATTGTGTACCCATTATGTCTATTCGTGTGTCAGAAGATGAGATGTTTAAGCTGCCATAATGATAACTGCTCGATTAGTGGCTTTTCTTTTGCCTGGAATTACCCTTGATGCTATAAGTGAGACATAATGAATGTGAGGGCAGTAATGGTCACTCCATAACCTTTTATGATCTTTAAATATGTTAGTCCCTTTTCTTTGCTACATTTTTGCATTTCTACTATCTTTATTTCTTGCTAAATTTCCTCTCGAGTGTTTTCTGTATTATCCTCCTTCGCATTCTCCACTGACTTGCTTTCTTCTTTCCAGATTATTCATTCTTGTTTGATAAGATCCATGGCTCCATAAAAGCAAGTCAATTCAGATTTTTTTTATCTCTAGCATAGATGATAACATGCTAAAATGGTATAGAAGATGTTTAGCATTTTTGCAGATTTTATCTTGCACATTGTAGATAAGAACTTTAAGGTTCACACTCCTCTTTTAGATTTTAATATATTAGTGATATACTTTGATAAATTAGAAGAGGGATTGAAGTTTCCCTTGAATCCTTTTGTTAAAAGCTTCCTTAACAGATATAACATAGCTCCTTGGCAACTTTATCCTAATAACTATCGTTATCTTGACCTGGTTTATAAACTTTATAAAGTTTATAAAGCTGGATCTAGATGTCCTCTAGTATATTTATAGTCTAAATAAGAAAAAGAGAAAGCTGATGTTCTCCTTATCAGCCATTTCAAACCATAGCCTCTTTGTAAAGCTTTCATATCTCCACAAGAAGTGGAGGCATAGATTTTTTATTATTGTACATCCCTCGAATTTCATTAACATTCAGCGAATATGGTCTGACAACTATCACAAAGTGAAGCATCCTTCAAGGTTATCCAATAAAGATACAAAGATGGTTCAGAGGCTTCATCTCCATGGTATAACTAATGCAATTTTTACTAAAAATCTATCTCAGAGATATCTCCACAGAGGTTTGCCCTGATCATATACATGTTAATGGTAAGTTTTGAGATTCTGATGGTATATTTTGACTTTTGTTCTTTTCCTTTTATTTCTAGATAGTTGACTTTTTTGCCTTTATGGATGAGATTCAACTTTTAGATGATGAACTAAAGACCCTGGAGCATGCACTGATTACTTCTCATGCTCTTGAGCCATGTGCCTTAAAGGTCCAATTGAATCGAACCTAGCTAAAAAGGAAAGGCTGTGGTTGATACTTCTCAGATGGGGAAATATGAGACTTAGAGGAAACAATCCTTGGATGAGGATTTGGATGTTGAGGAGTTATGCAATAAATTTTTTGTCAAGCACCCAAAAATTTTTAGGTGTTCAGACATAAGGTCTTAGATTTTAAAGAAGATAAAACCTTCAAGTATCCGAAATACTCAGGTAATGGATTAGTACGTTGAATCTATGTCGTTCCTTCAAGAAATCCAGCATTGGACGGATGTAGATAAGGAGGAGTTGTACAACTCCATGATAAGACACTCTTTAGAGGTATTTGTCTTCCACTTTATTTGATTTATGTTCATGTATACCAGTGTTTTTGATGATGATTCTTTTTCTTTTCTTTTAGATGACTCAAGCCCTGTTGCTAGCTAAGGACAACTATTACTATCTCAAGAGCTAGTACAACTTGAAAGAGATAGAGGTTGTCACTACGTTCATTGACTATGAGAAGAGACTGGACAAGGTGAAAGCAACACTAGAACTCTGTTAGACTAGGCATGCTGAGGCTATATTTAAGGCTAAGATGAGCTAGAAGAGGGTGGAAGAGCTGGAGCATTATCAAGCCTTACTTATTTTAAAAATTGAGGGGCAAGACTCCTAGATTGTGGCATTGAAGAAAAGACTTGCTAAGGTAGAGAAATCTATAGAGGATAATAAAAAAAAGTTACCAGAATATGGCCATAGGGTTTCTTAAGGCTTACAAGTCTAAGTGTTGGAGGATCCTACTCACTCAACACTTGAATATGGACTTTTTAAACTTAGAGAGAATTATGCCTACAAATCTGGCCATGCTTACTGTTGAAGAAGTTGCTTGGAGCAAGGCTTCTTCTAAGTAGTCAAAGAATCCAAAAGTAATAACAAAGTCTACTGATGAGAAATCATCATCCGAGGAACCAAGGGATTTGAGGCATGCTGGGAGAAGTCTTCTGTTGCTGTCGCCACTGGATCCAAGCCAACCTTTATGTCTGAGTCTCTAAATATGAGTCTTCTTTTTGTTGAAGGATTAAGCTTCCCAATACTATCTGAATGTTTGATGAGAATCTTACTTATTCCATGCTTAACTTCATTATTGAGCTCATTGCTGACTCTATCTGTGTAATACCCTACGTTTTAATCAAATAAAGTAATTTTGAAATTGAGTTGTTAATAAATAATTTTAGATTATATTATATAATTGTTAATTATTTTGCTATCTAATGGAGATATTTTTATGTTAATATTATTTGAAGATTATTAATTCATATGAGTGTTATTTCATTATTATTTAAAATGACATATATTATTATTACTATTACTATTATTATTATTATTATTATTATTATTATTATTATTATTATTATTATTATTATTATTATTATTATTATTATTATTATTATTATTCTTTTAAAACTACATGAACTTCATGGTTATTTTATGCGCGTTACTAAGTACATATATGTATATATATATATGTGTGTACATGTGTATGTATATAAGTAGGGTTTAATTATTAATTTATATGTGTGTGTATCAATTCATTATGGTGTATATATATATATATATATATATATATATATATATACACACACACACACACAAATAAAACACCAAAACCACCATCACCAACCCTCCCTCACTCTGTCCGGCACCCTCATCTTTTCTCCTCTTCCTATGCCACTCCCTCACTGTCGGAGACTCCATCACTGTTGTGCCAGAGCTTCCAGAAGTGGTGGTGCTACTGCTGTTCTTCTTCTTCTTCTTCTTCTTCTTCTTCTTCTTCTTCTCTTCTCGCCTGGTAGCCAACTCCCCTTCCTCGCATGACAGCTGCTCTTCCAGCTCCAGTTCCCCACCTCTTGTGCTGCCTCCCAGCTTCGACCTGCTGCTCCTTCTTCTCCATTCTTTCTGGTGGCAGCAAGCTTCCTTTCCCCTGTCCTTCAAGCTTGATAGTAAGTGATGCTTACTGATCTCTTTCTTCCTTCCTTAATCCAGTTAGTCTTAGTAGTTTTCTTTAGCTATTTGAGGTTTTTTAGTATTTTAGGAGGTTGAATCTTGATTTTGGATTAATTTGGTGAGTTATGTGTTTTTTCAGAATTTTATTTGATAATTACTTGGTTAAGTGGGTGTTAATTGAGGTTAAGTAGTAATTAGGTTAATTAATGTTAATTATTTGTAATGTATTGATTTTTATTTAAGATTTTAGAAATTTTGGTATTAATTATAAATTTTTGTAAATTTTGAGTATTTAATTAATATTTTATTAATTTCGAAATTTATTGTTAAAAATTATGAAATTTTGATAATTGATATTATTATTAAATGTTATTAATTTTAGAACTTAAATTATGGTTTTGTGATTTTTAAACTATTTTTATAAATATTTCTAAGTTTATGTCAAATGTGATTATTAGGTTAAATTATATATATATATATATATATATATATTAGAAGAAATTAGTAGTTATTTAGATGTTTTAATTATGTTAAGATGTTTAATATAGAGAAAATGATTTTTAGGCGTTTGTATAATTTTCCTATTAGTTGGGGTAAATATGTAATTTTACGCTAATTATAATATATATATATATATATATATATATATATATATATATATATATATATTTTTTTTTTTGAATTAGTTTTATTAACATTAAGAGGTTTAGAGATATATTTTTATATATGTATTGATGGATAATTTTCATTAAGTAATATTAATTGTGAGTGTTGTTTATATATATATATATATGTTGGTTTGTGAAATTTTATTTTTTTTTAAATCTATATTGTTAGATGAATTTTTGACTATGGCTAATCATTTTTGTGATGTGTATTTTTGGGAAAATAAATGATATAATTTTTGGGATGTTTTTGTTGGATTGTGATCTCGGTCAAGGCTAAGTGTAGTTATGGAAACCTGACTCGAGTATGAAATGTCTGCGGTTATTAGAAGTGCGTTTTCTATACAGGTTTGGCTCTACCTTTGGTAGAGAGATGTCCGTTTTATAGAGGAGACTCTGCCGAAATTTTGGTAGATTTTTCTTATAAAATGTGACATTCATAATAATTTTTATTGTTAATTAGGCTTTTTTCTATCTATCGAGTCTTATCCAATCTTCCTCGAGTCAGCCTAGAATTTCACTGTTTTGTTGATTTTTGATTTTTATTTCATAGTCATATTTTAAAATCGATCTGTCAATTTCTTTTCTAGAGCATATCGAAGCAGAAGCCATGAGATTAAGGCAGATGCACGATCGTCGGCCTTCTCATTCATCTTGTAAGTCGATAATATGATCTGTGCGTGTGTTTTATTTAAAGATGCATGCGCTCATATTTCTATGTTAATATTATATGATTTATTTAATTTAATGCTACTATTTAAGGTTTAAAATGCATTTTATTTATTTAAAAATCGATTTTGAGAAATTTTGGTAGAATGGGCTACCTGGTGGGCTTCACCAGGACCGTGTGCACATGGTAGAGATTGAGAGGTGGATCTAAATTATATATGACTAGTGAATGTTAAACTGGGATGGGTGCCTTGGTGGAAGCCTATGCTCTCGGGGACCGCCAGTGATTGAAAGGTTAATGATGGACTAGGATGGGTGCCTCGGTTGATGCCCTGGCTCTTGGGGACCACCAGTGCCATATATTTGGATTAAGTGAACGACTACGACTTGGTGCCTCGGTTGATGCCTTTGCTCTCGGGGACCGACAGTCTAGTTGGAATAAGTGGGCCCAGTTGGCCATTTAGAATTTTGGGTTTAGGGTTCTACCGAGATTTTTCAAAAACTATATCCATATATTAAAAATTATTTTCACTATAACTATATGGTTTTCAAAAAGGTTTTCAAACCATACAACTCTTTTTCTTAACTTACTCAGTGAGGTCTGATTCCCCTCAATTTATTTTTTTTCAGGAGCTTAGGAGTTCGACCTCAGACTGCCTTTATGCCAGATTTCTTCATCACCGGCCATTTTATGTAGGTCATTGTAAGTTGTACTGTTGTAAGATTCTAGAAAGCTGTAGCAGTAACTGTACTATAAATTGTATGACTTAAGTTATTTGTGTATTTTATTTATATGCACCACGTTTATGTATAATGATTTAAGTTTGATTTATAATATGACACTGGAGAATATTTTATTTATGTATTCAATAATGTTTTAATTTTAGAAAAATTAGTTTGATAATGTGTTCTACTATAAAATAAAGTTTTAAATTGTAAGGTTTTATTTTTTTTTTTCTTTAAGGCTTACTACGGGTTTCGGGGGCCTTATGCCTTCCCATTCCCTAGTGTCGGTCACGTGCCATTGGGTTCGATGTAATATCCTGAGTTTTTAAATATTTTAATACTGCATCAGGATATGCAGTGTTAATAATTTTGTGTATAATTATGATATTTTTATGAGTTGATATGTATTTAAAACCTATTTTAATTATTGTGTATTATTTTAAGTGCTTTACATAAAATTTTCCCGAGAATTCTATTTTCGAGGAAATTTTCACATAAATTATGTATTATTAATTATTTTAAATAGATTTATGGACTTGCATGAACTCATATATATTTTGAAGTACTAAATAACGTGTATATGTGTACTTATTTATTTAATTAGGGTTTAATTAATTACCCTAATATTTTATTATTTATTTATTAGTTTTATTATTATTTAATTATTTTTATTTAGTATAAATTATTAAAATATTAAATTATATGTGTGTGGTGTATATTTAATGTGTATGATTTTATATTATTTTAATATATAGTGTAAAGTATATATATATATATACATATAATATGTCAAAAAAATCAAATTTTTGGAAAATTACAATTCTGCCTCCGACTCTTCCTCCTTCTTCCCCGATTGCCTCCATCGCCGTTCCACCACTGCTATCGCTGTTCCCTTGCTGTTGGTGTGCCGTCCAACGTGCCACCTCCTTCCCCAGCCTTCCTCGCCACCAGCAGCGCCCTATTCCGACGTGTTTTGGCCGAAATTAGCTCGGGAAACCGAAAGTGGGAGCTACGTCGTTCACGACATTTTCGACCACCGTTTTCGACACCGCCGGTCTCTTTCTTCTCCTTGAGCTTCGATGAGTGTGATTCCAAGCTTTTTTTCACTTAAAATGGTCTTGATTTGCTTAGGTTTCGATTTTTCAATTTCAGCCATTTTAGGGTTTTTGATTTTTTTTGAACTTCAATTTGATTGATTCATGAAAAATTCTTTCCCAAATGTTGATCCTAGTAGCTTATTCTACATGTATGAAATTTTTTTAGAATTTTTGGAGATTATTTTGATTTTTGGGTATTTTTGAATTTTTTAATATTATTTTCTAATTTTCGGAAATTAATTAAATAAATTATGAAATTGTGTTTTATGATAAAAATAGGTGTTAAAATGAATTATAGGAATTTATTTGGAATTTTTATGAATTTCTATGTATTTATTTGAATTTAATTAGGTTTATGTAATTTTGGAAAATTAGGTTAATTGTGTTTTTAATTGAATTTAATTGGTTAATTGAGTTTAATTATTAATATTATTGATAAATATGTTGAGAAAATTAATTTTGGATAATTATACTATTTTTGGTGAATTTTTGAATGAATTTTAGTATATTTATATATATAGGGGTATTTTGGTAATATTACCCTAAATTGACTAAAAATGTAATTAAATTGGTTTTAATAGTTATTTAAGGTATAAAAATGATTTCTAAAAATTATTTAGTATTTTTAATTAATTAAAACTATTTTTCGTGAATTATTTTCAATTATATATATAATATGCGATTTTTCTAATAAAATGAGTTTTTATCGGTTTTTACTGTGTTTTAAGGTTAATTACGTAATTTATATTTATTAAATGTATTTCTGTGACATAAGGGTATTTTTGGTATTTTCATAAATATTCTGTGATTGTGAACCTCGATCGATAGACTGTAGTTTGGAGTCCGACCAAGGGGTTGTGGTTGTGTTTCTATTCTAGTTTTTTTGAAGTGTGTTTCTTTGCAGGGCCGGCTCTACTCTTGAAGTAGAGAGATGTCCGTTTTACAGGGGAGGTTCTGTCAAATTTTTGGTAGAATTCTCGTAAAACGTGATGTCTGTTCGAACCCTAATTCTGTTTCTGTGTCTAATATTCTAGATCGAGTTTCTAGGATTTTCTGTTAGGATTATTCTGATGTCTGTTATTTATTGTTTGTTTAGTTGTGCTGAGACCGAGGGCTAGTGGACCAGGCCCATCGGACCTATCTCGAGGAGCGCACTAAGTGTGAGTTACTATATTATATATATATATATGATTTAGGATGCATGATTTTAGAAATGTATGTTTCATTTGGATTAAATATGCATAAATAATTTAATTGGTACTTAAGTTTATTTTTAGTTTATTTTCGGTATATTTTCAACTATATGCATGTTTAATTAATAAATTATTCTTAAAATGTTTTTAGATATATTCATGGTTTATTTCTAGTTTATTTTGTAAATAAATTGAATTTATTTGACGTATATATACTCGAAATATACCTGACTTATTTTGGTATATTTCTAGTATATATATGGTTTATGTTGCTATTTTATTTAAGTTCATGCATCATTTGTTTTTATGAATGTATGATTTATATTTAAAATGAAGGATATCGATAGAACGTGCTACCTAGTGGGCAGCACTAGGACCGAGTACGTACCGGTACGCTTATAGCATTTAGGCTATATTATTAACTAGATTGTGGATATTGATTGGATATGATTATTTGATGTGTGATATGATTTGGGGGTGTGATTGCTAGAGCTCGGTTGACCTAGTGTCTCGGGGCCAATCGCAGTGACAGTCAGACTGCTGGAGCTCAGTTGACTTAGTGTCTCGGGGCCAGTCTACTGTCTAAATGGAATAAGTGAATATTTTGGAATAAGTGAGCCTGTGTGGCTAGAGTGTTGTCTAACACTGTATTGAGGTTACGAATTTCTAGGGTTCTATTTGATCCTTCATAACCAGTGGTTTTCAGACAAAATATATAAAAATGATTTTATTGCATCCGTGTGTATTTGCCTGTATATATAATTATATATACTGTTGACTGTGCATTGTCATTTAGTATGCATGTATATATATTATAGTAATTCACTCAGTGAGGTCTGACTCCCCTCTGTTGACCATTTTTCAGGAGAGTCATCTTCATCAGACCTCAGTAGCAGGCCTATATACCGGATTTCTTCCGCCCCGGCTTCTTTATGTAAACTGCTTATCCAAGTCTTGAGTTTTATTTTATAATCTAGACACTGCAGTAGTTGTAAATAAATTATGGGTTTTGTGTCTTATATTTGTATGAATTATGTATTTTAAGAATTTGAACTAGATTTGTATTAAAAAGATTTATATATATAAGATATGGATTTGATTTAAATTCCGTGGGAGATTATTATTTTGATATTTATGATTTTATTCCACTGTACAGTATTTTATTTAAATGTGTTATTATTACTATTGCATGTTTTATTTTATTTTAGGCTTGCTATGGGTTCCGGATTCGAAAGAATTTCCGTTCCCTAGCGCCGGTCATGGCCCCTATTGTGGGTCGTGACATTCGGGTCATGACAATCTGTCTTTCCCTTGATAATCTGTAAAGTTTGGACTTGGTCAACTGGTTCAGGATTGGCTCCTTGTTTCTACGCTTCCAATGATTCTAGAGGGAATGCCTGGCTATATGTTGATCCCCATGAATTTTTAGGACCCAGCCTTTAAGAGGAATCTTCATAGTTAGATGTTGGATACTTATGACTGCATCAATCTTATAAAGTATTAATTAGCCTATGATGCCATTGTGTGTGACAGGAAGATCAATCACATTGAACTGGGCTTTGACATCTTTCACATCCCAGTATCTCAATCGTTAAATTCTAAACTCAGTTCTACCAATCCCATCGGATGGGTGGTTCCTTTATAAAAGCTTGTAATAGGATTCTGAGTAGCTTTCAAATTAGTGATAGAACCTCCCATTGCTTTATAAGCATTCCAAGAGAGTGCATTGATAGTGCTTCCATCATCTATCAGCAATCTTTTTACCAAATAATTATTGATGAAAGCACTCACCACCAAGCTATCATTGTGAGGATGTTGGACATGTTTCCCGTCCTTCGGACCAAATGAAATAGTCTACTTCTTATCATAAGTGGACCCTTCTTCCTTTTGAGATCTTTTAGGCTTGCTCTCAGTCGCCTCTCCACTAACAATCATGTTGATAACTCTAGCTACTTCACTCTGAGATTTCTTTAGCTCTAGCTTATCTCTATCTTGATCCTTCGGATCTTCATTCCTTTTAGTTGTGTCAGTGAAGTTGTCAAGTTTCCTATTCTGTATTAATCTTTTTATTGCATTTTTCAATTCTTGGTATGCCTTAGTTTCATGCCTATAATCTCGATGGTATTGACAGTAGTACCTCTTATCTTGCAAGGCTCTCTTGGTTGGACTCTGCCATCTAGCTGGGGTTATGCCTAAGCCATTTTGTCTAATCCACATTAATAGTTTAGATCTATAAGTGTTTAGTGGTGTATACTTCTTCACCTCCTTTCCAAACCCTTCCATTGGGGAAGTTTTTGAAATCTTCAAATTTTACTTGAAATTCAACTCTCTATTTTGTTTAAGAAGAAGAATAATAATAAGAAAAATACACCCTCCTTCCTTCCTTTTTCTATCAGATGCCTCATATTTTTTTTCTTCTTTCAACAAAAGGATGTCACATACCTACTTAAATCCCTACATCCATCATTTTATTTCTAACATAATCAAGTACCTATATATATATATATATATATATATATATATATATATATATATATATATAATTACATGGCGTAAGAAGACAAAACAAACAAATACACACATATCTCATGCATTCCTCATGTCTATATGAGATGCATATTATGCAAATAAATGTAAATACATTATGTGGGCTTTACATAATGATAATACCAAAAAGAGAGAAGGCTAAGAAAAAAAAGCTTCATCTCTATTTGATCAAAAGGACAAATTGAACTCTGAACTATGCCTCGAAGTTAATATTGGATTTTAAAGTTTTTTTTTCATAATAGGAATTTTTTCTTTTAAAATTAGATCATATTGATTTTAAATAATTTTACAATTAAGTCTTATAAATCAAATAAAATTTCAAACTTAATGGTTAATTAAGAAAAAATTATTTAGACTAATAAATAATTGATATTTTAAAAATATATATATATATATTGCCTAATTATAAAATTTTAAAAATCTTTAAGCCTACATATTAATTTTTTATTTTTTAAAACTTTTTTTAACTTTTCTCAAAAATTTATTTGAAATTTCCTTAAACTTTAATATAAACTTGAAAAATTTTAAAACTTTACAACTAAGTGATATACATTTAAAAAAAATCATCAATTTCAATTATTAATTTAAATGATTTTTAGTTAGTCAACTGTTAAAATTAAATTAATGAATAAAATATTATTATTGAACTATTAAAATTAAATTATGAATAAAATTAATGACTTTTTCATATATAGATTTAAAAAATTCAAAAAAGAATTTTAAAATTCAAAGAAGAATTTTAAAAAATTCTAAAAAATATATAAGCTTAAAATAGTTTTTAAAACTTTTATAATTAGGTAATATATATTTTTTAGAAGATGACATCATCCTTTTCATATGTATGTATTGATTTTGGAGATGACATTAAATGTTATTTCAGCATTCTCCTACTAATAATGTAAACCAAAAATGTTGAAGCATTAATGAAAAAGTAAAAAAAAGTGTAAAAGTCATTTTAACAAAACACTAATATGTAAGTAGAAGATAACTCTACCTACAAAGAAATAAAATTAGTTGACAACTTCATTTCTAGCAACAAAAAATAATGACAATAAGCTACTAAAGGGAATACTGAAGGAAGATTTCTAAAAATTGCCCTAGAAAGGGGGTAAATAGGGTTGTTAAAAGATTTTAAGGATGATTATGAGATTGGAGGTTGATTGAAAGGATTAAGACAAGGCATAAAAGGAAAGAACAAACACACACAAAGAATACAAGAGTTATAAAGGTTTGGATTATCAAAATCCTAAATGTTCTATTTAACTTCTCCCTAAGTTAGGATTTTTGAACTCCCCACTCCAATCTTATTATCAAGATTAATACAAAAAGTGTTTTAAGCCTCAACACTAACCTTATAATCAATTGTGTTTTTTAGACTCATACAAATCGTTACACTAATGTGTTTTTAACAAGGCTTAACACAAATCTAAGATTAAATTTCTCATTACCCATTTCTTTAATCCTAAACAAAGAGAAAAACAAGAGAGACTTAACACTAATGCTTCCTAAATCTCTCAAGAATTGAAAGCTTTGAATGCATAAGAAATTCTTACAAATTAACTCAAGAACTATCTAACCATCATAAATGAGTTATGTGACTTCTATTTATAGTGGAGAGTTGAAACATAGCTATTGGATTTTGCAAATTCGTACCCAGTTCCCTCCATCTTCATTAAATGTTTAATCAATTTTTTACAGGATACTCATAATTTTAAGGGTCATGGTCACGATCATGAGGGGTGAAAAAAACTAGTTGTTGCCTTTGAATTTTTCCTATTATAGGAGTGTCACCTCAATATTGATCCTCCTAATGATTGTGAGGGGATATCATGAGAGTCACTGGAGTTTAACTCCTTTAAATGGCTTATGGCTCATGATAGTGAATGTAAGTTCATGATTATAAGGACTTCTCATAAGGTTTCAACCTTTCTTCTTTAAGATCATGAAGGGCTTGATTATGATAAAGACATCTCTCCTCATAATCGTGATGGGGATCATGAAAGTCTTTGAATTCTTGAAAAGTTTAAGTTTCTTATCTCTTGAAGCTCATAAGGATGCTTATGATCGTGATGCCATTCATAAGCATCTTTAAAGAGACATTTTGGATTGATTTCAACCTCCACAACTTAGCCAATTTACCAAACCTTTAAACCTAACTTATACACACACTTAATCACAAATAGTTCAAATTTAGTTATTAAAGTTAAAACAAAGGATAATTAGAGATTAGTCATGTAAATGATTAGCAATCTCCCCTTTTTGACTTAAAAAAATGATTTTGAATGATAAATAATAAATCATTAAGTAAAAGTGTGCGTAATTGATTAAGCATTACTCCTCCTCAACGTATACAAAGGGGTTTTAAAATTCTTCCTTTATTATATGCTTAGGTGAGTTACAAACAAGTTAAGGTTCAAGTTCAATTTCAAAAGTTCATATTTCATTATTATCCCTACATTGAGTTACTCCTTTGATTGCATCATCTTCAAACTCCTTTTCCTTGTTGAGTACAAATTCAATAGGACCTTCCAACTCCTTTCTACTTCTCAAAGTTATAGCTCTAACATGCTCCTTAGGGTTGGTTTCCATGTTGCTAGGCAAATTTTCATGTCCATATGTTAATAATGCATAATCAATTTGGACCATCTAAACTTCAAGATTATGAATGGATGAAGAAAGATTTTTGAACATCAATTGAGAATCCTTAAGTATTTTGTCCATCATCTCCACTAACTTATCCAATTTGCTCTCCAATGATGAAATTCTATTTTGGGATGGATTTTGATGCAAAGCTTGAAAATTTGGACTGCCAAAACCTGGTGGGAATTATGATCTATTCACTCCTTGATCATTTTGATTTTTTTATGAGAAATTAGGATGATTTCTCCATGAGAGGTTATAAGTATCGCCATAAACATTGCCCCTATTTTGCACATAATTCACATCATCCATATTATGTGTAAATGCACACTCAATAGTTGTATGATTCCCTTTTGTGTAGCTCATATGATGAAGTGTGTTTGATATAGCATTAATCTTCATACTCTTTATCTCCTTTTGTAATGCGTCTAACTTAGCATGAAGTAAAGACACAACATCTAATTCCAATAACCCATTCTTCCTTAATGTTATAACTCTTTCATTACTCTACATTTGTTATGTTATTGCCACTTCTTTAAACAAGTCTAATAATTCATCTAGCATTTTATTATGCATTGAACTTCCATATACTGAATCAACATTTCTTCTCAACATAAGACTAAGACCTTTATAAAAAGATTGTACCAAATCCCATAATGGAATAAGGTATGAAGGACATCTCCTTTAAAAGTCTTTAAATTCTTCTTAACTCTCATATAAGTTTTCATTATCCCTTTGATAAAAAGAGTTGATTTTAGCTCTAATTTGTAGCACTTTTATCGGTGAAAAGTGTTTGTTAAAGAATTTTATGTACATCTCCTCTCTTATAGTAATTGATTAAAATGGTAATCCCATAAACCACCTTTCACCTTTATCTATGAGTGAGAATGCAAATAATAAAATTTTAATAGCATCTTATGGAACACCATTCATCTTTAATATACAACAATAATCTATAAATTTAAACATATGTGCTATAGATCTTTGCATGGTAGGCCATGAAATTGAGAACTTTGGATCTTTTAAATCATGGTTGGCTTTATCTTAAAGTTATTTACAAAAATTGTTGGCTACTTTATAGGTGATTGATCATGGCAAATGTTATTCCTTATTAAGCACTACCTTATGGTCCTTCTTTGGCCACTTTATTGGTAGAGTGGATTCCTAATTATAGCTGAATATATAGCATTGTTCCCATCTCCAATTTGGAATGCATCAATAATGTTGCCAACACTATATTACAAACCTACCTATAATAGAGATAGAACATGCATCCAACATTGAATATTAGCCTAAGGATCATCAAGGATAGGTTGTGTTAATGGAGCTAAACCCCTTACTTATTAATTTAAAGCAAGATACTTAGCTATTAAAATATGAACAGTCACACAATTGCTAGGTACAATAGGTACAATTCTAAGTCTAACCTAGCAATTGTAATGAAAGGTAGATGTGAAACAATTCAAGTAAACTTTTAAAGTTTCAAAAGAACAAAGTTAAGGTAAAACCTCACTTAATTTATCAAAATTGACAAATAATACATCCTAAATTCGTTCAAAATATGTTTAGCCCTTATATAGGCATGTAAATAACCTAATCTTTAAAGGAAAAGGTTTTATTCCTTATTCCCAAAGATACCTATATAGAAAAATCCTTAACTAATGAGATCTCCTTCAAAATAAGATAACTAATGACAACTCATCTTTGAAAAGTCAAAATTGACAACTCATTAAAACTTATGACAACTAAGCAAAATGACTACTCATGACAATTAAGCATTGAAGCATGCCATGTCACATGTTGACCATTGACCCTTGACTTTGACTTGTTGACTATTTAACTTTGACTTGGAATATTCTTGAATCTTCTCACATCTTCTAGAAGCTTCTTGAATCTTCCTTATTGACTCCAAAATAAGAAAATAACTCAAAATTTATCCACATCAAGCTAATTAATTTCAAAATAGGAAATTAAGCTAATTAGCTTAAATTCATCACATTCAGGCACTTTTGATCCCTTTTAGGGTTCATAGTATTCCATCCCTCTTGAAGATGATTCACCCTCAAATCATAGCCATCTTCTAAAGTGGATAAATTCATAAATCCTCCAGGGTCAAATATAAACACCTTTATTGAAAACTTCTCCTTTGAGGTAATGCTCCATAAAAGTAGCTTTAACATAACTTAAATGTGATTGAGCAATTGGAACATATGACTATTATCCACAAACTTGTAAGGACTGTATTCTTGTTGCTTCCTTCTAAACTTGAAACATGAATATCTTAAGTTCTTATTGGTACAAGCGAAGATTCCATTGATTGCATTGTGGACATACGGAACTTCAATAATATTAGCAAATGGATCTTTGTATGGCATAGAAGTTTGTAAAATAACCTTTAAAACACTAGACAAAAAAAGATTAAAATTGTTAGTATAATCATTATGAATAACCAACTCTTGATCTTTCATGATGCTCCTAATCTCTAGGTTCTCCTTTTCACTCATGCCTTGCTCATTTTCTCTCATAAGTTGATTAGTGCACATGTCTTTAATAACTGTCTTTGGTGGTGTAGTTTCAATTTGACACTCTTCCTCCCTACTCTTCTCCTTAACTTGTTGCTCAATCAATTCGGTAACTTTAACACCTTCATATTTCTTGGAATCATACACTATCATTGTCTCCTTATAAGAACCCACTTGCTTTTCAAACTCCAAAGCAAGTTCAATTACATCCTTCAAAGAGATTGAAGGTTCTAATTGCACTTCTTTCTTTAATCTCTTAGCAATATCACACTTTAGCCTACTGATGAATTTTGCAACTTTCCTCCTTTTGAATTCACCTACATCACTTGCAATTACAAACAACTTAAACTTTTTAATGTAATCATTAACGCATAATTCATCACCTTATTTAAGCCTTTGTAATTTAAGACAAAATTTATCCCTAACTTCAAAAGGAATAAAATGTACAGTCATTAACCTCTTTGTTATCTCCTAATTTTTAATCTCACTATGCCTATTCTCTCTGCATGATGCCGTCAAATCTTCCCACCATATAGCAGCATGAGCCAAAAATTTACAAGAAGCAAGTTTACACTTTTAGAAATCACTTAATTCAAGGGAATCAAATATCTCCTCCATTTGTTGCATCCATTCCAAATAAATATAAAGATCATTCCTACCAATAAAATAAGGCATATCCATGATGACCACACTCAAAGATAGTTTAGAAAAAAAATTAAAAAGAAATCCTCACAAAACACTCCCATACGTGTTTACACTCAAGGATGTGAATGCTCTCGTGTTTCACTCAATTTTTTTTTTATTTTTTTCAATTTATGAATAATTGAGAAGAATAAAAGAATAGATAATACATGAAAATAAAAGGATACGTAACTAAACCTTGAAGTTTGGCTCTGATACGAACCCTACTTATAATAGAGATAAAACACGCATCCATCATTGAATATTAGCCTAAGGATAATCAAGGATAGGTTGTGCTTATGGAGCTAAACCCCTTGCTTATTAATATAAAGCAAGATACTTAGCTATTAAAAGATGAAAAATCACACAATTGCTAGGTACAATTCTAAGTCTAACCTAACAATTGTAATAAAAGGTAGATGTGAAACAATTCAAGTAAACTTATAAAGTTTCAAAAGAACAAAGTTAAGGTAAAACCTCACTTAATTTATCAAAATTGACAAATAATACATCCTAAATTCGTTCAAAATATGTTAAGCCCTTATATAGGCATGTAAACAACCTAATCCTTAAAGGAAAAGGTTTTATTCCTTATTCCCAAAGATACCTATATAGAAAAATCCTTAACTAATGAGATTTCCTTCAAAATAAGATAACTAATGATAACTCATCTTTGAAAAGTCAAAATTGACAACTCATGACAACTAAGCAAAATGACTACTCATGAAAATTAAGCATTGAAGCATGTCATGTCATATGTTGATGTCACGACCCAAAACAGGGGCCATGACCGGCGCTAGGGAACGGGAATTCTTTCGAATCCGGAACCCATAGCAAGCCTAAAAATAATAAAATAAACATGCAATAATAACAATAACAATATAATATGCAGCGGAAATAAAAATCATAATATCATAATATCATTTTCATCACTGGATTTAATCAAAATCCCATCTCATAAATAAAATCTCTTTAATACAAATCCAATTTCAATATAATACACCTCTTTAAAATAAAATACATAAAATCCAATACTTTAATTCACAACTACTGCAGTGTCTAGATAAAATAAATAAGACTCAAGTATATAATTTACACAAAGAAGCCGGGGCGGAAGAAATCCGGCGTATCGACCTGCTACTGAGGTCTGAAGAAGTTGACTCTCCTGAAAAATAGTCAACGGAGGGGAGTCAGACCTCACTGAGTGAATTACTATAATATATATACATACACATTAAGTGATAATGCATACAATCAACAGTATATATATAATATGTATATATACAGGCAAATTCATACAGATGCAGAAAAATCATTTTTATATATTTTACTGAAAAATCCCAGTTTATGAAGGATCACATAGAACCCTAGAATAGCGCAACCTCAGAAATAGTGTTAAACAACACTCTAGCCATACAGGCTCACTTAGTCCAAATATATCCACTTAATCCATTTGGACAGTAGACTGGCCCCGAGACACTAAGTCAACCGAGCTCCAGCAGTCTGACTGCTAGTGTGATTGGCCCCGAGACACTTGGTCAACCGAGCTCCAGCAATCACACCTCCAAACCACATCTCACATATCAATATTCATAATCAAATCAATATCCACAAATAGTTAGTAATATAGCCTAAAGCTATAGGCGTACCGGTACGTACTCGGTCCTAGTGCTGCCCACTAGGTAGCACGTTCTATCGATATCCTTCATTCTTAAATATAAAACATTCATTCACAATAAATGATGCATGAATTTAAATAAAATAACAATATAAACCATATATATACCGAAAATATACCAAAAGTAAACCAGGTATATTTCGAGTATATATACGTCAAATAAATCCAATCAAATTATAAATTAAACTAAAAATATATTTAAAAATATTTTAAAAATATTTTATTAACAAAACATGTATATAATTTATTATATACCAAAAATAAACCAAAAATATACTTAATATAAACTTAAGAGATAATCAAATTATTTATGCATATTTAATCAACATAAAACATGCATTTCTAAATTATGCATCCTAAGCATATATATATAGTATAGTAACTCACCTAATGCGCTCCACGAGACAGGTCCGACGGGCCTGGTCCACTAGCCCTCGGTCTCGGCGCAACTAAACAAGCAATAAATAACCGACATTAGAATAAACCTAACAGAAATCCTAGAATTCAATCTAGAGTATTTAAGTACGGAAACAGAATTAGGGTTCGATTGGATATCACATTTTACGAGAATTCTACCAAAAATTCGGCAGAACCTCCCCTGTAAAACGGACATCTCTCTACTCAAAAGAGTAGAGCCGACCCTGCAAGGAAATACACTTCGAAAAATAAGCTCAACACAATCCACAACCCCTCGGTCGGACTCCAGACTACAATCTACCGACCGGGGTCCACAATTCACAGAACAATTCCAGATATGCCAAAAATATCCTTAAATCACAGAAATACATTTTATAAGTAGAAATTACATAATTAACCTTAAAACACAGTAAAAATCGATAAAAACTCATTTTATTAGAAAAACCGTATATTATATATAATTGAAAATAATTCCCGAAAAATAGTTTTAATTAGTTAAAAATACCAAATATTTTGTAGAAATCATTTTTATACCTTAAATAAATATTAAAACCAATTAAATTACATTTTTAGGCAATTTAGGGTAAAATTACCAAAATACCCCTATATATATAAATATACTTAAATTACTTCAAAAATTCACCAAAAATCATACAATTATCCAAAATTAATTTTCTCAACATATTTATTAATAATATCAATAATTAAACTCAATTAACCAATTAAATTCAAATAAAAACATAATTAACCTAATTTCTCAAAATCACATAAACTTCAATAATTCAAAATAAATATTTAGAAATTCATAAAAATTCCAAATAAATTCCTATAATTCATTTCAACACCTAATTCGACCATAAACTCCAATTTCATAATTTAAATAATTAATTTCCGAAAATTAGAAAATAATATTAAAATATTCAAAAATACCCAAAAATCCAAAAAATCTCCAAAAATTCTACAAAAATTCATACATGTAGATTGAGCTACTAGGAACAACATTTGTGAAGAAAGTTTTCATGAATCAACCAATTCGAAACTCAAAAAAATCAAAAACCCTAATGTGACCGAAATTGAAAAATCGAAACCTAAGCAATTCTAGATCATTTTAGCTCAAACCAAAGCTAGAATCACACTCACCGGACCTCAAGGAGAAGAAAGAGACTGGCGGTGTTGAAAACGGTGGCCGGAATCGGCGTGATCGACGGTGGATCGATTTTTGGCTTCTCTGGCCAAAATCGACTTCCAGGCGCCGAAAACGGCTTCCTCAGGCGGCGAAAATGGTTGGGGAAGGCGGTGGCACACCCACGGTGAAGAAACAGCAGTAGCAGTGACCGGACGGCGAGGAGAAGGATCGGGAGGAAGAAGAAGACTCGGGGGGCAAAATGGTAATTTTCCAATTCTTTTGATTTTTGATGTATATATGTATATATATATACTTTATACTATATATTAAAATAATATTACATTACACACATCAAATATACACCACACACATAAAATCTAATATTTTAATAATTTATATTAAATAAAATTAATTAAATAACAATAAAACAAATAATTAATTAATAAAATATTAGGGTAATAATAAACCCTAATTAAATAATTATACACACACAGGCTTTATTTAATAATTTAAAAATACGCATGAGTTCATGCAAGTCCGAAATTATATTTAAAATAATTAATAATACATTGTTTACGTGAAAATTTTCCCGAAAATACAAGTCCCGGGAAAATTTTACGTAAAACACTGAAGATAATACACAATAATTAAAATAGGTTTTAAATACATATTAACTCGTAAAAATATCATATGATATACAGAAATTATTAACACTGCATATCCCGGTACAGTGTAAAACTATTTAAAAAAAAAACACGGGATATTACAGTTGACTATTGACTTTGACTTATTGACTTATTGACTATTTAACTTTAACTTTGACTTGTTGACTTTGACTTGGAATATTCTTGAATCTTCTCACATCTTCTAGAAGCTTCTTGAATCTTCATTATTAACTCCAAAATAAGAAAATAACTCAAAATTTGTCCATATCAAGCTAATTAATTTCAAAATATGAAATTAAGCTAATTAGCTTGAATTCTTCATATTCAGGCACTTTTGATCCCTTTTAGGGTTCATATTACACTACCTCCATTGTTCCCTTGTCTAACTCCTTCATGCTCCATTATTTCTCTAGCTCATTGCTAACACATCCATCTATTGAAATTATACTCAATTTCTAAGTCAATCTTAAAGAAGTTCTCGCATCTTGGTGTTGTGTTATGAGTCATTCAGAAAAACTAATTAAGAGAACAAAAGTTAGAACTAAAATAAAATAAAATTAATGTTTAAATCAAATAATTCTAAGTTACTACTGATATTAACAAAACTAGTCCCCAACAAAGGTTCCAAAAACTTGATTGGATGAATGCTACAAGTATACAATCACTCAAGTAATATAGTGAATTAAGTATAAGTATCATTCCCAAAAAGAATAGTTAATGATTACTATTTCACTTAGTTAACTATTTGTCTAACAAATCAATGAAAATTCAGAGTAGTCAACTTAAACTTAAACTTAAACTAAATTTAAACTAAAAACTTAAATTAAATTATACTAGTGTAAATCAATTGAAAATAAATAATTAATAATTAATGCATGTACTAGAAATTATATTTTCACTTTAAAGTTTATGAAATAACTTAATAACATTTACTTGACCTAATCTAAATTTCTACATACGATTCTTACGATTGACCTTCTTATAACTCTCTTTCAAGCAATTAAAAGAGAATTTAATTAATTTAATTGATAGCCTAAAATCATGGACTCTCAAATTGTTAAGCCAAACTAATAAATCCTTAACTAAATTTAAACACAAGGTAATTCATGCAATATTAAGTATTCAAAAGGTCTTTTAACTCAATTGAACTTAATGGACTTTTAAATTAGATCCGAGTTATTAATCTCCTCTCGATCTCAGAACAACTTATATGAATATTCAAATTAAGTTTTAAATACAAAGCATGCATCACCTCTTGTCTCAACATAACTTAATTGTAACCATACATTGAATATCATTAAGCATAAATTTAAAATCCATATGCAAGAAATCAAGCTTTGATTAAACAAAAGAAGTTAGTTAATACATCCCCAAAGATAATAAGATCCTTTCTAGTATATAATAAAAATCTAGCCTAACATGTTTGTAAAAATAAGAATGCAACTCAAAAAATTCCAACAATCATCATAAGAAATAATAAATTAAGAAGAAGAATTTAGAATCCCCTAATTCTTTAACTTGAATAGCTCCATTTATTTCAAGAAAATATCCCTTGCTTGAATCATTGCAAATATGAACTAATAATTTAATGAATTTGTATGATACTACAAATGAATTTCATGTTTCCATGTCTAATGGTCCTTTATATATAGTCATAAATCATCCTTGATTGAATTAAAGGAAAATTAGATCTTCAGAAGTTGAATCCTAATCAAATTAGGATACCCTTATAGCTCTATATCACTAACATAACTTCAACAGTTATTTAGAAGAAAATAGTTGAAGTAGATTTATATGTCTTTATAAAAGTTATAGAATTTTCTCTTTAGCTTTTTGTATCACGTTAAATCACCTCAATATAAGATTTGTAAAAAAAAAAGTTATGCCTAAAATACTTAAATATATTCCAATCCAAACCTAAGTTGAAGAAATGTAACAACTATGACATAAAGTATAACGGTCGTTACCCCCTTTCTTTATAAACATCTTCAATTCAGACACCTCATAACAACCATTACACATTTGATAATGACTATTAACCCTTCTAGGCATTTTTCCTTGGTGAATTAAGCTATAAATTACTTCAAATCACATTCCATTCGAACTCTAAGCCTCAAAACCTTACAAGACATGAAAAACACATTAGATACATCTAAAATTTACATAACAATTATCCTAATACTAAATTAAAATTTTAATTAACCTAAAATCTATATGAATTTATTAGTATTGATGTGCCCTAGTGTTGTTCTTATAATGACATTCTACATTTATCCTTATGGAAATAAAATATTAATTTATATAAAGTGTTTGTTTATTTAAGTATTTACCCATTAGCATTATGTTAAATCAGTTTATTATTAAGTCTGGATAATATGATTGATAAATTCATTTAGTATATATGCTTTAAAAAGTTCATAGTCATACAATTAATAAATGGATAGTATTAATCCATAGACTATCACCTCTGTCTATTTTCGTTTATCAATATATGATATCAGTAGTGGGAGGTAGTGAGCCTCATGCTACTTTATATGAGATATCAGAATAGACATATAAATACTCATATGATGGGTGAATCAAACAATGATGTAAGATAAGTGATTGCATGGAAATTTACTTTTATCAATAATCACTATCTTAAATATAATGGTGCATATGGTCTTTTGACCTGAGGTGACATGGTCATCCATATATGGGTGGTTAGAGTTTGTTATCACTTACATATCAGTGCTAGCCATGTATGGATATATAGCGTGTGGTGGCTCTAATTGGTTATGTATAAGGATGAGTGATCGGCCAAGATAGAATTCATTACTTGTAGTGAATCAGAATAAGATCATATGCTATCAAAGTTTTTCTCGCATGAATGAGTACCTAGATAGGTCAAACTTGACTTACTTGAAAAGAGTTTTAGTGCTAGAAAGTGTTTCTAATAAAATTCATGTTTTATTGAGAATTAAACTGAAGATGAGGTCATATGATTGAGGCAATTAGAGTTTGACTTGACCATGTCTTTAGCTAATGTCAGGATCTTGCAATGAAGGGACAATTAATGTACAGTAATTATGCTCTGTGGTTCTTGCAAATCTATGGATATCATTTATTTCCAATTGGGTAGTCATGACGTCTATGTTGGGGTTCACTCATGACTTATGGAAACTAAATGTGATTAATTGGGATTTTCATATTTAGTTTGGAAAGATTTTTCAATAATATTAAGAGTTAATATTATTTTGTTTCCATGGCCATTTGGACTTGAACCTAGTAAGTCACACACACGAGAGTAGCATTGACAATGATAACTATTAATTTAATTATTGCTTAAAGTGTTTAATTAGTTGATTAAATTAATTGAATTAGATTTGCGCTTGTGCGAGGATGTAGCATATCCCTAAATCTAATTCAAGGGTTAGGAAAATTAAATGTTACTTTGGACTTAATTTAATATGTAATATTAAGTTTAAGGACTAAATTAATATTTTCCACCAACAATAGTTTTAATATGGGTCATGAGATGGGCCATTTATATGCAACTTCAGGGATGATGTATGAGCTTGGATTAATATGTGTATTAGAGAGATGGTCCTTATTTAAGTGTTAAATAAAGCCCATAAGACTAATTAGTAGATGTTGTAAAAATGGGCTCTTTCAAGAGTTGAATAAGCCCAAACAAGCTAAAGCCCATGTACTAAAGGAGTTGCCATGTAATTAAGAGCATATGATGCTTATGCTTGCATAGTGGCCACTTAAGCATGTCCTTTCCATGCAACATGATTTCATGACCATGGCAAGGTCTCATAAGGATGCACCTTTAGTTAATGAAGAATCTCTAGATGCATGAGGTTGCTTATTTTACACTTAAAGTGGAAAGTAAGTAGTTAATCTCTATATGCATGAGATGCTTATCCTACACTCAAGCTTAAGTTAGTGGAGGATCTCTACAAATGAAAATTAGTATCTCACATATACACTAAGTTAGTGGAAGCTCTCTACACCTTTATCATTTACATTCTATATTAGAGAAAAAACACTAAGAGAGAAAACAAAAGTAAGTGCTCAAAAGTTCAGACTTCTTCTTCTTTCTAAGTTTTGAGAGTGTGTAAATGAAATACAAGAGTTGTTTTTCTATCTTTGGTCCATTTTCATCATCGTTTGTATAAAAGTTATGCAAGATCAAGGCTACATCCATCCATCCTTTGGAGGCAATAATTCCTACATCAACCAAGTCAAGCAAGAAGCTTTAGCAAATTTTAGGGTCTCCAAAGAGTAGCTTGTAAAGAGAGGTCCATCAAGGCTTGGAGTCATTTTGGTGCCACTTGTGTGTTTCGAGCTAAAGGCTTCACACTTGGGGAGCTAGGAGCTTGTGGATTTGTATTAACCATTTCCCAAAGCCTATCGAGTGTGTTACTGACATTTGGAGTTTGTAAGAGTTACTAAACTCTAGATGTAGGTCTCTTGCCATGCTTTGTGTTTTGGTTGTTTTATGAATCTTTGATATATGTTGTCCATTCAAGTTTGCATGCTTTTTAGTTGTGTAAATTTATATGATGTGATCTTGGCATATTTGGAATTCTTACCTTCATGCATGGGTTGCATGTTAGAGAAAATTATTTGAAATTAACTCTAACTAGATTCATGTTCACACCACACTTCCTTTCAATGCTATGCATGTAATAGATTCCTTCAAAATTATGCAAATCTAGATAAATTACCATGAAAAATACCCTAATTTAAATAAATTGCAAAATTAATACTTAAAATCTTAAACTAACATATTTTAACCGTAATTTACTAAATAATCACACTATAATAAGTAAAACTAATTCAATATAAACTCAAAATAAGCACAAAATACGAACTTATTAGCCATGTAATCCTTTAAAATGAGGTATATAATTAAAATTATTATAATTTTTAATATATCTTCCCATGTAGGCTCTACATCATCATTGGCAACTAAAAAAACATTTTTAGGCGCTTTTATAAGATAAAAATAAAATGTTGGAGAGTTTTAAGTGACAATTTAAAAGTTAGATATTTTACTGAGACTTAATGCATGACTTTGGTATCATGAGTGAAAATTACCCCTTTACATCATTTTAAACAGTAAGGACCAAGGTATTCAATCCTTTTTTTAGTTAGGAACTTTTTTACCAACTTGTATTAATGATATATGGATATATTTATTTTTTTTTCTCTTTGTATTTGCTGCTCATAAAAAAGCAAGAAAGAAGTTTGATAGTTTTAAATAGTTTCATTAAATATATTGCTTTCTTCAATGTGAATTAGCCTTTAAAGATACATTATTTAAAGAATCAATTAAAGAAACAATCCCACAAATATTTGAAAAATAAACATGAAAAGAAATTATTCTACAAGTTGAAAAGTATTTATAAAAAACCAACTTAAAATATTTCTCAAAGTATTGAAATTTCTCATAAATTTTCAACATTTGAATCAAATATTGTTTAAAAAAGAGACTTTCAAAATATTATAGTATTGAAGCTGATTTTTACTTTGAAAATCCTTTGATTACAGTCCAAAACCTTTTTCCTCTAAAAGATACTATAAATCTCATAATCTCTGAAGGTCCCAACCATATTATGAAAGAATTTTAGACATAAGATCAATTCAACTTAAATATTTTATCAAGAATGATCCAAATATATTTATATATTCAATAACCCAAATTTTGAAATTCATACATAAAAGTGAGCACTTAGTTTAAACAAAACCAAATAAATCTTATGGTCATAAAAAATTAAAACAAAAAACTGAACCAAAATTTTAATAGAAGTTCAATTCAATCTTTCGTCATATTGAACTAAAAATTAAAAAGAAATGAATATTTTTCTTTGAAGTCATATATAGCTTAGTGGTGAAGTATTAAATAAAAACTTTTGACATGGTTTTAAATCCTAATTAAAGAATTTTAACTATTATTTTCAACATCACTTACAAATTCAAAAAAGAAAATGCAAATTTAATGCCTTGGTTCCAATATCAAATGCAAATATTTTTAATTACTTTGGTTTTTTTGGCTCGATTAGTTTAAAGTAAATCTTTTTCTAAAATTAAAAAGCAAACCAAACCAGATTAGTTAGTTTCAATTTAGTTTCTCTCACCCTTAGTCATACACCCAATGAACTAGGGCTAAGACCCTACAAAGCTTATAAAATTTATTGTGAACCAAGCAAGTGCAAAATATGTTGATAAGTTTCAAAATATATTCAAGTATGATGGTCCAATGACTAAAGCATGCATGAAGACGTTTAAATACGCATTAAGAGTGTTCGTGAAGAAAGTGATCAAGCTTGGGATGGAGAATCAAAATGCAAGTTCAAATATAGCTTAATTGAGCGCGTTTGGAGACTGGTTGACAAAAGGAAAAAATGATCATTTTTGCACCTTATTATCATATTTTGACCTTCAAAATGAAGAGTTCATGACAAACTTAAAAGGCCGTAAAGGGGGGATGAATAGGGCTAATGAAAAATTTAAAGGAATAAAGAAAACACTAACAAAATAAATGAAGATTAGGTAGAAGGACATAATGATTTAAGGAGTTCAATTTATAAAAAAAATCTATGACTCCACCTAACTTATCCATAATTTAGAATTTTGCAAACCCTCAACCAATCTATTTACTTCCTTATATTGATTACAAGAGAGTTTTTTAGGCTAAACTCAAACCTTTATAATCAAACTTTTATTGGCTTAACTTTAACCATAAACTAAAAATCCATGTGTTTTAATGGTTCACACTTAAACTAATTCTACTAGAATTAGTCCTCATTTTCCTTTTTCAACCCAAGAAAAGAGATAAAAGAGAATATAATCTAGTAGAGCACATTGAATGTTAAGGATTACTTTGTACAATTACCCATCTAACCTCTTAAATGAAGTTTTGAGAGGTTTATTCATAGTTGAGGAACAAAAACTAGGTATTAAAGAGTTGTATCACCTTCCTCTAGCTTCACCATCCTCATTAAATGTATAAACAACTTTTTGCAAATTTGAGCATGGTCATGGTTATGATATACCCAGTCATGATCATGACTATTAATAAAACTAGTTATTAAAGCCTTTACTATGACCGTTACACGGCTACCAGCTGGATTGTGATTGTGGTCATGGTCATGACTTCGAACAATGAGGGTCACTTTCTCTTTCGTCTTTATGATCTTCCTTGAGTCATGCTTGTGAGACTCACTTATGACATGTGTTATGATTATGATCATGATCATGACATGGATTATGAGGGTCATTATTTCTTTAGTCTTCATGATCTTCTTTATGTCATGCTCGTGAGGTTGAATCATGATCTTCATCATGATCATGACATGGATCATGAGGGATCACCAGATGATTTTTTAGTTCTCATCTTGGATAGTCACAATAATGAATATGATGGATGATCACGAGCACTGTCACGGTCATGATCCCAACCATGAGGGTTAATATGTCTTTTAGCATGGTTGTACTTATAGATCATGAGCATCACTTTCTTAATGCTAAACTTTTACTTTAGGCTTGAAATTGTCTCTTATTTGTGCTTAACTTATACACACTTGAAATAAACACATTAGTAATCTAAAATTAAGTTTGTTAAAATAAAAAAACAAGGTGGATTTGGCTTTAATCATGTAAATGGCCAACAAAACTCTTTAAGTAGAGCAAGTTACACTAAAATTGCATGAAATAAATTTTGAAGGTACTAGAAGGTTCTTGGAAGTTGTCAAGAGAATCTACAAGATTCCAAGAATCTTCCAAGAAGTGTCTATGCAAATAAAACCTAAAACATAGCGGCTACAAAAAAAAAAGTATTTGAAGACTTGGTCAAAATTTCTTTATGTTCAATTCATCTTCCTTGTTACTTTTTGAGCCAATTCCATTCTTTTCATTATAAATTCCATTCAAACCTTATTTTAAGCATATCAATTTGTTGCTTTTGTTCTTGTCTTGTTCAATTTGGTTACTTTGCATGTTAAGAGTCTTGTTTTCGCTATCCATAATAATGCTTTTTTTAGGATCAAGCCATAACAATTTGAGTTGAATTTAATTTGATTGTGAGTTAGCATATGTTATATTGTAAAACAAAAAAAAAAAGTAAAAAAGCAAAAACAAAAAAAAGGAGTTTTGAATTGTGATCAAAAGTTTATTGATCAAAGCTGAATTCAATTTAGCTTGCTAAATTCAATACATTTGCCTTATTTCAATTCTGAATATTCTACTCTTCTTTTTAAGTTGTGTTTTGGGTAGTTTAAACACTTATTCCAAATTTTCTTGTTTTTGTTTTGTTTGGATATTGTCTTTTTTTGTTGTGTTTTCTTTGGCTCTTATATTTGAGTTTAAATTGTGATGTGTTTGTATCTTATTGAGTTTAATTTGATAATTAGAAACTTAAGTTCTATAAGAACTATAAAAAGGGAATTTGAGAGATGAGCTCATTAGAAGGTAAAAGGCTAATCAAGTGAAACATTAGATTTGAGTGACATCCTTGTGAATGTAAACACATGGGGGAGTGTTACTGTGAAGTCCTTGTTCTTTGTTTCTAACATAGCAGGTTCTAATGAGGTTGAAAAAGATCTTGAGTGGGAGATTTTTATGAAGGCAATGCAAGATAAGAATGAACCAATTATTGAGTTATATTTAGGGATTTTTTTAGAAAGAACTAAAATATAGAGCATTTTTCATAAATATGGTTGACTTTCTTTCAAAAACATAATGTTGACCAAATTTCTTTCAAAATTACGGTATTGTTCTCTCATGCACAAACAATAACCTAACAACTTCAAAATAACCACCACTACCAACAACTATAAACCATACAATAACTTCACAAAAACTTGAAAACAATCATAAACTAGTAACAACCAAACAACAATCTGATAGTAACTTGACAACAACCATCATAAAACCAATACCACCGCAATTACCAACAACTAAAAATATTTTTTATTTGCTTGTTGTTGTCTGCTTATTGGGTTATTGTTGCTGGTTTTTTTTTGTTCGATTATTGTCAAGTTGTCATGAGGTTGTCTCTGGTTTTTTTATGTTATTGTCTGGTACTTGTTGGATTACCTATTTTCATTTTTTCTAATTGTTATCTGGTTCAATTTATTTATTTAGTACAAAGCCATCAGCAATAACAAAAAGAAAACCACAATTTGAAAAAAAAATATTCCTTGAATTTATTTAGTAAATATTATATTTATTCAAAAGTTTATATTATTTAAAAAAAATCAAATAACTAAAAAAAGAGTAAAAAATTTAAAACAAGCAAAAAACATGGACAACAACTAGAAAACAAGAAAATAACTTGACAACAATCAAATTTTGATAACTTTGTTTACCTTTATTTGAAAAAAAAAAATAGCATGACAACAACCAATTAAACAACTATCTTGATCATAGCATGCATCATCTACTCCCATGTTTATCTCAAACTTCAATTTCTACATATGCTCAAATTGAAAAACTGCCCACTAAATCAAAAAGATTGACTGCCCCAAAATAATGACGATCAAATCTTTTCATAATTAAATGCCCAAAACACTGAGAAAAGTTAAAGTAGAACTAAGAATCAAATCTTTTCAGATCTTGAGAGGACACTAGAACCAATTTACATAAGGTTAAAAAAAAAAGGCAACTAGAAAAAAAATTGAACTATATACTGTAAAAATAAAAGACAAAAAAAAATTGGTTATATACGAAACACACAATTGAGAAAAAAAAAAAAAAGTCGCCATTTTTTTTTTTTTTGGAAACGTTTGGTCAAAAAAGAGTGCAGAGGGTAAACTTTTCTGATATTTATGTTCCACCAAACAATATCCCTCAAAATAAATAAATAAATAAATAAATATATATATATATATATATATATATATATATATATATATATATATATATATATATATATATTGCACCAAACAATGTATAAGATGTTTCTTTCAAATAAAGGAAAAAAGTGCTTTGACCCATGTACTCTCAACTTTTTTAACATTTCTCCTTTCTACTGACTTTCAGGCACATTGCACCCTCACACTCTTAATTTGGTTTATATTGCAACCTTTTTGCAACAAATGAGTTAACAAAGCTTAATAGATCAATTCCAAAACACATTATGGCCCCCTGTACCCTTCCACTAAATTTTTGGTACATTTCACCTCTTCACTCTTAATTTCAGACACATGAAGCCCTTATTGTAAAATTGATGGTTAAAATTTTTATTCATAACAATTAAACCCATACAATTACTAAAATAATTGAATTAAACTTATTAAAATTTCAAAAATTTCTTCATAAACATCTTCAATTCAAACACCTCATAACAGCCATTACACATTTGATAATGACCATTACACCCTTCTAGGCATTTTTCCTTGGTGAATTAAGCTATAAATTACTTCAAATCGCATTCCATTCCAACTTTAAGCCTCTAAACCTTACAAGACATGAAAAACACATCAGATACATCTAAAATTTACATAACGATTATCCTAATACTAAATTAAAATTTTAATTAACCTAAACTCTATATCAATTTATTAGCATTGATGTGCCCTAGTGCCGTTCTTGTAATGACATTGTACATTTATCCTTATGGCAATAAAATATTGATTTATATAAAGTGTTTGTTTATTTAAGTATTTACCCATTAGCATTATGTTAAATGAGTTTATTGTCAAGTGTTGATAATATGAGTGACAAATTTATTTAGTACATATGCTATAAAATGTTCATAGTCATACGATTAATAAATGGGTAGTATTAATTTATAGACTATCACCTCTGTTTATTTTCCTTTATCGATATGTGATATCGGTGTTAGGAGGCAGTGATCCTCATGCTACTTTATATGAGATATCATAATAGACATGTGGATACTCATGTGATAGATGGATCAAACAATGACGTAAGATAAATGATTGCATGGAAATTCACTTTTATCAACAATCACTATCTTAGATATAATGGTTTTAACCTGAGGTGACACGGTCATCCATATATGGGTGGTTAGAGTTTGTTACCGCTTACATACCAATGCTAGCCATGTATGGATATATAGCGTGTGGTGGCTCTAATTGGTTATGTATAGGGATGAGTGATCGGCCAAGATAGAATTCATTACCTGAAGTGAATTGGAATAAGATCATATGCTATCTAAATTATTCTCAATGAATGAGTACCTAGTTAGGTCAAACTTGACTTACTTGAAAAGAGTTTCGGTGCTATAAAGTGTTTCTAGTAGAAGTCATGTTTTATTGAGAATTGAATTTAAGATGAGGTCATATGTGTAATAACCGATATTTTAAATAATATAAATATATTTTGAGATATGCAGTGTTAATAAAAATTTTAATTTCATTTATATATTATAATTAATTGTGTATATTTTTCAAATTATCTTATTTTAAAAAGTTTTATTTACGTAAAATAATTTATTTGAGAGCTATTATATTCAAAAATATTAAAGTTGTTGTTATTATTATTATTATTATTATTATTATTATTATTATTATTATCATTAGCATGCATGTACATTATTTTATTTTAATTGTCATTATTTTTAAACAGCATTGTTATTATTATTTCTATTGTTATATATAATTATTTTGAACTAAGATTATTTTATTATTGTTATGTGTTAGGTAGGTATGTGTGTATATATATATATATATAATAAAAAAAAATGGTCAAAAGCATTTAACCCGATCAACCCCCCATTCTTTCTTCCTTCTTTCTTTTTCTCTTCTCATTTTTTTTTTCTTTTTCTTCCTGTTCTTGCGCTAGAACACCATCACCACTTCACTCCACCACCGAATGACCACCACTCACCACTAGCATCTTCCCCCTTCCTCTGGACATCAACCAACATTGTTGTCCTTACCTAAAGCCACAGGAGCTCGTGAGTTGCAGCAGTAGCCGAGAGAGAAGCTTCCATCACCGGCGTCGACTCCGGTGGACTCAAGCGGGGTTCTTGGGCTTGCCGGACTCCTTGAGCTATGGTGAGTCCATTTCTAAGCTCCATTGAAGCTGATTCTCCTTTGATTTTGAGTTTTGATCAATTTTTTTTTATGGCCATTTAGGGTTTTATTATTTGTATTTAATTTTTGACTTTGATCTATGGATTTTCTCTTTAGTAATGTTGTTTAGAATAACTCAAACTTCTCAAAAATAATTTTTGTGTATTTTTTTATTTAATTTGAATAATGGGTATTTTTTGAATATTTTAATAATATATATTGAATTTTTGCTAATTTTGCTAATTAATTATTTTAGGTGAAAATTTGAGTTAGTTAGTGTTAGTAATTTTAGTATTAATAAAATAATTTTTAGTAAATTTATATAATTTTTGAGAAATTATTAGTATTATGTGATTTTTGGAATTATAGGTTAATTGTGTAATTTTGTTGAAAATATAGTTAAATAATAGGTTTTAAATGATTTTAGAATTTTATAGGGTATTAAATTAATTTTTATAAATTATTTACTATTTTTAACTAATCAATACTAATTTTTGAAAATTATATTCAAATAATTAATTATTTACTATTTTTGTGATTAAATGGGTTTTTAACTAATTTTATAATATATTTAAACTATTTGAATAATTAAATGTGAATTTGACTATTTTTGTTGAATATTTGAAAAATTGGATTTTTATAAAATTATATAAATTATTTGAGGTTTGTATTAACTATTGTGAAAAATATTTATATTTAGTGTTTTGATGTTTAAATAAATTATATTGTGATTTATTATTGATTTTATTGATTTTTAGTGATTTTAAAATATTATTATTTAATATTTATTTTTATCGCATATTGTGAACCTCGGTTGGGAATTGTGTAGTTCGGGATCCCAACCCGAAGTGTTGAGCTATTGTGAAGTTTAAAAGTGTGTTAAGAACCTTCAAGGATTACAAACCACGAACCCTAATGATTATGAACCCGTGAATTACTATCTTGAAAACCCAAGAACAAATTAAGTTTCAAAACCCAAGAATCGCTTAAATCATATTGTAAGGTT
The DNA here is from genome assembly GCA_947683625.1 of Mallotus nudiflorus. Taxonomy (NCBI): domain Eukaryota; kingdom Viridiplantae; phylum Streptophyta; class Magnoliopsida; order Malpighiales; family Euphorbiaceae; genus Mallotus; species Mallotus nudiflorus. Next base: position 2,590,681 of record CANTUR010000184.1, read on the forward strand.
TGGTTGATCAAGATTAGAACCTAAAGAAAACTAAGTTCTTTAAACCCTAACCCTTAACGCGCCATAATGATAGATCAATAATTCCTTAATAAGTGGTTTATGCATTCAACAAGAATTCAAGCAAATATGCAAAAGGACTAATTTTCATTCAATTTCCAATCTGTCTAAAACACACCATAAGGAGGGTTTTTATAACATCCTAACATAAGAAACCCTAATAAAACTATTAAACATAATAGTAAATAATATAGTTCTGAACTTAAATAAGGGATTTGAGCCCATATACTAGCCCACATTAGTCTTCATGTATTTGGACTTGCCAAACATTAAACAAAGTCCATTCAATTGTGTCTTCACTTGGGCCAAACCTAGCATGACCAATTGAACTTCCTTGACTAGCCCAATCTTGCATGTCACGACCCAAAATAGGGGCATTCTTTCGAATCCGGAACCCGTAACAAGCCTAAAAATAAAATAAACATGCAATAGTAATAACAATATATAATGCAGTGGAAATAAAAGTCATAAATATAATAATAACATTTGCATCAACTGGATTTAAGTCAAATATTCATCTCATATATATATAAGCTCTTTTAATACAAATCCAGTTCAAGTATAATACAATATCTCGCATAAATAAAATACATAAAATCCCACAAATTAATTTACAACTACTGCAGTGTCTAGATTATAAAAATAAGACTCAAGTAAGCAGTTTACCCAAAGAAATCGGGGCGGAAGAAATCCAGCGTATAGGTCTGCTACTGAGGTATGAAGATGTTGACTCTCCTGAAAAATAGTCAACGGAGGGGAGTCAGACCTCACTGAGTGAATTACTATAATATATATACATACACACTAAATGACAATGCATACAGTCAACAGTATATATATATAATATGTATATATACAGGCAAATACACACAGATGCAATAAAATCATTTTATATATTTCATTGAAAATCATCTTTTATGAAGGATCACATAGAACCTTATGATATCGAGACCTCAATCAGTGTTAGACAACACTCTAGCCATACAGGCTCACTTAATCCAAATACATCCACTTAATCCATTTAGACAGTAGACTGGCCCCGAGACACTAAGTCAACCGAGCTCCAACAGTCTGACTGTCAGTGTGATTGGCCCCGAGACACTTGGTCAACCGAGCTCCAGCAATCACACCTCCAAACCACATCTCACATCAGATAATCATATTCATTCAATATCCACAAATAGTTAGTAATATAGCCTATCTGCTATAAGTGCACCGGTACGTACTCGGTCTTAGTGCTACCCACTAGGTAGCACGTTCTATTGATATCCTTCATTAATAAATATAAAACATCCATTCATAATAAATGATGCATAAAATTAAATAAAATAACAATATAAACCATATATATACCGAAAATATACCAAAAGTAAACCAGGTATATTTCGAGTATATATACATCAAATAAATCCAGTTAAATTACAAAATAAACTAGAGATATATTTGAAAACATTTTAAATACAATTCATTAATAAAACATATATTTCTAAAATTATGCATCCTAAAGCACATATATATAAAATAGTAACTCACAAATTAGTGCGCTCCACGAGATGGATCCGACGGGCCTGGTCCACTAGGCCTCGGTCTCGACGCAACTAGACAAACAATAAATAACAGACATCAGAATAAACCTAACAGAAAAATCCTAGAACTCGATCTAGAATATTAAACACAGAATCGAGATTAGGGTTCGACTGGATATCACATTTTACGAGAATTCTATCAAAAATTCGGCAGAACCTCCCCTGTAAAACGGACATCTCTCTACTCAAAGAGTAGAGCCGACCCTGCAAAGAAACACACTTCGAAAAATGAGCTCAAAACAAATCCACAACCCCTCGGTCGGACTCCAAACTACAGTCTACCGATCGGGGTCCACAAACACAGAACAATTTCAGAAATACCAAAAATACCCTTATAACATAGAAATTCATTTTTTAAGTAAAAATTACATAATTAACCTTTAAACACAATAAAAATTGATAAAAACTCATTTTATTAGTAAAACCGTATATTATATATATAATTGAAAATAATTCACGAAAAATAGTTTTAATTAGTTAAAAATACCAAATAATTTGTAGAAATTATTTTTATACCTTAAATAACTATTAAAACTAATTAAATTACATTTTTAGCCAATTTTGTGTAAAATTACCAAAATGCCCTTATATATATAAATATACTAAAATTACTTCAAAAATTCACCAAAAATAGTATAATTATCCAAAATTAATTTTCTCAACATATTTATCAATAATATTAATAATTAAACTCAATTCACCAATTAATTTCAATTAAAAACACAATTAACCCTAATTTTCCAAAATTACATAAATTTAAATAATTCAAAATAAATACATAGAAATTCATAAAAATTCCAAATAAATTTCTATAATTCATTTCAACACCTATATTTATCATAAAACACAATTTCATAATTTTTTTAATTAATTTCCGAAAATTAGAAAATAATATTAAAATATTCAAAAATACCCAAAAATCAAAATAATCTCCAAAAATTCTACAAAAATTCATACATGTAGATTAAGCTACTAGGATCAATATTTGTGAAAGGAGGTTTCATGAATCAATCAATTCGAAGCTCAAAAAAATCAAAAACCCTAATATGGCATAAATCAAAAATTCAAAACCTAAGCAAATCAAGACCATTTAAGCTCAAACCAAAGCTAGAATCACACTCAACGGAGCTCAAGGAGAAGAAAGAGACTGGCGGTGTCAAAAATGGTGGCCGAAAAGTTGGTGAACGGCGAGGAGAGGAAGTTTCGGCCAAAATGGGGAAAATGGGGCTAACCGGCGCCGGGGAAGGAGCTTGGGGCGGCGGAGCAGCTGGCTGGGGAAGGCGGAGCTGCTGGCGGCACATCGACGGCAAGGGAACGGCAGTTGCAGACGGTGGTTGGTGATCGGGCACGGGAAGGAAGAAGAAGAAGAAGAAGAAAAGAAAAGAAAAGAAAAGGAAAGGAAAAGAAAAGAAAAAGAAAAAGAAAGAAAAAGAAAAAGAAAAAGAAAAAGGAAAAAGAAAAAAGAAAAAAAGAAAAAAAAATAATAAAAAATAATAATTTTTAATAAAATATTTGGGAAAAATCACACACCACACATTATTATTTACGATTTAATAATAAATAAAATAATTAAATAACAATAAAATTAATAAACAATTAATAAAATATTAGGGTAATATTAAACCCTAATTAAATAAATAATTACATGTACACACGGTGTTTAATATTTTAAAATATGTATAAGTTCATGCAAGTCCGTAAATATATTTAAAATAATTAATAATAAATTATTTACGTGAAATTTTTCCCTAAAATGCAAGTCCGGGGAAAATTTTACGTAAAGCACTTAAAATAATACACAATAATTAAAATAGGTTTTAAATACATATCAACTCGTAAAAATATCATAATATATTTACAAAAATTATTAACACTGCATATCTCGATGCAGTGTAAAAATATTTAAAAACACGGGATATTACATTGCATATAGCCAATTAAGGCTTCTTGTAGCTTCTTAGACCTTGACCTTGTAATTGGGCCTTGTGACATGCTTAATGGATCCTTAGCTTTATCTTTGGTTTTCTTGTTGTCCTCTCCATCAAGCTCATCCTTAGCTTAATCTCTAGAAATGCTGCCACCATTACCATTCTTAGGCTTGGCCATATCCGTATCAAAATGTGTTTGCTTACAGGATTGACTCTACTTCTATAGAAGGATGTCCGTTTTAAGCAGTAACTTAAGTTCCATAAGAACTATAAGAAGGGAATTTGAGAGGTGAGCTTATTAGAAGGTCAAAGTCTAATTAAGTGAAACATAAGAGTTAAGTGACATCCTTTTGAGTGTAAACACGCAGGGGAATGTACTGTGAAGTCCTTGTTCTTTTTTTCTAACATGGCGGGTTCTAAGGAGGTTGAAAAAGATCCTGAGTGGAAGATTTTTATGAAGGCAATGCAAAATAAGATGAACCAATTATTGAGTTATATTTAGGGATTTTTTTAAAAATAACTAAAATATGGAGCAATTTTCAAAAATATCGTTGACTTTCTTTCAAAAATATAATGTCGACCAAAATTCTTTCAAAAATACGGTATTGTTCTCTCATGTATAAACAATAACCTAACAACTTCAAAATAACCACCACTACCAACAACTATAAATCATACAATAACTTTACAAAAACTTGAAAACAATCTTAAACTAGTAACAACCAAACAACAATCTGATAACAACTTGACAACAACCATCATAAAACAAATACAAACACAATTACCAAAACTAATATATATTTTTATTTATTTTTTCCTTGTTGTGTTCGATTATTTTCAAGTTGTTATGAGGTTGTTTTTAGTTTTTAATTATTAATGTTATTGTCTGGTAGTTGTTGGATTACCTTTTTTCATTTTTTTTATTGTTATATGGTTGAATTTATTTATTTAGTACAAAGCCATCAGCAATAACAAAAAGAAAAATTTTAAATAAATATATTCATTGAATTTGTTTAGTAAATATTATATTTACTCAAAAGTTTATATTATTTAAAAAAAAATCAAATAACTAAAAAAAGAGTAAAAAATTTAAAACAAGCAAAAAACATGGACAACAACTAGAAAACAAGAAAATAACTTGACAACAATCAAATTTTGATAACTTTGTTTACCTTTATTTGAAAAAAAAAAAAAATAGCATGACAACAACCCATTAAACAACTATCTTGATCATTGCATGCATCATCTACTCCCATGTTTATCTCAAACTTCAATTTCTACATATGCTCAAATTGAAAAACTGCCCACTAAATCAAAAAGATTGACTGCCCAAAAATGATGAGGATCAAATCTTTTCATAAATAAATGCCCAAAATACTGAGAAAAGTTAAAGTAGAACTAAGAATCAAATCTTTTCAGATCTTGAGAGAACACTAGAACCAATTTACATAAGGTTAAAAAAAAAAAAAAGGCAACTAGAAAAAAAAAAAAATTGAACTATATACTGTAAAAATAAAAGACAAAAAAAAAAAAAAGTATGGTTATATACGAAACACACAATTGAGGGGGGAAAAAAAAGTCGCCATTTTTTTTTTTTTTTTGGAAACGTTTGGTCAAAAAAGAGTGCAGAGGGTAAACTTTTCTGATATTTATATTCCACCAAACAATATCCCTCAAATATATATATATATATATGTTCCACCAAACAGTATATAAGATGTTTCTTTCAAATAAAGGAAAAAAGTGCTTTGACCCCTGCACTCTCAACTTTTTTAACATTTCTCCTTTCGACTAACTTTCAGGCAAATTGCAACCTCACATTCTCAATTTGGTTTATATTGCAATCTTTTTGCAACAAATGAGTTAACAAAGCTTAATAGATCAATTCCAAAACACATTATGGCCCCCTGTACCCTTCCACTAAATTTTTGGTACATTTCACCTCTTCACTCTTAATTTCAGACATATTAAGCCATTTATTGTAAAATTGATGGTTAAAATTTTTATTCATAACAATTAAACCCATACAATTACTAAAATAATTGAATTAAACTTATTAAAATTTCAAAAATTATATATTTTTGTATAATTAAAATGTTAATCATCTAGTTCTAATAGATTTACAATAATAAAAATATACGTAGCTATAAAAATTATGACATACTTTAATTATGCATTAAATATTTGTACAATAAATAAAAGAAATATGGCAAAAAATAGTACATACAGTCATCTTTCTTACAATTTATGTTTAATAAATTAATAATTTTATAATTAAGTTTTTTAAATAAATAAAGCATTAATTTATAGGAGATTCTTCATTGACTTTATTTTTTAACTACTTTTATTTTACTCTATTTTTATCATCATAGAATGAGAGTTTATCATCCAGTAGTGGTTATTAGCAAAATGTAATGTACTTTGTAATAAAGAAAGTAATTGTATTAAATATCTCATATATTTTTTGTTGATTAAAAAATTCATTATGCATAATTTTTGCCATATATATATATATATATACCATTAGAAATAGTTGATTGACATCTTAATGATATACCAAGTCTAAAATTTTTAGAATTTTTAATAAGTTTATAATAAGTACATAACAAGGATATTTTTTTAACTCTCAATTTTCCAATAAAGGCTTAATGTGCTAGAAATTGGGAGTAGAGAGGTGCAATGTGTGTATCTATAATTTAGTACAATGGTGAAATGTGAAAATAAAATAAAATAAAAATTGAGTACAAGGAGCGGAAATTCATTTTGCCTATTTTGGAAGCATACTTACCAAGCTAATGTCATTCATCTTCTCAGTTAACTGAGCGTATAACACACGTTTTCTATCAAACAGGATACAATGTACAATAAAATGAGTAAAAGGGTGCATTATGCCTCAAAATTAGTAGAAGAATGAAATGTTTAAAAAAAAAGTAGAAAGTCCAGGGTCACAACGCCTTTATCCCGAAATAAAAGACAACCAAAGAGGCGGCCAGCAGCCATAAACATAATAATTTGCTTGGTTTGACCTTAAAACTCTTTTTTGTCCATCTGTGACCTTAAACTTATTGTGCAATCGTCGACAATGAATTGGGAAAAAAAAAATTTTTAAAAAAGAGCAAGCATGGGAAATTTGCCACTGGAAAGGCTCCTCAGAAGATAGCACCAATGATCCAACAAATTTGAGTTCCAAAAATAAAAACAAATGAATATTTTGCAATTGAACACTAGTTGCACTAATAACATTCTCCAGATAACTTCGTTCTGTCATAGGATACAATTTAGTAGTTCTTGTCCAGTATAATAAGCAGTTCAAACCGTGTTTATTTTCCACATCTTGATAAACCACTCGCATACCAGTAGTTCAGTAGTACGCTTTTCGAGGGTTGTTCTGTAGAGGATAAACCAAAGACCATTGATAAATGACCATTGCAAATTTAAATGATCACAGATGGAAGAAAAAGGTAATAAACGTAGTACCAGAGGATTTGGTCTGTAACGGTAACCGAGCATCATCCGTTTCTTATACTGCTCATATATATCATCATCAGCAGTCACCTCCCCAGGTTGCTGAGCGCCTACACCAAGATTATTTGTCTTTACATTACCAGCCATGATGGGATCTGCCATACCACTTCTTGAGCTCCCTAGACCCTCACCTGAAATCCCGATGAAAACCACACATCCACATTAACAGGTTTGTTCCTCACAGAAAAAGGCTCTAGGAAATTATATTACATAAACAAACAAGCTTAAAATGTACTATGACTTATGCAATGATAAATTGTTGCACTATTCAAGGTCCAAAAGATATATTACTCATGTTACAGCTAGACAATACGGTCTCCAAATACAAACCCCAGATAAATAAACAATATATAGCGAAAATTATGCAGTTCACTGATATAGTCACTGGTCAACCTAGCAGGTTTTGGTTATCAAATTACTCGCATACATTCTAGAGCACACATGCATGTGGTACATGTAGATTTTAATCTATCTAATCAAAGTGCAGAACAGGAATGCAATTCTAATTTGCTTAACAAATTTGTAGAGTGTAGGCTAGGATTCTAGACTTCACTCCCTTATCAAGGGCATACAAACTATTCTTGACAATTACATTTTGTTCTGTATTTAATTCACATCATAAATAGTTGAGCAATCCTAGATAAAACCAATATTGAACAAGAGGAATGCAGACATTTATTTATGAAACTGAATGCAGAAAATCCATTTGTACCAGACATACAGAACCAAAATCATTGCCAACAAAATTCAATGTCTCAATCTTCTATGTAATCATTTCAGCTAGCAATTTACAATATAAAAAAGTCAGATTTTGATATGCAATGTGAGCATATCTGCAGATGTGAATGTGGAGGCATGCAAGTAAACACACACAAATACCTTCTTTCCAGCCCATTTTGGACAACAGTTTATGCCCAACATTATCAGCCTGGATCTTGGATCTTTCTGTGGCCTCTCTAGCTGCTTTTTGTGCAGCTGCATCATTACAGGAAGCCAAGAACTTCTCAAGCTCTTCTGGTGGAATGTAATCACCCATGTGATGACCTCTTTTTGCAGAAGCTCCATTGCCTACAAAATCTACAAATGAGTCCATTGTAGAAAATGTGATAGGGATGCTATAAATCTACTGCCAACGAAATAAAAGGCTATTTAACCTTGAAGGGAAGCAGGTGGTGGCATTTCATCCTTCGATTGTTTAGGTTGCCGCCTCCTCTCTTCATGAGCTGCCTTCTTCATGTAGAACTCCATCATTGCTATGGGATCTGCTCCACTAGATTCACCTGCAATATAAAAAGCAGATGCAGCAGTCAACAAACGAATACAGATAAGCGTATTGCACAATTAATGCATCCAACAGAAAACAGATTTTTAAATTGGTTTACTCTGCTTCTACCAAAAATCAGATTCAAAAAAAAAATCTGAAAATGCAATTTCATTAGCCTCAATGCAACCCCAAACAGGGCAAGAGGATGTCATATTATTACCAGCTCTTCCTGCTGATGCTATTGATGCAGAAGTTGCCAGCCCCCCAGGCTCATCAGCCGCTTCATATAAAGCCGAAGCAGGTATTTGGTAATTTGGTTGCTGCTGATGCGACCTTTGAGAACCACTTGAGAATTTAGAAACTGAAGTACTTGTAGCACCTGTGCAGGGCCAAGAGTTTAACATTCAAATTTCACATAAAAATTGATGAAGTTTTCAATAGGAAATCAAACCACAATATCCAGCATAACAAAACAGACACTTCCTCCACTTTTTTTCCACAAGAATATTTCATGAACCAAAAAAGTGTATATGATATACTATAATGTCAAGGACCTAAAAAATGCAGGTAAGCACATCTTCCAAATGAATCCTCCTCCAATTAACTCAAACAAGCCTTGATCCCAAACTAGTTCAAAGCCAAACTTTCTTATACACTGTTGTACAAATGCTTGCCTTATCATTTAAGATGTTAACCATTTCAAAACCAATGATAAACATAATCAGACTACATTACTATATGTAAAGCACGGCATAATTATTACAGGCACAAGGCACATTAAGGCGCAAAGGGATTAGGGAGCCTAAGCGCAAGATGCATGCATGCACCTAAGTGACATGAGGTGCAAAAGAGACAAAAAATTTTAAAAAATTATATAATCTATTTCACTTTAGCATGAATAAGATGATTATATGATCGTTTACATGTACAAACTAATGCTATAGATCTATAAATGAAGAAACAATTAAAATAATTGGCAAAAAACAATTATAAGGAAATTACAAAGGCGCGCCAAGACAATATGGTGCATGCCTTATTGACATTGCTTGCCTTTCTGTTTTTGAACAACTAGGGTGTGTGCCTTGCACATTGCCTAAGGCGCACCTTTAACAACTATGAAGAGGAAAGAAAAGAATACGCAAACACGTGGAGAACACACAGGTTAAGCCTATAAGGTTTTAGACATTCTATCCTCAGCGTAGAAGCACAAGAACATAGCCAATCATATCTGTGAAAACTCCCAGTACACAACCTTTAAAAAACCACTGCCTCACTATCCATATATGCTTTACAACATAACAAACCTTTAAAAACCATAAACTAAAATTACAATGGAAACTAGAATAAATTATAAAAACAGTGATCCAGTACAAACCACCAGAAGGGTTTTCAGAATCCTTGGTCTGTGAAAGAGCCCTTTCCTCTTCAGCAAGCCGAAACTCATAGTATTTGTAGTCTGAGCAAGTCTTATCAAATAGAAATCTGCATAATACAATATGGTAAATAAATTAAATGTGCAATGTGTAAATTCCCTACATGCTGAAGCCAAAAAAGAGTTTGGCAGAAGCTTTAGCAAATATCAATGAGTATATCAATAAGTATCATTAGGACATACTTAAAAGGTGTCTCTCCAGGATTTTTTTGGCGAGTAATATGCTCAAATTGCCTTCCATTCTTGGCAACAAAACTTGCAAGTTTGTCCGCAACTTTCTTCACTGTAGGATCACTCGGGGAAAGTGGTGCTGCACATCACTTATAAAACTGATTAATACCAAGAGCAACAAGGAATTCAAATTACTCTTGTAGCAGGCGTGCCACATATTCCAAATCTTTCATTGAACATCTCTTTCGACCAATGTTGGTTGCTAGTTAAGGTATAAGCTGCATTCATCAGACAAGAAATATTCAAGAATGATTTGTTCTCTGTATTTCCCAGTTCAAGATCAGAGAACACATGCCCAGATGATTGTTTGCTAGCACCAGCTTAATTGGGAAAATTTTAATTGTTTAAGAACTGATAAAATAGCTATTCTTTAAGTGATGCACACATAAACAAATGAGAACAAAAAAAGCTAAGATAGTTAAAACTAGCAGTCCAGCTCTATCAGAGAAAGGGACACAAAGGTAAGGTAAATCACTTAATATTTTCCCAGTTTCTCTTTTATATTTGAGAAGATGAAAAAAAAAAAAAATTGATAAAAAGATTCATGACTTTACACCATGAGCACCAATAGCAAATAATTCAGGTAAAATGCAAGCATTCCTAGCAAGAAATAGGTATATAGGTATGCAGTCTAATTTTGTGGATGAACTTACAAAACATAACCATATTTGACACAACAGCAGCATTAAGTTATCAAAAGATAAAGCTAGGTGCAAAAATAAGAGGTATCTCTACTGACATCAGGTGAAAATGTAAGAATAAAAATAGAATATCCATATAAATAGTATTTACCAACATCCACTTGTTTTGATGACAGTTCAGAGGAATCTGACTGGCTCAACTTCTGCCTTTTAGCTGATGCATCTCCTGAAATGTTTCCCCCATCTGCTTCATCATCATCATCATCCTCATCTTCACCCAACTTGACTACAGGCGTCACAATCTTTGATTTCTGTTTCAAGCTGAAGGCAAGCTTTCTACCTGAAGAAGGCTGTGTGGTCTTGCTTGAATTGTTAACCTTAAATTGCATACTTAGCTTACCGGTGGAAGGTTTAGGAGCTAGATTCCCTGAAACAATGGTTTTGGGTTTAGATTCCTTCTCTACAGAAGCTTTATCCTTCTCCAGGTCCTTCCCCTTCTCTTGCTGAAGTTGTTTGAATCTCTCCATGAACGAACCATCATTAACAAAAAGACTAGAAGGTGCTTCTTTATCCATTGCAAATGAGCCAATTGTGCTCAGGCTGTCTACAGGAAGCCACTGTTCGACAAGTAAGCTTTAAAGCTATTTAGACATAAAAGTATAATATGTAGGACAGACCTTTACAGCTATTAGATTGCACATCTTCAACTCAATAACAGACAAAATTCCATATAAACTAACATACAAAAAGAAAATAACTACTCCACAAATAACACATCAAAAACCCAATTTGACCACCCAGCAAAAACCAACCTTACATTCAGAATTCCAACACCTTCTGCAGCAAATAAAAATCTGAACTTGAAATAAACTTTAGTTGCACATCTAGAAATCCATTTTATTTAATATTAATAAGCCAGCATATGAAATTAATCATTCAAATACAACAAAATTATGCCTATTGACATCAAACAATAATGAAAAATTCAAAATCCACAAATAAAATTCCTCGCTACACTAATCAATAACAACCCAACAGTCTATTTTGTCCAATTTTCACATATAAATGTCTTTTTTAAAAAAAATCCCTATTCCCGTCCAACAAACCTAAATCTCTATTCCTCTGAATTATTTCTCACATAACTTCCATCAATTCCTCCAAACATTACAGCAGATCCACAAAACAAGCATACATAAAAAATAAAACTCCCAAAAAAAAAAAGCAATATACCGCAAAATCTCTAAAGCAAGAAATACCTGAAAGGTGTTTGATGGAATGAAGGATTATCGATCGGTGATTGGCGGTATTATCGATGGTATATCGAAGATTACAGGAAAATTTAAGGGTTTAAATGAAAAGAAGAGATTGAGCTAATCCCTAATCTCTTTCTTTACTATATTATCTTTTCACCGTCTATGCTGAGGAAGAAGTAGAGAGAGGGCAGAGAAGTTTGCATCGTTTATATAATAGTAAAATTTTTGACATTGTCCTTTGATGTGCTGGAAAAATATATGATTGGCCCAAAACTTTTTTTATCAGATTTGGTCCAAAAATTTTAAATTTTTATTGGATTTTGTTTTCATGCAATTTTGTTTTAAATAAAAGGGTACCGATTATTGCTATTGCATTTTTCTTAAATATACTTAGCAGAATTATATGTTATTTATTTTCTAATAAATAAAAATACACTATAATGTAAAATGACATCCTTATTTTCAACTATGTATTTTATCATAAAAATTGATAATTAGTTAAAATGTTAAAAAAATTGTTCCACTCAGTAATTCAAATGATAAAAGTTCTATATATTTATATGTGAAAAGTTGGGTTCGAACCTCCGCTCTCTTCTTGCCTCTTGTGGTGTGGAATTAAATTATTTTAACCAATTAAAAAATTTTAAAAATTACAAATTAAAAGGTTAAAATAAAAAAAAATCACATGATTAATGAAATTTTAGTTTTAATTTTGTATTTTAATCTGCGAACAAATAAGAAAAAAAATATAAAAATGATAATAGTATTAGAAATCATAATTTACTTTCAAGATTACGAACTATACCTTCTTTTACAAATATATTTCATACTGTAAAAATTGAGACTCAAAATTCTTTTTCTCTAATGATAATAAAAAGGAAAAAGGACGGAAAACCATCATATAATTTCATAATTTTAGACTTTTAAATACATGTTATTTTTTATGACACTTTTAAGTACGTGTTTTACGTCGTTACACACTTTTCAGTTTATACAACTAATACCGTTAACTTCGTCCTACATGGCACTTATATGGACATAGTTGACCAATAGCTAAGACACTTCATCCATCCATTGACCCACACTAAAATAACTCATTAATAAAAAAATTCAAAAATCAAAAACCAAAGCACAAAAAAAGCAAAAATCATTATAGGACCCAATCCTAAACTCGCTTTTTTTTAATTCCTTATTCTTCTTTGCTCATAGTTAAACTCGAAGAAAGATGAGCAGCTTCTTGGTACTGGTCATTGACATCAAAGAAAGGAGCATTAGCTCCTTTGTTGCACTTCGAGGCCTCAGTAGCGTGCTACGAAGGAAGGGGCTGAAACTATTAGGTGTTATTCATTGCCCGAGAGACGCTGGTGAGCTACTAACTAGTGGCTTGTAAGACCGTAACAGGCATGGTGAGATAGAAGCAAAGTAAAGCAATAGAAACTACAGGGTAATAGTGGCAGCAAACCATAGAGAGAATTAAGAGAGAGAGATATTAATGGCACAACAAGCATAAAAGAAGAGGGAAGAACAAAGGCAAATTAGGGAATATAACTTGATTTTTTTCATTGTTATTGTTATTGTTTGAGGTGATTTTGTTGACATTATACTTAATTCATTGATTCAATTTTTATGTCAATGATGCATTTAGAGTGCTTAATAAAATGCTTCAACCTGAGTTTGATTTTCATACTGACAATGTTGTTTTGGGAAGACTTATAAAGCTTTCATTTTTGTAAATGCCTTTTAATGCGATATTAACTGTTAAATAGAAAGGACAAATAAGAAGCTTATGCCTTATTGAAACCAAATTGACCTTCAGATCATCCAAGTGTTGAAAAATATAGCTATGGAAGTACTGAGTTTGCTATGAGCCTTTTACGGAGTCAAACCAAACTTTCTCATAAGCTTTCAAAACCTCCAAAGTAAAGTTGCCTAAAGCCTTAAAATTAGGGCTAAACCTATTTGTAAGCTACTTGAAGCTGCATTATGAACTAGCTTAGTAGCTTCTTTAAGCCTGGCTCTCTCTTCTTCTAATTTCTTCCTCATTGAATCCAAATTGACCTTCAGATCATCCAATTATGAAACTTTGGTTTCTAATGGAGCCTTTGATAAACCTTTATCTAATAATGCCTCTTATTCCTGCTCAATCCTTGTCCTCTCCATTCGTAAGGTCTTCAAACATTTCTCATAATCCTTTATGAGGTATTCTGCTTTAATCCTCTAATGTTGCTCCTCATCTTGTCATTCCCACAATTAATGTAAACTTAAAGAAAATTCAAGCAAGGCATTCTCTACCCCCTTCTTAGAAATCCTAACCATTGCTTGATACCAATCATTGCAAAGTAAAAATATAAGTAGTGTGCCCTCTCTACATTATAATTCAAGAACGTCGAGTTCAACTCAACAAAGAAGTAAACAAGCCTCTTCAAAATTAACCAATAAAAATATCTGATTTTTGTGATTGATTGATTATTAAAGATGTAAAAAATCTAAAGAATTTTTAAAGAAAAAATTGGGAAAAAAAAAGAAGAGGAGAAGGAATTTTTTTGGTAATGTACGTATGGATTGATTTTTTTAGAATTTTTATGTTTTATGTTTTAGTTTAGTGATTTTTGAATTTTTTTTATTAATAAGTTATTTTAGTGTGGGCCAATGCATGGATGACATGTGTTCAACTATTGGATAACTATATCCATGTAGGCGCCAACTAGGACGAAATTAACAGTGTCAGGCATATAAACTGAAAAATGTGTAACAACGTAAAACACGTGCTTAAAAGTGTCATAAAAGATAACACGTACTTAAAAGTTTCACAAAAAATAACACATACATAGAAGTCTAAACTCGTGAAATCACAGGGTGATTTTTCATACTTTCCCCTAATAAAAATATATTTTAATAACTCATTAAGATCTTAAATTAATCTATATAGAAAGGTAGAATGATAAAAATAAAAATGTTCAAGATTAATTATTTTGTTATTCATATTTTTCCACACTACAAAAAAAAGGGAGAGAAATTAGGGGACAATTATAAGGGACACAAAATTAATGGTCCTTTAAAATAGTAAGAGAATAGGAGATGAATTCAATAAATATTTCCTTCTTCTTTTTTTGTCAACAAGGGATAGTTTAATATACATGAAAAATTATGATGGCTTTAGGGACAACTAATTTTAGGCACTAATAAAAAAAGAAATTGGTGCCAATTTAAAAATAAATAACTAGATATTAGTATAATATAATTAAAACACTAATTTTATGCAAAATTATGTCTAAATTCTCTCCTCCCTTGTGGGAGGGTTCAGGTCCTTTCCATGAAAACTTTGATGAACCATGCTAATGAGACAAGCTTTTTTATATCAGGATTCAGTGTTGGGCAATAACAACAGTGATAATTTCAACTCTTTGAATGACACTGTTGTTCAAGAAAATGATATTATCATTTGAAAGGATGTCTCAACACCAATAGTCAAACTATCAAACCGTCTTCGGGAGGAGATTGTGAAGCCTTGGGGAAACTATACCATTGTCAAGTTGTTTGGGAGATAAATTGGATATATAGTTTTATGTGATAGAATTAAGTCCTTATGGCAACTAATAGGCTCTTTCAAAGTCATTGATATGGAGAACAAATTCTATTTAATCAAGTTAAGTGGAAAAGAAGATTAAGAAAAGGTGTTAACGAATGGTCTTGGGATTATCCTTGGACATTACCTAACAGTCCAGAGATGGACTCCATCTTTTAAAACAACAAGCTCTAAGATCTCTTCAATCATAACATATGTATATTTCCCTAGTTTGCTGGTATAATACTACTAGGAATCAATCTTTTGAAGTATTAATGAGCTAGTGGGGGAAGACTTAGAACAACCTTTAATTTATCAGTTTACCCTAGATAAGGAAGCTCAATGTGTGGAGTACAAAGGGCTACCTCAAATTTGTTTCCATTATGAAAAGGTAGGCCACAATGTCATTTTTTGTCCAGTAAAATAAAATCAAGCAAATAAAGGCAATCATGAAGATGAAGAACCAAATGCATTGATGGTGCTAAGCTCAAAAACACATCAGAGGACCATGTAATCTACTATGGGGTCCATGCTCAACCTAGGCAATAGAAGCAATGTAAAGAAATTTAAATAGAGAGGCCTATAGGTGAGCAAAAGAAGCTTTATAAAGGAATAAAGGTGGTGCTATTGATGCTCCCCTTACAAGAGACAGTGCGAGAAAAACTCATATAGTATGAATCCTTCTTTAGAGATAACTATTATGAGTAGTAAGGTGGTTGAGGTCGAAGTGTTGCAAGCAATCAACTAAAGATGGTTTCGACTTACCTTGTTCATTAATTCTATTTTATTTTTCTCATGATGTTAGTCCTCTCATGGAACTGTTAAGGGGCAGGTAGTAATAAATTATAAAATGCCTTTAAGGATTTGGTGAGAGTATATTGTCCTACGATTTGTGTCATTCTTAAGCTTAAAATAAGTGGCTTATGAGTTAATACTGCCATTAAGGAGTTAGGCTTCAAAATCTCATTTCAAGAAGATACTAGAGGCTTTGTTGTTAGAATATGGATCTTGTGGGATGATGCTATAGTTTACATAAGCATTCTCCAAACACATTCTCAATTTGTTCATTTTAGTATAAAATTCTAAGGAATATCAACTTACTACACTGTAGTTTATGGAAGCCCAATAATCATTGTTAAAGAAAACTTATGGCAGGACATCAGGAAGATGTATACTTCTTTGCATTCCTCATGGATGCTCATCAAAGATTTCAATGCGTATCTAGGAAAAGAAGAAAAAATGGGTAGTGATTATATTCCTCTTTCTAGTTGTCGTCATCCAAAGACTTTATTAACTTTTATCAATTTATTGATGTAGGTTTCTTAGGTCCAAAGTTCAGTTGGTAAAGGAATGGTGTTAAAGAACACCTAAACAAATCCCTAGTCTCTTCTTCTTGGTGTATGGTATATTTAGAAGCCATTTTGCAACACCTCCCTAAAATTAAGTCCGATCATTGCCCAATTTCACTTTATTTCTTTGATATGCCCCATCCTCCAGCATGCACAAGACCGTTCCAGTTTCAAGCGGCTTGGTTAACACATAGTGGGTTCAAATAATATGTTAAAGAGAATTAGAGATGGAATGGTAACTTTATGGAGACATCTTTTAAGTTTGTAAAACAAGTTAAAGTGTGGAATAAAGAAGTCTTTGGAAATATTTTTTATCGAAAGAAGAATATTTTATCTCGAATGGCTACTATTGATAATATTCTAGATCATTGCACTTCATATCATCATAGACTTATCAGAGATAATTTGGCTTTTGAATATGAAGAAATTCTTCTACAGGAGGAAATTATGTGGTTTCAAAGATCTCACCAATGGTGGTTAAAATTTAGTGATAAAAATTCCTCATACTTCTATACTTGTATAATTATTAAACGCAGGTACTACAAAATTAAATTACTAAAAATTAATGGGTAGTAGGTATTAGATGCAATAATGATCAAATAATCAGCATGACATTTCTACTATAATCTTTATTCAAATGATAATATATGTGTTATATGTCCATCTTGGCCAAACTCTTTTCCTACTTTGAATGTAGCAGATGTTAAAAATATGGGACATGATGTCTCTAAAGAAGAAGTTAGAAAAGCAGTCTTCGACATGAATTCTTACAAGGCCCTGGGACCAGATGACCTCTATTTAATATTTTATCAAAGGCAATAGGAAATGGTTAATGATAGTGTCTTTTGAATGGTTAAAAATTTTTTTGTGCCTGGTAATCTAGATCCTAGACTTAATAAGACTCTCATTGTTCCTATTCCTAAAGTATTGAATCCTTCAACCATGTTGCAGCTTAGGCTTATAAGCTTATGCAATGTAGCTTATAAGGTCATTACTAAAATTATGGTTAGTAAAATTAAGCCCTTCATAGAGAAGTTTGTAAGCCAAATGCAATGTAGCTTTGTTCTTAGTCTTCAGATGACAGACAATGTTATTGTGTTTCAAGAAGTTTTAAACTTAATAAGAAGCTAGATTCGCAAGAAAGGTGTCATGGCAATTAAGGTTGACTTAGAAAAAGCATACGATAGGCTTAAACGAGATTTCATTAAAGATTCTCTTAAAACCAATGGGATCCACACAACTCTGATGGACAAATTATAAAATGTATTAGAACTCCTAGTATGAAAGTTGTTTGGAGTGGAAAACTCAAAGAAAAATTTTCTTTAACCTATGGCATCAGACAAGAAGATTTAATTTTGCCTTATGTATTTGTTCTTTTTATGGAATGTCTATCCCATCTTATCAACTATTTGATCAAATCTAGAACTTGGAAACCTATTTAGCTAAGTAAGAACAATCCTTTACTTTCCCATATTTTCTTTGTTGATGATCTTTTATTATTTTCTAAAGCTTCTAGTGATCAAGCTGCCGTCATTTAAAAATGCTTAGATGAGTTCTGTAATTCTTCAAGGCAGTGGGTAAATAAGAATAAGACCCAAATCTATTTTTCAAGAAAAGTTCATAGTTCACTTATTACAGACATTTACGGTAAGCTGGGTTTCACTAAATCAGAGAATCTTGGTAAATACTTAGGTGTTAATGTTATCCAAGGCCGAGTTGACAGAATGACTTTTAAGAGCACAATTCATAAATTTAAGTCTAGGCTTTTCGGATGAAAGGCTAAGAACCTCTCTCTAGTGGGTCGAATTACATTGGCAAATTAGTGCTTTATGCCATGCCCATCTATCCTAGGCTTTTAATGAAATTTCTAATGTTAACTTATAAGGAGATTGATAAAGTAGTGAGAGATAAAGTAGTAAAAATGCACTTGATTAGTTGGGATGAGGTGTGCAAGCCTAAATTTAAGGGTGGTCTAGGCCTTAGAGAAATCAAAGTTATGAACAAAATTTTTCTCATGAAGCTTGGGTGGCGACTTATGTCTACTTCGGATGCTCTATGGGTTAGAATTTTACTTAGTGAATATGTCAAAACTAATTTGCTTAATAGCACTTTAAAGGCTAAACTTAGGTGCTTAAACATCTGGAGAGGTTTGTGTTCAATTTAGGGGTTAGTCATCAGAGGAACTTCTTGGAATGTCAGCAATGGAAAATCCATTAACTTTTAGAAAGATAGTCGACTGGAAGAAGTTAATCCTTTTGACTTTACAACCTTAAAAGATGTCCCCTAAGCTAATATAAATCGATAAATTGCTTCTTAAGTTACTCAACAAGGTATATAGAAGTGGAATGATCTTTACAACTTACTTCCTCAATATGTTTGTCTCAAGCTAGCCAATATGTTTCCTCCTTCTGCAATAAATGATCCAAATAGTATTTTTTGGAACTTTTCTCCCTCCAAAAAATTCTCCACTAAATATGCTTCTAAGCTTCTTGACAATTATAACCTGCTTATTTCAAATCCCTTATGGAAAAAAATTTGGAAGTGGAAAGGTCCTCAAAGGGTTAAATCCTTCTTATGGTTGGTTATTAAAGATTGTCTTCCCACAAGCCTTTTGTGCTATAAGAGGAAGGCTATCCCATCACCAACTTGCCCTCTATGTGATCAAGAAGACAAATTTGTAATTCACATTATGAGAGACTACCCCATAGCTATAAGAATTTGGCTTTTAAGTTCCTCCTCTCAACGAAATGCAAATTTCTTTTCCCTAAATACTTGAGACTGGATTCTCTATAATATATTAATAACTATCATGCTTCTTCAAACGATGTGGAATGTAGCCTCATGTTCGGAGTTACTATATGGCTACTATAGCAATAAAAGAACTAGTGTGTGTTTCGCAACCAAATCATTCCTTTGGAAACTGCGAACAAAAATATTCTCCTTCACTGCAAAGAAATTCACAATTATGAGGCTTGTTGCTCTAGCCTCCCTTTTACATTTTTTTAGGTTCTCAACCTATTGATTGGTGTTCTCCAGATGTCAGGTTTGTGAAACTTAACATTGACAATAGTTGCATGCCACACTTTATGAGTGCAAGTATTGGCACTTTATTTCATAATCATAATGGAAAATGTATTATTGGTTTTACTAACAAGTATAAAGTTTATACCACCATTAAAGCTGAGCTTTGGGGAATCCTTATCAATTTACAGATTGCTCAGGAACATGGATTCACTAAGCTAGTCATTGAGTTAGATTCCCTTACTATGGTTGAAGCCATCAATAATTCGGTTAAAGTCTTTAAAAATAGCAATAAATGCATCAACTCCATTACTTGCAAAATAAGGGGAGCCTGGGAGGTTCATTGTGTGTTCAAAGGTAAAGAAGCCAATTCATGTGCGGATTGTCTTATGAGAGAAGGAGCTATGGCAAGTAGTGATGATCTTTCTATACTTTTTTCCCCGCTTGATAACCTGAAGACTTTTCTCCATGCTGATTGGAATGTAGTAGTCAGTTAGTGTTTTTCTTTTTGGCTCGGGCATTTTCCATGTGTGTGTGTGCATATATATAATTAAAACATTGAAATAAATTTTATTTCAAATAAACCTTAGGTCTTCCTCCTCATCTTCAATTTTAAGTTGTGTTACATTAGTAAGGATGAGTTCAAAGATTATCAGTGTCATAGCCTACGCAAGTAATAGTGCTAATTTTTTTTATTTGAATTAACAACAAAGAAGTGAATTGGGTGCAATTATATTAACTTTTTTTCTTTGAGTTCACTAGTGCAAATATATGAGAGTGAAATTATGATGGCTATGCTTTGAGTTCATAGCAAACAAATGAATCGTCCTCATTATAGAGGCACACTATTATAGAGGTGTGCTTTAAGTTCATATTTATGGGACTCATAGCATGCGTATGTCACTTTTTTTTTATTGGAATTGATGAATAACAATAGTTAAATTTAGCTATACAAAGTTGTTAAAATTGCCATGCATTGAGATAACATATTAGATGGTTAAAAAATAAACAATTGTCTTACTCGATTTATAAAAATTTTTGCTTTAAAAGTATTGTGTTTATTGTTTTTTTAATGTGGCACATACTAATAAGTATGTTATAAAAATTAAAGTGTCTAAAATACCACTATTACTACAAAAGGGTGCAACTATTACAAAGACAACTGAATCAGATGAAACATTCCCTCCTTCTCAATCTTATTTTAATAATAATTTTAAAAATAAACAATCATAACTAAGTGTTCAAATTTCAAAAAATTTACTAGGTAAGAATTATAAATTACTGTAATTTAATTTTTTACATTCAACTATTATTTGTTGTATCTTCAAAGCAAGAATATTATGCTATTGATTTTAAATTATTTACTTTTTATCATTGTTTTTTGTTCGAAGTACTTAATAATTTCGCTAGTGAGATTCATAAAGATCAATTTGTAGACACTCTTGCCTTCTTCACAAATTGATGGAATGATGAATACTTACTCAGGACCGGCTTAAGGGTATTTGTGGCCCTAGGTAAACAATTATTTTTTTATTCTTCAGATTTAAAAAATCATCAACTGACTATTATTTTTTTAGATATTAACTATTTTTTACTATTAACATTAAAAAATTAAAAATAATTTGGTATTAGCACCAATATTTGGTCTTACCTTAAAAGGGAAAATTTTAAAATTTTCAACTAAAAAATTATAAGTATATTTAATTTGTTTTATTGAATGTAGGGGGGGGGGGGGACAATCAATTAAATTTAGGTGAGAGATGGTTAATATATAAATTTTAAAGAATTATAATAAAATATAATTGGTTAAAAGGAGGTAGTGGCCTCTCCTTATCCCTTTCCTTCTTAGTTTTGGCTTTAATTAGCACATAATAAGTTTTTAAAAATTGTTTGAATCTAAAAATAAATATAAAATTATCTAGCAAATGATTTAATTAAAAAATTAACAAATACTATTGACCATGTACATGATCAAACTCCAAATTTTGGACTTTGACAAACAATTTTTATACTAATAATTTCAGTTAAGTTTGTGGGGAATTATATACCAAACATATACCAAGTATATACACTTTTGGATAAATAGTGACCTTTCGGGCAAATTGAACCTCTAAGATTCAAGAAGGCTTTTGACATTTTTAGAGCTCTTAAATGAGAAAAAGAGATTCTTCACATTTGAAGTAGACATCTTGAACTTTTTGAATTGGGCTTATTTGTCAAAATTCAAATTCATTTGATTATGCAAATTTTGAGTTGAAATCCACGTATACGTTTGCCATCTCAAACTGCACATCTTTTAGTATTTAAAACATATATTGAGTTACAGAAGTCCAATTAAGGTGATTCAAAATGATATAAAAAGATAAGTCAAATTTCTATAACTTTCATGAAGAAGGTATAGGAAAATTAAAATTTTTTCAAGGGAAAATCACAACTTTAACTTGTGTATAGTTGTCTGACAGTATTCTGCATTTCAAATTTCATAGCTCTTACTATTTTGGACATATCCTAAGCTAAAGAAGTTCAATTTAGGTAATTCAAAATGATATGGAAAGATAATTCAAATATCTATAGCTTTCATGAAGAAACTATGGCCAAATTTAAATTTCTTCAGGAGCAAATCACGACTTCAATTTAGGTATAACTGTCTAACTGTAGTCTGCATTACAAATTGCACAAGCCTTAACATTTTGGACATATCTTGAGCTATAGAAGTCCAATTTAGGTGATTCAAATTGATATGTAAACTAATTCAAATATATAAAACTTGAATAAAGTAAGTGTGGGCAAATTCAAACATCTTAAGGAGCTAATCACGGTTTCAACCCATGAATAGTTGTCTGACAGCATCACTCTCAATGATTCAAAATATAGACGTTGGACACATTATTTGTACCTCAAAAAGCTATATTTTTTAGTATAAATACCTTTAAAATTGAATGGAAGTTAAGAAACTTATTTATCATTCATTATTTCTTAAGCATTCATTGAGCTCTCAAATTCTCTTAAACAATTCTTTGTTTATATAACTCTTGTAAGAGTTGGGTGTGTGTTAGAAATAAAATTTTACTTCATCTTAAATCTTCGGTTAGATTAGAAGTGAAGTGAAATTTATTTTTAAAGGAATTGGTTTAAGTGTTGTCCATTGAAACACTTGGGTTTTGGTTTTTTGAGTGAGCCTTGAAAACTCATGTTGTAAGGTTATAAGAGTGAGCCATAAAACTCTTGTATAATCTCAATCCTGTGAATAAGATTATAGGTGATTAAAAATCCTAACTTAAGGATAAGTTAGGTGGAGACGTAGGATTGTTGTTGAATCCAAATTCCTTAAATCTTTGTGTTTTTCATTCTTCCTTCTCAACTTCTATTTAATTCTTGCAAAGAATTATTTTAATTTCTCATTTTTATTTGATAGTCCTATTCACCCCCCCTCTAGGACTCTTTTTTAAATACAACATAAAAAAAGAAATGAATAAATTTAAACTATAAATTTATTTATATTTACTTTCAAAACCATTGAATAAAATTTATTTTACATATTTAATAGTAATTATTTAAAAAATAAATTTTATTTTATAAATAAAATAGAGTGACTATTTCTAAGAAAAAATACAATAGAATAAAAAATTATTTAAAATATTTTTGGGTTCTTTACAAAAATGCCCCAAAAAAGGAGACCACTTACATCAAATACCCTATGTTTAACAATAATTACACATGTGTCCTAACTTTTCAAATAATTACATGCGTGCCCTTTTCTTCTTCTTTCAACTGTGCAATTTCTTTTCCATTAACTATTTGATTTCTTCTTCCCTCAGTTGTGACCTAACTTCTAATGCCTCGAAGCTCAAGCTCTTCACAAAAATCAATTAAAAAATCATGAACAAAGGAGCTTTAAAACCAGAGTGTTACTTTTATGGATGGCGATATACTCATCAATCATGACAATGATCGAATTTTGTCTCAAACTGAACTTAAAGTTGTAATCCTCTACTTCGCCTTATTTCTTTTGATACAAATGCATATGCAAACTTATACGAACCCTACCTATAATAGAGATAGAACGCGCATCCAACTTTGAATATTAGCCCAAGGATTATTAAGGATAGGTTGTGTTGATGGAGCTAAACCCCTTGCTTATTAAAGTGAAGCAAGATACTTAGCTATTAAAAGATGAACAATCACACAATTTTAAGTCTAATCTAACCTAACAATTGTAATGAAAGGTAGAAGTGAAACAATTCAAGTAAACTTGCAAAGTTTCAAAAGAACAAAGTTTAAGGAAAAACCTCAATTTTAATATTTCAATCCTTCTCTAAATTCGTTTTATATATTTGCAGCCCTTATATTGGCATGTAAACAACCTAATCCTTGAAGGAAAATGTTTTATTCCTTATTCCCAAAGATACCTATATAGAAAAAATCTTAATTAAGAAAATTTCTTTTAAAATAGGACGACTAATGATAACTCATCTTTGAAAAGTCAAAATTGACAACTCATTACAATTCATGTCAACTAGGCATAATGATAACTCATGTTGATCATTGACCCTTGACTTTGACTTGTTGACTATTTGACTTTGACTTAGAATATTCTTGAATCTTCTTACATCTTATCGAATCTTCCTTATTGACTCCAAAATAAGAAAACAATTCAAAATTTGTGTATATCAAGCTAATTAATTTCAGAATATGAAATTAAACTAATTAGCTTGAATTCTTCATATTCAGCTCCATGCTTGCACTAAAAAAGTATTAAAAAAATAGTTGGCATTGAATAATAAATTAAAAATAAATGTATTCAATTAATTAAAATAAAAATTAAATAAAAATAATTGACATATGCATATCAATTAATTTGAATCCAAGTATCAATGCTTAACTTATATTGTCCAATTATGTTAAAAATTAACAAAAACTATTAATTTTTTTTACACAACAAGCTTAAGAAATAATAAAGAATGATACTTAAAAACATTTTTTTTTCTAAATATTATTCGTATATGATACAATCAAAACAATATATTTTCTGAATATTATTCGTATATGAAACCTAAAGTGGTAAACTCAAAATAGTATTAGAAACTCAAAACAGTATAATTTCTTAATATTATTCATATATAAAACTTAAAACAGTATCGAAAACTCAAAATAACATTTGAAAATGATAAATAATCATCTGAATATTATTCAAATATTTTCCCCAACCAAAAGTATATTTTCTGAATATTATTCATATCTGAAACTCAAAATAGTATCTGAATATGATAATTTGAGTAAGTATTTATTGTTAGAAAAATTATCAAGGAAATAGTTGGCATTGAGTAATAAATTTCAAATATAATTGTATTCAATTAATTAAAATAAAAAATAAATAAAATAATTGATAAATGTATATCAATTAATTTGAATCGAAGTGTCCATCTTTTTTCAAATGCATGAAACTTGAAATATTTTTCATTTATTTCTATTTTATTATTTGTATATTTTATTTTATTTTATTTTTCATGTATAAAATGAATAAAATAATATCAGTCTAATACACACACACGCGCACGCACACACGCACATATAAATCTATATTTCAAAATATTTTTTAGGATATTTGAAAATTTAATTATTTATTAAAACTAATATGAGTTATATAATTTAAATATATTAATTATAATCTCTAAAATAGAGCACACCGTCTATATATATATATAAACAAAAACTAAGAATAAAAATAAAAAATAAAAATAAGGAAAAAATAAAAAAATTTGAAAAAATTAAGGATATCAAAAAATAAGAAAAAAATAAGGATATTTCTCAATAGTGGTTATATATATTTTTTGCCCAAATGACTCAATATAAAAATATGCCCAAATTTGTATATTTCTCAATATTGTTTATATATATATATATATATATATATATATATATATGGCACATAGTTGGGGCTCAATATTTAGAGGGGCCCTAGGCATAAGCCTTAGTGGCCTATACCTAAAGTCGAGCCTGTATTTACGTACTACTTGGTGAAAATATTCTAAATGATAGAGGTGATGCTCTTGGTATAAATTTTATTATTGTTACTTTATTGATTGTTGTTGATAGATTGAATTATTCTCGATATTCAGAATCATATTACATTTATAATTTTTGGGTGGATTAAAAAATTATGCATAAAGTAAATTTATGTTAGGTATTTTAATATATAATTACTAATTGTCATATTTTATTATTATAGTAACTACAATGACAAGTACATTTGGTAATACACAGTCGCAAGTTCCAATTGTTGATGCAAGAGCTCATATGTTAGAGAATATACAAAGTATGTACCACATATTATTATAAATAATAATATTTCAATTTTTAATTTTTTGATTATGTGTGTGTGTGTGTGTGTGTGTGTGTATATATATATATATATATATATATATATATATATATATATATATATATATATATAATATATATATATATATATATACATATATATATATATATTTGTTTATTTATTGATGATTAGTGCGAAAGAAACAAGTTAATTGTTTGTATACATCTTGGAAATATTTTTCTCCTATTGGTAAGCATGAAAGAAATTTGGCTTATTGGTTAGGCTATTGTGCTAGTTCTTTTAGACTACCAACTCTCATTGGATACTATTGAAAATAGAAACCATTCGTTGTTATGAAAAATGGTTCAGGTACTCCATTCATAAATATTATGTACATAATGAGACATTTTTTTTATGTATATTCAATCTTTCCATATATAGAGGTTAAATTAAAAGTAATACTTATTCGCATATTTGTTTAGGATTATTTTGGTGTAAGTCTTAAAAGCCCTAAAAAATAGGAAAAAAATTTAAGAAAAAAGGTCATTCAAGTCAAACCAGATACACCTAATATAAAAAAAGCAAGGTTTGAACATTATTGTTTTTATAAGATGAGAACATTATATCGAAAGTGGAAATATAGCCAGCATCTAAAATATCTGAAGTACTCGAGTGATGAGGAGTGAATATAATATGTTCTTAATAGGTATAATATGTTCCTAATAGGCTGATTCATGATATGGTTGAATGTCATTGTTCATTGTGTTTTCTAAAGAAGATTCTTCTTGTAATATTTAAAATAATTATATTGGTAGAATATGTTTTTTTAGTCTTATATATAAATAACATTTGTTTTCAATGGTGTATAGGCTACAACTAAAGCAAATAAAGATAATCGTGTAAGCTAGATGATTCTTTCATCAACTAGTCTTACTCATTTTGTATAAGTGGAATATGATATGGTAAAATTATAATAAAAATGCTTCAACTATAATAAAACTTGTTATTTATTTTTATTTTATGTGTTATGTTAAAATGGATTCATCCAACTAAAATTATAGATTGAGGAAGAACTAGGTGAAGTTCAGTATATCTCTAAGGTTTGGATGGCCATGGATGACTTTTTAATGAGGAAGGCTAAAAAGAGTTTTATGATCATGAGTCATTTAAAATATATGCAGGTGCATTATTACAAATATGTATATATATTGACAAATAATGATTATGATATGCATAATCATATGGCAAATTTAAACGTTATTTTTATATTTGTCAACAAGAAATGCAACTTCTTGAGAACTAATCAAGAAATGATAATAATGAGACTCTTACTCTAGACAATGTCTTAAAACATGTATGTAAGATAAGATTAGGTTATATTTGGGGAAGAGGATTAAGGTATAAAGCTAGTGTAAGAGGTATTTTAACATTTACATCTAATAATGAAGAAGTTGTAGAGTTCAGATCTTAAATAGCAGAAATGACTGCTCGATTGCAAGATTAAGAAAATAGGAACAAATAATTTTTAGATTTGTTAAATACCTTGATGCATGAGAGACATCTAGAAAATTTACATAATTCGGTAAGCATTATTATTTTCATTACTTCATTAAAATATGAAAATTCTTCATATAATTTTTTTTTTAATTTTTAGTAATGATATGTACAACCATTGTGTTTGTTTCAAAATTTTGTACAGAATGACATGTGAAGATTAAAGAATGTGTTTCACTAATGATTTAACATTTTTCAGTATTTATTAGTTTTAAAGTTTACATTTTTTTTTTAAAGATTTGCTTACCATTTTTGTTTTTATGGATGTGTTATTTATGCTAATTTTTCACTATTTTCAAATTATGCGTATTCAAAAAAATTATAGACATGGGCATGTTTTTGCCAGTGTGTGAACTATCATCTACTTATAGATAGTTATGTAATCATGTACACAGTCAGATATTATATTGTGTTTTAAAATTTTGTTACACAGTCTTTTTACACAAGTGTGAAAGAAATCGTGTTCAACAATATAAATTATTTCAAAATCTATACATTCTTGTGTACGGGCACGTATGTTGAATGTGTTATAATATATTATTGCACACCCTAGTACTTTAAAAAGGCATGTAATTTCTTGTGTCCACCAAGTTGGGCTTAATTGCACCAAAATTTGATATATGGGTTGTAAGGAATTTCATTCAAGGTGTATCACACAACTGTGTGATGATATGATATAGTTGTGTGATCTTGTTGTTAAACTCTTAAGTGTATCACATAGCTATGTAATATATGGATATATTTTAGCAAACTTTCATGGCATATCGTATGGTAGTGCACCTATATAACATAGCTGTGTGCTCTTTTTTCCATCAGGCAGATTGTATCGCACGGTTGTGCACCTATGTGACACAGTCGTTCAATGGCATATAAATTTAAAAAGAATAGTCATTGTAACAACTAGTTTTTACTATTTAAGATTATTAGCCTCAAATATTAACATTATTTCACCCTCAATCACTATATAAACCCCCAACATATACAGATAAAAAGCATACATATATAGTTTTTTTTTTCATTCTTCTTTAATTTTTACATAATCTTTTAGTTTTCCTAATCTCTCCATAATTCCTAATTCTAATTTCCTTCCTATTTCCTTTTTATTTTGAGAAATATATATATAACTTCTTATACATCTTTTTCTTATATTCAATTCTTAATGTCAATCATGTTTAAAAGAGAGGGCAAGAGAGCTACAAAATAAAAAGGGAAAGAAGTTCAATAATCCATACACAAGGTTTTTCCATCAATAATTAAATTTAAGAATACTTTGCATAAGAGAAATTTATGCAAAATAGCACCCATAAGATCATTCCAAATGACTACATTAATGTTGATGCTTTGAAAAGGTTGGCTTATAGGAGGAAGGAGATTTATATATTAAGCGACTTGGATAGGAAAAGTGGGTACAATAATAATTTCCAACCTATAAGGTAATTGGTTATGATTTTTTTTTAGTTTCTTTTCTTATGGTGAGAATAAGGCTATAATTTCTTTTAGGTTGGGGAATAAGGATTTTACTATGTTTACTTAATGTATAAAAAGAGCTTTGAAAATGCCTTTTCAATAAAACAAATATCCACTTTTTGATAAGAATGAATTTTGGAGACACATTACTAGATTAAATGATCCATTTATCACTAGGCATGTAAAAGCATCTCATATAATATCCCATGCTTTATGCTATATGCATAGATTGTTGGCACACATTTTATTTAAAAGAAAGGAAAGTGATGCGGTGCTTAATCACCACAAGCTTAAAATTTTACATCACATAGTTCATTTTTAAGAGGTAGTAAAAAATATTAAAAGGGCAATTCGTATAGGAGGAGTAGTGTTAGTATTAGCTAAATATGTAGGTTTTGGAATATATAATATTAAATTTAGGAAAAATTACAAATTTGGTATATGAACTTTTTAAGTTTTTCAATTGCTCTTACTTTTGGTGGCCTTCCTCTTCCTCTTTTCATCTATAACTCCAACCATATATTTAATATAAACAATAAATAAAATGCACATCACAAATTCATCCCAAACAACAAATAAAATGCACCTTTTGGATTGTTGATATATTTATAAGTGCACTTGGTATGTCCAACTTGTAGATATACTTGGCATGTGATTTGAATTCCATACCTTGATATCTTGTTTGCATTCCTTAGTTCTTCACTAATAGCTCACTGTCTACTAACTTTTAGCCTACCAGGCATCTTGGTGAAGTGTGGGGGCCTGATTATAGTTTTAGTTGCCTTGGGCTGCATGTTAGGCCCATTTATTAGTTTAATTTCAATAGCATAAGTGCTAATATAATTTTCAACTCTATAATAAGAATGTAAATATTATGTATTTTCCCTATTCATAAAATGAAGGATTGCACATGCATGTATACAGGGGATTCTAGTTAGTTGCCAAACTCTATAACTATATGTTAGTTTATAACAAATTTGTCAGTTATAATTGCAACTTAGAACTTATCCCCTATAGTAAGTTTCATTATAGATAACCTACTATTAAACTTGATTCACTTTAAATTTATTCTCATTCTTAGGTAACTATTGTTAGTCACTTTACTCATACCAATCAATTTCTATGCATCCTCTCCATCAAAGACTCTTTTATATCTTCTAACATATTTATAATTGGTCTTCCCTTAATTTTCACAGTATGACCATTACTAGTTTCACATGCATTATTATCAATTATGTTTAATCCTCCTCCTTCATGACCTCAAGTTTATATGTGAATTCATCTTCAAAGGTGCTCTCAGTGACCCTTCAAAACATATTCTTTAATGTTTGCCCTTTATATGCCTTCTTCTAGTTGCAATTGACATGTCTTGCACATTTTCTATGCTCAACATTTAGTGGAAATTTCAAAATGGCATTGATTAATCCCTACCAATAATTTCAATTAGATTTATAAATTCTTATAACAATATAAAAAATAATCATAAAAAATATTAAAAATTCTATAATTATGTTGGTAACTAATGAAACTCTAACTAAGGCCATCAACGACGTTGAGATTTTCAACAGCTAATTCTAGAAAATAAGTCTAAGAAAACTCATTCTCTAACTACACAACTACCTAAAAAATGGGGAATATTTGGTTTTCTCATTTCTGGCAACAGTTGAAAGTAGAGCACCTCCTAAACACATTTTTAAAAAACATGTATCAAACCCTATCATTAGAGCACATCCATTAAAAAAACATTTTCTCAATGCATTGGAATAAATAAAGAATCCCTTAAATGAACTATCATCATTTATTAAGAACTCAAATCTGCCTTCTAGATATACTTTTATCAGTTCAGCTTTGCATAACCTCAATCTACTATAATGATCAACCACTGATCCTTTTAACATCTCAAAAGCTTTCCATTTAGCTTTATAACACTTTTGATGATGCCTTAAAAGGGTTGAATAAGGCTAATGAGGGTTCTAGAAAAAAATGATTTTAGGGAATTAAATAAGAATTGAAAGAATATTGAGAAGGAAGAATGAAGAACACAATGATTTAAAGAGTTCAGATTCAACAATAATCCTACATCTTTACCTAACTTCTCCCCAAGTTAGAATTTTCAATCACCCATTATCTTATTCACAAGATTGAGAGTACACAAGAGTTTTATAGCTCACTTTTATAGCCTTACAACTTGAGTTTTCAAGGCTCACTCAAAAACTAAATCCTAAGTGTTTCAGTAAACAACATTTAAACCAATTACTTTTAGAATAGAATCTCACTTCTTGTTTTTTAATCCCAGAAACTAGAATAATAAGAATGTATATTCTAACACTTACCAACTCTCATAAGAGTTACACAAATAAAAAAAATTAAGAGAGAATTTAAGAGCTTAATTAAATGTTTAAGAGAGAATGAATGATAAGCAAGTTTCTTAAAAATTCAATTGAACTCCAAGAGTTGTTTATATAGATAAACAACTTAGATTATGGTTGTTGAATGCATTGATTATGTCTCTAATATCTCTTATTTATTTTTTAATCATTTTAGACTGATTTTTATTAGAACGTCGCTCACGGTCATAAGAAGCAAGCCCTGGCTCATAAGTGTCAGTTTGAGGACAATTGCATTCAAAAATGTCCATTGAATGCTGTCAAGACTGCCTTTATAAGTTGATCTCTACTCCTCATGATTATAAGGGTAGCTTGTGAGGAGCACTAACCATTTTGCCAAAAAATGATGTCCTAAGGCACTATAAAAGGTTGGCTCATTAAAAGCTTGTGACCAGACCACTATAAGTCCAATTTTGTATATTTTTGGTATATAAATGTTTCTTAAAGATTGGGGACTTGCCTACATTGAGATACTTCATTGAAATGCATATTTATACTTTTTCAAGCAGTATTTTATTGTCTCTAATCATTAAACAATTATTTTTAATAATCAATCAACTTCTTACACACTTAAAGGAAATAATTAGAATCTTAATTGTTTGTCAAAGTCCAAAATTAGGAGTTTGATCATGCAAATGGTCAACAATCTCCCCTTTTTTAGCTTTGACAACCAATTTGATAAAATAATAAATAAAGTGCGTGAGTGTTAAAAATAAATGACATGAATAAGTATGTATTTTACAAAATAGCTCCCCCTTTCAAATTACATTAATGCAATATGTAAAAAATTGTGCTCCCCCTTAATATATGCATAAATTTATGTATCATAGTATAAAATAAATTGAATTATCATGGCATACATAAGGAATATCAAATAAT
This sequence comes from Mallotus nudiflorus, assembly GCA_947683625.1. Classification (NCBI taxonomy): domain Eukaryota; kingdom Viridiplantae; phylum Streptophyta; class Magnoliopsida; order Malpighiales; family Euphorbiaceae; genus Mallotus; species Mallotus nudiflorus. The sequence goes on from CANTUR010000184.1 coordinate 2,623,142, forward strand.
CGTAAAGGAGATGATTAAAATGATTTTAAAAAATTTCTCCTTTATAAATTTATTTCTTTATTTCTCCTCCTTTTTGCACATAATAAGAAATATAAATTTAAGATTTTATTCCTATTTTTTAAAAATAAAAACAACATAAAATTTAACATGAGGAATAAAAAGAAACATGGTCTAACATAACAAATGTGTTAAAAACATAAAAAAACATGATAACATGATCATTTAAAAAATGTTAAGCAATATGAAAGAAATAATTTCAAACATATATGCATATAGTGTTACTAAAATGCATCACAAAAATAGTACATATATCACTTAACAAGTTTAACTATCACATGATCATATAAAGCTTAGCTAGTTAACATTCATGATCTTATAACACTTAGCATATCACAAACATACATAGTTTCTTCTCTCCTTTTGTCAAATACAAAAAGAAAAGAGAGAGATATAAAAGGAAACTAAAGGAAACAAAAGTTCTTGAGGGAATAAAAGATCACAAACCAAAACAATGAAAACAAAGATACATCAAATCTTTATTTTCTTCCTCTATTTCAAACTAATACAAATATGTCTTTAAAAATAATTTTTCATTGAAAAAAATTAACTAAATACACATGCAAACTTAATTATTTTTCCTCCTATAACAAAATGTAAAAGAAAATTTAAAATAAAAATTGCATTAATAAAAAAGGATAGAGTTACAATGACATTAGAATATCAATTGTAAATGAAAACACAAATAAAAAATCAAGACATAAGCTAGCATTTCAAGGCTTAAAAAACTGAAAATAAATAGTAAACAAACCAAACATAAACTGATAAAGAAAATCTAGTCATGTGGAGGAGGAGGAGGATTCAAAATGCATTGTATATTGTGATAAGAATATAATTGATGAATATCAAACTCCATATGGTCCATCCTATTTTCAAAATGATCAAGTATTGTATCCACTTGATTAAACCTATTATTGAAGTTAGATTCAATAATGGAGAGACGATAAAAAAATCCTCCAACCTAAGCAGGTTCTTCATTAACACTTTGAGAAGTGGAAGGTCCTTTTGCTCTTTTTCTTTGAGAGTGAGGAGGATCATAGGTGAATAGAACTATCAAATAAAAATGAAAAATTAAAATAATTCTTTGCAAGAATTGAATGGAAGTTGAGAAAGAAGAATGAAAAACACAAAAATTTAAGGAGTTCGGATTCAACAACAATCCTATGTCTCTAATTAACTTATCCCTAAGTTAGGATTTCTGATCACCCATAATCTTATTCATACGTTTGAGATTACACAAGAGTTTTATGGCTCAATCAAAAATCAAATCCCAAGTGTTTCAATGGATAACACTTAAAATAATTCCTTTAGAAATAAATCTCACTTCCCTTCTAATCTATCCCAAGATTTAAGATGAAGATAAATTATATTTCTAACACATAACCAACTCTCACAATAGTTATACAAATAAAGAATTATTTAAGAGAATTTGAGAGCTCAATTGAATGCTTAAGAAAGAATGAATAATAAACAAGTTTCTTAATTTCTACTTAGCTCTAGAGGTGTTTATATAGACAAAAACTAAAAAATATAGTTGTTGGAGGTGCAAATAATATGCCAATGTCTATATTTTGAATCCAGTGTTTATAATTTTGAACTATTGAAAGTGATGTTATTAGATAGCTATGCATGGATTGAAACCATGATTGGATATTGAAGACGTTTGAATTTGCCTATACTTTTTTCATTAAAGTTGTATATATTTGACTTATATTTCCATATTACTTTGAATCACCTTAATTTAACTTCTGTAGCTCAAGATATATCCAAAATACTAAGAGCCATGCAATCTAAAATGTAGACTACTGTTAGACAACTGTACACAAGTTGAAGCCATGATTTTCTATTAGAGAAGTTTGAATTTGCATATACTTTCCCTATGAAAGTTGTAGATATTTGACTTATATTTCTATATAATTTTGAATCATATAAATTAGACTTTTGTAGCTCAAGATAGGTCTAACATACTAAGAGTTGTGCAATCTAAAATGGCAGCTACATATGTTGATTTTGACTTAATGAACTTAGATTTTGACAAGCAAACCCAATTCATAAAGCTTAAGATGTCTATTTCAAATGTGAAGAAGATAACTTTCCCATTATAAGGCTTTAAGGATATCAAAAGCCTTCTTGAATCTTAGAGGTTGTATCAACCCAATATAATCATACTTCATTTTAACTTCCAATGGAGTCCTAACTTATATATACTTAAACAAACAAATTAAATACTCAAAATTAAGTTTTTTTAATATTAAAATTAAGATTAATTATTGCTTAGGTCAACAATCTTCCCCTTTTTGATTTTGACAAACTTATTTTGAGTTTAACAAAAAATAATACAAAGTAAAGTGTATGATAATATTTATGATAATAATGATACTAAAGGAAATAAAATATATTTCTTTATTTCCCCCTACAAATATGGACATGATAAGAAATATAAATATATAGATTATTCCTCTTGAAAAAAAAATAAAAACAATATAAAATATAGCAAAAGGGATAAAAACATGACATTCTTATGACAAATGTATTAAAAACATAAAATATGATAACATGATCATTTAAATAAATGTTAGGCAATGTGAGGAAATAATTTCAAATATATATGCATATAGTGCCACTAAAATACATTACAAAAATAGTACGAATAATAATGATGTTAATGCTAGACGTGCTTAATTATCATATGATTATATAGAGCTTAGCTAGCTAATCAATCATGGAGCACTCAACATATAAAAAAATAAGCACAAATTATTCATAACATATTTTCCTCTCTTTGCACAAAGGCAAAAGGAAAAGAGAAAGATAAAAGGGGAAGTAAACCTAAAGGGACTAAAATTCCTATAAGAACAAAACAAAGATATACCAAATTTTTGTAAAAATATTCATGCCTTATCAAAGATCAAAATAATTCCTAAGAAGATATTCATACCTCATCAAAGATTAAAATGATTCTTAAGAAAGATATTAATGCCTTATCAAAGATCAAAATAATTCTTAAGAAGATATTAATGCGTTATTAAATATTAAAACAATTTCTAAGAAGATTTTATACATGAATTATGCATGAATAAACACAATAATAAAATATTATATACATGTATAGTAACAAATAACAAACTCAAATACAATTCTCCTCCTTTGTCAAAAGCAAAAAGAAAAGAGAGAGATATAAAGGGAAAATGAAAACAAAGATACACAAATCTTTATAAAATCTATGTCATACATAAATAAAGTAAGCAAAACAACGTCTTTTGTCACATAAGATGTACGACAAAATTAGACATACTTACAATGTTAATATGTATACAAAAATTTAGACAAATTTTCTCCCCTTATATCAAACAAAAATATAATATGTTACTAACATACACACATTTTTTAAGGGAGTTTTTTAAAAAATACATATGTTAAAAAAAATTAACTAGGTACACATGTAAACTCAAATTATTTCTCCTCCTTTAACAAAATACAAAAAGAAATTTAAAAAGAAAACCAAATATAAACTGACAACTATATAAAAAAATTTTAAGATCAAAATCAAAATATTTATCAATCAAAGTAATCAATAAGCACAATATGATTTCACATGAAAATAATTCAACCATCAATTAAACATAAAATCAAAATAAACTAGAACCATCAATCATGCCAAGTTCATGCTTAATGAAATTTAATCTCTCTTCATTGAGAGGTTTGGTGAAGGTATCTGCAAGTTAATTATTTGCATTAACAAATTCAAGTGAGATATCACTAATTTGAACATGATCACACAAGAAATGATGTCTAATGTCTATATGCTTAGTTTTAGAATACTAAATGGGATTTTTACTGAGGTTGATAGCACTTGTATTGTCACATTTGATTTAAATATGATCAAGTTTTACACCATAGTCTAATAATTGTTGTTTTTGCCATAAAACTTGTGAACAACAAAGACTTGCTGCAATATATTCAACTTCAGCAGTGGACAAGGCAACTAAAACTTATTTCTTACTAAACCAAGAAACTAAATATTGTCCAGAAGTGCTCTTTCTATCTAGTAAACTATTGGTAAAGTCCGCATCAGAATAATTATTAAGTCAAAGGATGAAATCCTAAGATACCAAAGTCCTAAATGCATTGTACCATAAAGATATTTAAAAATTCTTTTGATAGCATTCAAATGAGACTCTTTAGGATTAGATTGAAATCTAGCACACAAGCAAGTAGCAAACATAACATCATGTATACTAGCAGTTAAATAAAGAAGGGATCTGATTATACCTTTAAATTGCTTTTCATTAACCGGTTTACCATTCTTATTTTTGTTAAGTTGGTTATGGTGCTAATTGGAGTTTTACTTATCTTAGCTCTATCCATGCCAAAATTCTTGAGAACGTCTCTTGCATACTTGGTTTAATTGATGAAAATCTCATTTTTGCATTACTTGATTTATAGTCCAAGAAAGAATTTGAGTTCACCCATCATACTCATCTCAAATTCTCCTTGCATTAAATTAGAGAATTTCTCACATACAAAATATAATGTCATCAACGTATGTTTGAATAATTAATAAATCATATTTGGATTTCTTTATAAAAAGACTTGTGTTAACCTTTATTTAAAGAAACCTTTCTCTAGTAAAAGGTTACTCAATCTTTCATACTAAGCTCTTAGAGCTTGTTTCAATCCATACAATGCTTTTGAAAGTTTAAACACATGATTTGAAGAGTCAAAGTTTTCAAAACTTGGAGGTTGTTCAACATATACCTCCTCTTCAATAAAACTATTTAAAATGCACTTTTGACATCCATTTAATAAAGTTTAAAATCCATTTATGATGCAAATGAAATTAGTATCCTAATAGCTTCTAACCTTACAACGGGGGTAAAGGTTTCATCATAATCAATGCCTTCCTCTTGATTATAATTTTTAGCTACTAGTCTAGCTTTATTCCTAGTTATGACACCTTGTTCATTCATCTTATTTCTAAACACTCATTTAGTACCTATAATAGGATGATGTATAGGTCTAGGAACTAAGGTCCAAACCTTATTTCTCTCAAATTGATTTAACTCTTCTTGCATAGCAAAGACCTAAAATTCATCACTCAAAACATCACTAACATTTTTTAGTTCAATTTGAGAAATGAAAGCTAAATTAACAATAGACTTAAGTTTAGATCTAGTAGTTACCCCTTTTGTAGTGTCACCTATGATGAGGTCTTGAGGGTAAGCTTTTTTGAATTACTAATCCTTTGGAAGTTCATCCTTTAAGGTAGGTTAAGATGTCTCCTCATTTTCCTCTTTGCTTGGACCTTCAAGTTCCAAAGGCTTACTATCATTTTCTTCTTGTGTTTCCATAATCTCATTGTTACATACAAAATCATCAACACTACAAACATCTTTTCTAGGATCAAGTGAGTTTGATTCATCAAATGCCATATGCATTGACTCTTCAACTACTAAAGTTCTCTTATTAAAGACCCATATGATTTACTAAAAATAGAATAGCCTAGGAAAATTCCTTCATCGGCTTTAAAATTAAATTTCCTAAGATTGTCCTTGGTGGTGTTCAATATAAAGCACTTGCATCCAAATACACTTATATATGGGATTTTAGGTTTTCTATTGTTTCATAGCTCATAAGATGTTTTATTTAAAATTGGTATTTTTAAAACTAGGTTTAAAATATAATAAGATGTGTTAACAGCTTTTGCCCAAAATTATAGAGGCAAATTATACTCATAAAACATCGTTCTAGCCATTTCCACAAGAGTTCTATTTTTCCTTTGAACTACCCATTTTGTTGAGGAGTTCTAGGAGATAAAAATGTATGAGAAATACCATAGTTTTTGAAAATTTCATTTTCAAATTCGGTTCCATGATCATTTCTCATAGATGAAATACAAAAACTTTTTTCTTTTTTAACTCTTTTAGCATAAGTTTCAAAAGATTTTAAAGCATCATTCTTATGATTAAGTAAATCTAGAGTAATCATCAACTAATATACGCATAGTGCATTCCATCGAGACTAGTAACTCTAGTTAGTCCAAATAAATCCATACATAAAAGTTCAAGTGGCATAGAGGTGGACACTACATTTTTTTTTAGCTTAAATGAGGACTTGGATTGTTTTCCCTTTTAGTAAGCATCACAGGATTTATCCATAATGAATTCAAGCTTAGGTAAACTAATCATAAGTTCATGTTTACAAAGATCATTCAAAAGCTCAAAATTTGTATGTCCTAACATTCTATCCTATGTCTATGTGTTATGGGAGATAGACACTAAGTATTTTATGTCTTTGTTATCAATTTTATTCAAATCAATGATATAAACATTGTATACTCTTTGAACATTAAAAATGACTTTATTTTCATCAAGACTACTAACAAAGCAATTTTTAGAATAGAAAGTTACTTTATTTCCCATGTCACATAATTGACTACTAAGCAAATTATGTTTAAAACCATCAACAAACAACACATGATGTATAGATAAAGATTGAGGATTACTATTTCTCCAATGCCAATAGTTTTTCCTTTTGCATTATCTCTGAAAGTAACGTGTCCTCCATCTTTAGCATCAAGTTTATTGAATTAATTTTTGTCTCCCGTCATGTGCCTTGAACATCCACTTTCGAGATACCACTTTATTTTTATTCTTATGGATTTCAAGCACATCTACAAAAAATAATTTAAGTGTTCTTTTGGACCTAACCTTTCTTGGTCTAGGTTGGTTAGTTTCAAGATAATTTATAGGAAGTACATTCATGTGTAGTCTTCTATAGAAGCACACATTGTAAGTATGTCCTTTGATCATGCAATAAGAACATACAATATTTTTGAATTTATTCCTTCTATGATGAAATGTTTTCCTAGTGTGTGTAACATGCCTTTGGTGTTGTGTGTATATTATATTTTTTTATGTCGTTAAGTGAGACATGCATTGGCATTGGTGATGTGTATTTCGATAATTTTATACAATATGTTTATATGCATTGTATTGTGTAGCATGCCTATTTTAATTGTGTAATGTACATTATAAGCATGCTTGGGTTGAAGTGCTCTATTTTAAGCCTTATCTCTTTGTGTTAATGAAGGATGAATCTTATGAGACTTTCCCTTGCTACTTAACACATGAGATCGTTTGGCTTGAAAGCTTGAGTCTAATTTGATTTAGAGGTTGAAGAAGTAGAATCATGTGAAGCTTTTACAAAATTAATATGTGATGAAGATGATGAAGACATTCCATTCTTATATCCAATTCCATAGGTATCTCTATGAAATTTTTGAGAGTAAAAAAGACTATCTAAAGTTTCTTTTCCTCTCTTAAATTTGGTAATGGAATTCTTTAATTCTAAGACCTCCTTATAAAGCTTATGATTTTCATCATTTGCTTTCTTAAGTTGATCTTCTAAAGAATTAGAAGATTTTACATCACTAACAAGTTTTCGTTTGATTCAACAAGTTTAGTAAAATTAATTTTAAAATTTTCTAATTCTCTATTTAAGCTACCTAACTCATGCTTATAATGTTTCTTCTTAAATAATAAACTTTTACATTTAAAAAGTAATTTGCTCATAATAAAGCTCTTATCATCATCATCATCATCGTTATCATCATCACAATAATTATCACAATCATCAAGGAAGAATAAGAAGTAGATGGTACCTCATTTTCATTTTCAAGGGCCATGAAGCAAAGATTGGCCGCTTCTTATTATTTCTTTTCCTTTTTGGATTGGGAGGAATCATCATAAGTAGCTTTGAATGCCTTCTTCTTATATTATATTCCTTTGTTCTTAAATTTGAGTTTGGCATACTCACTTCTAATATGTCTCGATTTCTTGCATCATAATAAGTAACCTCCATAGTTTTCTTTTTCCTATCTCCTTTTAACTTCTTATTGAAGTCCCTTATTCTTGAGAAGTTTTTCTTTCTCAAAAACTTCTTGAAGTTCTTAGTGAGCATGGAAATGTCGCCATCTTCATCACTAGAATCTTTTATGCTTTCCTTTTCACTATCTTCTTGAAGAGCTTTTAGAGTAATGCTCTTTTTCTTTTCTTCTTTCTCTTTTTGTTCTTTACCTCTTTGCTTGATAGTAAGCTCATATTAAGAGCTTACCAATGAGCATATCAGTTGATAGAGTGGAGAGGTCTTGAGCTTCCTCAATTTAAGTTACATGAGATTCCCAATCCTTCTTAGGTAGGATTCTTAAAATCTTATTATTTACCTCTTCCTTGGAGAAATATTTTCTAAGTTTCTTAAGGGTTGTAAAGAGAGCATTGAGATGGTTTTTCATCTCTGTGATTGATTCATGAGGTTTTATTTTGAAGAGTTTATATTCATACATATGAATTTGAACCTTCTTACTTAAATGTTTCCTTTATAGTGGTTTTTTAAGGTCTCCTATATTTTTTTTAAGTTGAACCTCCTTCTTCTTTTGTCATTAAAGAGACTAGAGTAATCATAGCTTTTTTATTTTTGTAATTTTCTTCCTTTTGATTAATACTCTATTAGCTTCTTGCAATAGTAGTTTCCACATCATCAATGATAGTTGTAGGTGGTTTCCAACCTCTTAGGACAATGTCTCAAACTTTGATGGAATTACAATCAAGATATAATTCCATTTTGAATTTCCAATGTGGATAGCCACTACCATAAAATAATGGTCTAAGAGAAGAGATGTTTTGTGATTCACTCCATATGATATTTTATTCTAGCAATGAAGTACCTAGAATTCAAACTCTGATACCAATTGAAAAGAGTCCTAAAGGGAGGTGAATAGGACTATTAAATAAAAATTAGAAATTAAAAGAATTCTTTGCAAGAATTAAATGGAAGTTAAGAGTGAAGAATGAAGAATACAAAAATTTAAGGAGTTTGGATTCAACAATAATCCTACGTCTCCACCTAACTTATCCCTAAGTTAGGATTTTCAATCACCCATAATCTTATTCACAAGATTGAGATTACATAAGAGTTTTATGGCTCACTCTTACAACCTTACAACTTGAGTTTTCAAGGCTCACTTAAAAACTAAATCCCAAGTGTTTCAATGGACAACACTTAAACCAATTCCTTTAAAAATAAATCTCACTTCCCTTATAATTTACCCTAAGATTTAAGATGAAGAGAAATTCTATTTCTAACAGACAACCAACTCTCACGAGAGTTATACAAACAAATAATTGTTTAAGAGAATTTGAGAGCTCAATTAAATGCTTAAGAAAGAATGAATGATAAACAAGTTTTTTAATTTCCATTCAGCTCTAAAGGTGTTTATATAGATAAAAACTAAAAAATATAGCTTTTAGAGGTACAAATGATGTGTCCAACATCTATATTTTGAATCCAATGTTTATAATTTTGAATTATTGAAAGTGATGTTGTCAGACAATTATGCATGGATTAAAACCATGGTTGGATACTGAAAACATTTGAATTTACCTATTCTTTCTTCATAAAAATTATATGTATTTGACTTAGCTTTAAATTACCTTAATTTTAATTCTGTAACTTAAAATATATCCAAAATACTAAGAGTTGTACAATCTAAAATGCAAACTACTATTAGACAACTATACATAAGTTAAAGCCATAATTTTTTATTAGAGAAGTTTGAATTTTCCTATAATTTCTTCATGAAAGTTTTAGATATTTAATTTAGATTTTCATATCATTTTGAATCACTTCAATTTCACTATTTTAGCTCAATATGTCCAAAATACTAAGAGTTGTGTAATCTAAAATGTAGACTATTGTTAAACAGCTATACACAAGTTAAAGCCATGATTTTATACTAGAGAAGTTTGAATTTGCCCATAATCTTTCTAAAAATTTTTTATATATTTTATTTAGATTTTCATATCATTTTGAATCACCTTAATTGGACTTTTGTAGCTCAAGATATGTCTAAAATACTAAGAGCTATGCAATCTAAAATGACAACTGCTTATGTTGATTTTGACTTAATATTTTTATACCCAAATGAACTTAAATTTTAATAAGAAAGCCTAATTTATAAAACTCAAGATTTCTATTTCAAATGTGAAGAATAAAACTTTCTCATTATAAGGCTCTAAGGATGTCAAAAGCCTTCTTGAATCTCCGAGGTCGAATCAGCCCAAGTAATCATACTTCATTTTAACTTCCAATGGAGTCCTAACTTATACACACTTAAAAAAACAAATTAAATGCTCAAAATTAAGTTTGTAATATCAAAATTAAGATTGATTATTGCTAAGGTCAATATTACTCTTGAGGGATTTCTTCTTCAATTTGGACACCTTTAAGTCCAAAAGTGCCTATGTGCTCAATATCTTCTAAATCTTATGCTAGCTCCTCATCAACATCTTCATCTCCTACTTCATCTTTCCAAACCCAAGTATTTCTAACAATCTTGAATTGCCTAATATTTCTTAAGAGGTTATCATTAAGGAAAGAAGGTGGAATGGAAAGAGTGTTATTCAAATTGATCGTAAAGTGATGAGCAATTTTAGTGATGAAGCCTCTCACACATAAGGCACCACTAACACTTTAATTAGCTAACCAAAACCTCCATTGGAGCCATCTTCTTAGTTTAAAATCTATGCCTTCAATAAGACATCTAACAAGGAAAAGATTATCAAAGGAAATAGCTTCATTACTTAAACCCCTAGCATGAATAGAATAGGTAATAAATATATGTATATACCAAATAGATTTTAAAGCAAAATAATATGCTTTTATGTGTTCCACTTCAAAAGGTTTTGCATTAAGTTTAGTAATTTGAATCCAAAAAGGATTAGAAGCTAAGAAGAAATAGGAGAAGCTAAACCCCCTTGTCTAAAATTAAAGATACCATCAAATTCTTAAGAGGTAAGGAATCTATCTCTCCCACCCAATCTAAATCTCATGCTATTCACAAGATTTTGCTCATTAAAGTGGTGGGTTATCAAGTAATAGGAAGCAAGAAATTCATGGATTAAAGAGGGATAGGTAAGGAAAAGCATTAAATGCAAAATCATACAAACCCGCATTATTAAGTAAGGTCTTAAACTCATTGAAAAAACCCATCTTCTCTAAAGTAACTTGAGACATATGCTTAGAGGAGATAATTTTTCTTTCCTTGAATTGAGCAAGCCTTTCCCTAAATTGAGTTAAAGTGTAGGAGAGAGGAGGTTGCTTCTTAGGTTGATCTTTGATAGGTCTTCTAGAGGAGGAAGAGGCATCTAGAGTTTTCTTTTTGGGAGCCATGGTAATGAGATGAAGGAGCTAAGAGTGAAGAATTTTAGAGAAGAAAAATTTTATTTTGAAAGGAGTTTGAATAAAGATGTGAAGATGAAAAGAATGGTCTAAGGGGTTTATATAGGCAAGAGTTAGGATTAAAATTAATCAAATAAAGTCCTAAAAGAAATAAAAAATTGGAGGTTACCGTTTTAACGAAGGAAGGAGTTAAAAAATTATAATCATTTTTTGCCTATTAGACCCCTACTCAAAAGCGGTTCACAAGCAGTCCGCTCATGAGCATTGCTTGTGAACGGCTCTGGATAGGTTGAGCCACAATGGTCAAGAGCTCAACAGCTCATGACAAAAGATGCTGAAAGGTTCTTAAACTTTCAAATTCTTTTCAATTAGGTCCTTAAAATGTGACAAATAGGTCCTTAAGCACTAAAGTTAATCATCAAATAAAAACAAATCACACCTAAATTAAATACTTTGACAAATATCATCATAAATTAACAAAATAAAAAAAAATTAATTTTAAATAATTATTAAAAATAAATCATGTAAATGAGAAATAAATAAAATCTATTCGTGAAATAAATTTGCTTACTTAAATAATCAATAAATTCAATAATTAATTATTTAAATAGAAAATATTTTTTAGATAAAATTTTCACATAAAAAATAAATTTTATTAATAAATAATTATGATAGAGTATTAGATACTAAAAATAAACCAAGAATATATGAATCATGACAAAGCAAGGATTTATGTGATGATATCAAATATGAAAAATGAACAGAAACTAAACATTAGTGAAAAGCAATCGTTAATTAAACAAGTCATCAAGACAAGTTGGAACAATCAATCATACCAATTTCATGTTTACTAAAATTTAGTCTTTCCTTACAAAGAGGATTGGTAAAGATGTATGCTAATTGATGATTAGTATTAATAAATTGAAGAAAAATATCACCATTTTACACATGATCATGCAAAAAATGATGTCTAATGTCAATATGCTTAGTTCTAGAATGCTGAATAAGATTCTTACTAAGGTCAATAGCACTTGTATTATCACATTTAATTGGAATTTGATTAATATCAATGCCATAGTCTTATAGTTATTGTTTTTGCTATAGAACTTGTAAGTAACAACAATTGGCCACTATATATTCTGTTTCAGCGATGGACAAGGCAACCAAAACTTGTTTCTTATTAAACCACAAAACTAATTATTTTCCTAAAAATTGACAAGTTCTAAAAGTGTTTTTTCTATCTAGTAAACTATTGGCAAAGTTCATATTAGAATAACTAGTCAAGTCAAAGGATAAACTCCTAGAATACCAAAGTTCTAAATGCATTGTACCACAAAGATATTTGAAAATTCTTTTGACAACATTAAAATGAGACTCTCAAGGACTTAATTGAAATCTAACACATAAGCAAGTAGCAAACATAATACGGGTCTACTAGCAGTTAAATAAAGAAGAGATATGATCATACCTTTAAATCAATTTTCATTAATCGGTTTGCCATTCTTATCCTTATTGAGTTTAGTTATGGTGCTTATTAGAGTTTGGCATGGGTTTTGCTTGTCTTAGCTCTATCCATGCCAAACTTCCTAAGAATGTCTCATGCATATTTAGTTTTATTGATGAAAATCCTATTTTTGCATTACTTAATTTATAATTCGAGAAAGAATTTAGTTCTCCCATCATACTTGTAGATGGCGGGGTTTAGCGTGCGTCTAAGATTTTAGTAACCACGACACTATTTAGGCTCAGGGCCTTAGAGAACACACTAACCACTATCATAAAGACATGACGTGGAGATAAGGAGTCGCCACCTAGGGTAATAACTAGAACAATTTGATTGGTGGTACTCGATTCTCTAAAAGAAAATTAGCACTACAACCAGGAGATTCTGGATATGGAATACTAACTTCTCTTAGTCTCGTGTTCATTTAGAATAATTTTATAATTGATTATTTCATCCTCTAATTACATGCAATTTTATTAAACCCTAATTAAGTTCCATCTACCCAAAAGGCAATAAGTCAATAAAATTACAAGTAAAAAATGCATTGAAGATCACATTGTCCCTAAGTTTATACTATGTTAATTTTATTAAAAAAAATTAGTTAAATTTACATTTTATTTACAAGTGAAATAGAATAAAAGTGGGCCTCCATTTTATTAATTAATCAGCCTAAATCTATTTTTTAGTCTTTCTAAGATATGAGCTTAAGTCTATTCAATTTTAAAGAAAAATTAAATTAGTAGGACTACGTCTAACTTGGTTTTATTTTAAGTGAAATGTGGGCCTAGATCTATTTATTTTAAAAGAAATGCAATTAAGTGGGCCAAACTAAGTTTAAACAAGTTTTAATTAACTAAGTGGGCCTAAAATCTAATTAACCTAATGGGACTAATTTGATTTTAATTATTTAAAGTCCTAAACCACTTTTAAGTCTATTTATTTAGTGGGTTAGACCTAAACATGGGCTTGGGGCCCAAAAACATAAAAACATAAAAAAAAACAAGCTCAAAATAAATAAAACATAAAAAAATATATCAAACAAATATGAAAATGATTTTCTAAAAAAACCCTAAATTAATTACATGCAAACCCCATTTAAGCTACTGCCACCATTGATTTTAATTGATTTTTTTACCCAATTGAACCTAATTACTAATCAATTTTAAAATACAAAAAATGAAATTTTTCACTATTTCCACTACTGGGGCTATTACAAACTACGTACAAAATTAAAATTAAATGATTATACACCCAGAAATCAAAATGACTACACAAAATACCAAAAATGAAGAATAAAAATTAAAATCCTAAGAACTATTATTAAAACAGTACAGGTTCATCCATGGCATTCCATGGATCTTCTGTTCAATTAAACACAGGCGGTATCCTCCTCCTCAATCCACATACGGACATTAAAACAAAAAAAACAAATTAGCAATGAAATCAAATAATCAAAATAATAACAAAAATAAAAGAAAAATCATAAACAGAAAATAAAAAAAAAGTAATAAAAGAAATAGAAAAATAATATTGGAGATTTAAATGTTGTGAAAATGCCTCTTTTTGAGCCCCTCAGATTGAATTATCATCGTTAAAATTAAGATATTGTTGATTTTGGACAATTGCATTCGAAAATTTTAGTATCGAAAATTAGGGTTTTATGCTCGCAGTCTCTCTTTTTTTCTCACTGTGTCTTCTTTCTCTTAGTCACACCCTGTAAAAAAATCCTTTCAAAAACCAAAAGAAAAAGAAGTCCCCCCAGCCAAGCCTCTCCTTCACGCATGCATGCAGACTCTGCTTTTAAATGCAGAGTCTGCGCATATTGAACTTCCTCCAAAAGAGGAATAGACCTATTTAATCAAATAGCATTTGTTTTTCTTTGATTTCAAAAACCTTCTGCATTTAAACAACCTTATCAGATAATTATAAAGATAAAATTTGAATTTTCAACTAATCAAAATGCTGTAAAATCAATAAAAATATGCGAAAAAATAAAAAAAACTGTATTTTAATGTGTTGGCATTGTGTAATGCTGATCGACATTACACCAATACTGATCCTAATTTTTTTCAACTTTTAATTACCAAAAGACCCCAAAAAAATTGACTTATTTGCAATCAAACCCTAAAAAATGTTACAATTTAGTCCTTACAGTCCAGAAAATCGACAACTAACTTCAATTTTTAAATGAATTTCATCATAAGGGCTTACGTCGTAATTGTGCACAATTGCATCCTAAAATTAGGTGCTTACAATACTCATCTCGAATTATCCTTGCATTAGCTTAGAAAATTCCTCACATAAGCAATGGTTAATAGCACAAAAAATAATATCATCAACATATATTCACATAATTAATAAATCATGTTTGGATTTCTTTATAAAAAGAGTTGTGTCAACCTTTTTCTAGTAAAAAGTTACTCAATCTTTCATACTAAGCCCTTGGAGCTTGTTTCAATCTATATAATGCTTTTAAAAGTTTAAAAACATGATTTGGAAAGTTAAAACTTTCAAAACCAGGAGGTTGTTCAACATACACCTCCTTTTCAATAAAACCATTTAGAAATGCACTTTTAACATCCATTTGATAAAGTTTAAATCCATGAATGATTCAAATGCAAGAAGCATTATAATAGCTTCTAACCTTACAACCGTGGCAAAGGTTTTATAATAATCAATGTCTTCCTCTTGATTATAACCTTTAGCTACTAGTCTAGCTTTGTTCCTAGTTATGACACTTTGTTGATTCATCTTTTTTCTAAACACCTATTTGATGCCAATAATAAGATGATGTTTAGGTTTAGGATCTAAGGTACAAACCTTATTTCTCTTAAATTGATTTAGCTTTTTGTGTATAACAAGGACCCAAAATTTATCACTCAAAGCATTATCAATATTTTTGGGTTCAATTTGAGAAATGAAGGTTAAATTAATAATAAAATTTAATTAAGATATAGTAGTTACCTTTTTTATAGTGTTACCTATGATGGGATCTTAAGGCTGAGCTTTAGAAGTTCATCCTTCAAGGTAGGTTGAGATATCTCCTCATTGTCCTCCTTACTTAGACTTTCAAGTTCTAAAGGCTTACTAGCATTTTCTTTTTAAGTGAACACATCCACATGGTCATCTATAAAATCATCAATATAAACAAACATCCTTTCTAGGATCAAGTGTGTTTGATTTATCAAATACAACATGCATTGACTCTTCAACTACTAGATTTCTCTTATTAAAGATTCTATATGCTTTGCTAGAAGTAGAATAGCCTAGGAAAATTCCTTTATCAAATTTAGAGTCAAATTTCCTAAGATTATCCTTGGTGTTTAATATAAAACACTTACATCTAAATACTCTTAGATATGAGATTTTGGGTTTTCTATTGTTCCATAACTCATGAGAAGTTTCATTTAAAATTAGTCTTTTGAAAACTCTATTTGAAATATAACAAGACGTGTTAATAGCTTCCGCCCAAAAGTATAAAGGCAAATTATACTCATGAAGTATTGTTCTAGCTATTTCCACAAGAGTTATATTTTTTCTTTCAACTACCCTATTTTGTTGAGGAGTTCTAGGAGATGAAAATGTATGTGAAATGCCATTTTCATTAAAAAATGTTTTGAAAAATTCATTTTCAAATTTAGTTATATGATTACTTCTAATGGATGAAATACAAAATCCTTTTTCTTTTTAAACTCCTTTAGCAAAATTTTTAAAAACTTTAAAATCATCATTCTTATGAGCAAGAAAATACACCCAAGTAAATCTAGAGTAGTCATCAGCCAATACATATGCATAGTGCATTCCACCAAGACTAGCAACTCTAGCTAGTCCAAATAAATCCATATGTATAAGTTCAAGTGTTCTAGAGGTGGACACTATATTTTTTAGGTTAAATGAAGACTTGGATTATTTTCCCTTTTGGAAAGCATCACAAGGTTTATCCTTGGTGAATTCAAGGTTAGATAAACTAATCACAAATTCATGTTTACAAAGATCATTTAAAAGCTCAAAATTTGCATGTCATAACCTTCTATGCCATGTCCATATGTCATGAGAAATAGACATTAAACATTTGATGTCTTTGTTATCAATTTTATTCAAATCAATAATATAAACATTATATACTCTTTCACTACTAAAAATTACTTTGTCTTCATTAAGTCTATTAACAAAGCAATTTTTAAGATAGAAAGTTACCTTATTTCCTATGTCACATAATCGTATTATACTTAGCAAATTATGTTTAAGACCAACAACAAACAACAAATGATGTATAGATAAGGATTGAGGATTACCAATTTATTTAATGCTAATAATCTTTCCTTTTGTATTGTCTCTAAATGTGACATGTCCTCCATTCTTAGCATTAAACTTGTTGAATTACTCCTTGTCTCCCATCATCTACCTTAAACATCCACTATTGAGATGTCATTTACTTTTTATTCCTGTGGATTTCAAGCATACCTATACAAAATAATTTAAGTGTTCTTTTAAACCTAAAACTTTCTTAGTCTAGGCTGGTTCATTTCAAGATAATCTAAAGGAAGCAAATTCTTGTGTAGTCTTCTATAAAAATATACATTGTTAGTATGTCCCTTGATCATGTAATATGAACATACAACATTTTCAAATTTTTTTCCTAAGATGATATGAATTCCTAATGTATAAATCATGCTTTTTATATTGTGGTGGTGAGTGTCTCCTAACATTATTTTTTGTTATAATGTGAGACATATATTGATAATGTCAATGTGTATTTTGATAGGTTTGTGCAATATGTTTAGGTGCATTGTATTGTGTAGTATGCTTCTGAGTGTTGTGTAGCATGCTTATGAGTGTTGTGTATTTAGTGTACATATAAGCATATTTGGGTTGTGCTTTTCTAGCATAAGACTTACCCCTTTCTGTCATATAGAATTGAGTCTTATGAGACTTTCCTTTAATATTTGACACATGAGACTTATTAGCTTTAAAAGCTTGAGTCTTAATCAATTTAGAGGTAGAATTAATGGAATTACATGATACTTTAATAAATTTAATATGTGATGATGATGAAGATGAGGCCATTCCATTAGTATATCTAATTACATGAGTATTTCCATGAAATTTTTAAAAGTCAAGTAAATTATCTAAACTCTCTTTTCCTCTTTGGAATTTTGATATGGAATTTTTTAGCTTAACCATCTCCTTAGAAAGTTTATGATTTTCATCACTTGCTTTATTAAGTTACTCTTCCAAGGAATTATAAGATTTTAAATTACTAGCAAGCTTATTATTTGATTTAACAAGATTAGAAAATTCAATTTTTAACTTCTCAAATTCCTTGGTAAAGCTATTTAACTCATGCTTATAATGCTTCTTTCTAGAAAGTAAGCTTTTGCATTTAAGCAAGATTTTTCTCATAATAGAGCTCTCAACATCATCATCATCATATTCATCATAAGCATAATATTGATCGCAAGAAGAGTTATAAGTAGATGGTACCTTTTTTTCATCTTTAAGAGCCATTAAGCAAAAATTGGTCACTTCTTATTGTTCCTCTTTCTTTTCAGATTCAAAGGAGTCATCATCCCAAATAGCTTTGAAGGCCTTCTTTTTATCCTTTGCTCCTTTATTCTTGAATTTGAGTTTGGGATACTCACTTCTAATATGTCTCGATTTCTTGCATTTATAGTAAGTAATCTCTTTGGTTTTTGTCTTATTTTCTCCCTTATGCTTTTTGTTAAAATCTCTTATTCTTGAAGAATTTTTCTTTCTCAAGAACTTTTTGAAACTTCTAGTGAGCATGGAAATTTCATCATCTTTATCACTAAAGCCTTCATCATTTTCCTCTTCACTATTATCTTACGAAGCTTTTAATGCAATGCTCTTTTTCTTTTCTTCCTTCACTTCTTACTCTTCACCTCTTTGCTTAATTATAAGCTCATGTGTTAAGAGATTGTCAATAAATGCATTGGTTAAAAGATAGAAAGGTCTTAAGCTTCCTTAATTGAAATGACTCGAGATTCCTAATCCTTTGTAAGTAGGATTCTTAGAATCTCATTTTTCACCTCTTTTTTAGAGAAATATTTTCCAAGTATCTTAAGGGGTGTAAGGAGAGCATTGAGATGGTTTTTCATCTCCATAATTGATTTTTAAGGCTTTATTTTGAAGAGTTCATATTCATACATATGAAGTTGAACCTTTTTGCTTTTTACTTATACATTGCCTTCATAATGGTTCTCTAAGGTCTCCTAATTTCCTTATCCAAAATGCAATGTTGAAGCTTGCCTCCTTATCCTCTTATCAAGGAAGAGATTAGCGTGATCATAGCTTTCTTATTTTTATAGTTTTTTTCCTTTTGATCATTGCTCCAATCACTTCTTAAGAGAGTAGTTTATACACCATCAATGGTAGTTTTTGGTGGTTGCCAACCTTTGAGAATAACTTCCTAAAGTCTAATGGAATCACAATCTAGATATAGCTCCATTTTGAATTTCCAATGAGGATAGTCACTACCATCAAAGAATAGTCTAAGTGAAGACATTAAACAAGAATTGAAAGAATATTGAGAAGGAAGAATGAAGAACACAATGATTTAAAGAGTTCAGATTCAACAAAAATCCTATGTCTTTATCTAACTTATCCCTAAGTTAGGATTTTCAATCACCCACATTCTTATTCATAAGATTAAGATTACACAAGAGTTTTATAGCTCTCTCTTATAAACTTACAACTTGAGTTTTCAAGGCTTACTCAAAAACTAAATCATAAGTGTTTCAATGGACAATACTTAAACCAATTCCTTTTAGAATAGAATCTCACTTCTTATTTTCTTAATCCTAGAAAATAGAAGAATAAGAATGTCTATTCTAACACTCACTAACTGTAATAAGAGTTACATAAATACAAAAATTATTTAAAAGAGAATTTGATAACTTAATTGAATACTTTAAAGAGAATGAATGATAAATAAATTTCTTAAAAATTCAATTAAACTCCAAGAGTTATTTATATAAATAAACAACTTAGATTATGGTTATTTGATGCATTAATTATGTCTCCAATGTCTCTTATTGATTTTTGAATCGTTTTAGACTTATTTATATCAAAACACCACTCATAGTTGTGAGGAGCAAACCTTGGCTTATGAGCGTTAGTTTGAGGACCGTTGCAGTAAAAAATGTCCATTGAATATTGTCAGGACTACCCTCACAAGTTGATCTCTGTTCCTCATGATTGTGAGGGCAGCTTGTGAGGAGCACTGACCATTTTGCCAAAAAATGAGCTTTTGAGGCACTATACAAGGTTAACTCATAAGGAGTTTATGAGGTACTCATGAGTAGTTCACTATAAGTCCAAATTTGTATATTTATTGAGGAAAGATTGAGGACTTGTATAGATTGAGATACTTTATCGAAATGCATATTTATACTCTTTTAAAGATTATTTCATTGTCTCTAATCATTAAACAATTATTCTTGATAATCAATCATCTTCCTAAACATTTAAAGGAAATCATTAGAATCTAAATTATTTGTCAAAGTCCAAAATTAGGAGTTTGATAATACAAATGGTTAAAAACTTCTAATTTGTAACTTGAACACAGTACTTCTAAAGTAAGTCATCCATTAAATCCTTTATTAACTAATTTGGATTTCTTCTAAATCTATGGACATACTCTTGGGCAATCTAAGTGGATATTGCTTACCTATTCTTCAATTCTCTGTTACATTTATGCTCAGGATGTAGAGTCTTAATTGCAAAAGTCTTCTCACTACTTATCATACTACCATAAAGTTTCCATGGGCAGTTCTCTAAACATAGAATACAAATAAATGTAATGTCCAAATAAATAAACAAGTATAAATCTTTTTAACAATATCCATATTAGACAAAGTAAAAATATTAATTTTTCTTAATAAATAAACAAATAATATTTTTTAAAAACCCTAACTATAGACCCCTCTATCATAACTTCATTCCAACTAACAAAATAATATAATCCAAAGTGCTAATATTTAATTACTTCATTTTAGACAATAATAAATAATAAATTAAATTTTTAATGGTAGATTTTAACCCCATTTAAGCCATTTGATAAGTAGACAGTCTTTTTATGGCAAATTTAGAGCCCACTTGTGTCATTTTTAAACAGCTTTTAACATAAAAAGTCATCTTTGTCATATGACACAAGTGGGGTAAATCTTAAGTGTAAAACATATCATAAAGTGAAAAAATAGTAAATCTTACCTTTAATTTTTTTGAAGTTCTTGTCACTTGATTATTGTAATCAATTTATACTTGTCATAGAAATCAAAATCTTCACTTGAAAGCAAATAATTTTATAAATATCGAACTTAAGCAAAAGCGAGATTTTGGATTTTCTTTAAGATCCAACTTGGGTAAAAAGGTTTTTAATATGATTTTAGGGGTTAGGGTTTTGAATTTGATTTTAGGTAGGGTTGTTCCCTTTTTATGAAATGCACCATTTCAACATGGCACAAAAAATTGTTTAGCTAGACAAATCAACCAACTTTTGCCTGCCATGCCAGCTTGAGTACATTGAATTATTTTATCAGTGTTTTGAATTGCAAATTTTTTAAAGTTTATGTTTTAATCTTCCAAAAATGAAATGTTGTGATTAAATTACAAAAAGCACTAGAGGTTATGTTTTTTATGCCAAAAACCCTTCTTTTTTATGGGTTGAATTTTTTATTAATGTCACGACCCAAAACAGGGGCCATGACCGGCACTAGGGAACGGGAATTCTTTCGAATCTGGAACCCGTAGCAAGCCTAAAATAAAATAAAACATGCAATAATAATAATAACAATATCAAATGCAGCAGAAATGAAAATCATAAATATCACAATATTATTTTCCCCAATTGGATTTAAATCAAATCTCATCTCATATATATATAAATCTTTGAATACAAATCCAGTTTCAAATATAATACAATATCTCACATAAATAAAATACATAAAATCCCACAATTAATTTACAACTACTGCAGTGTCTAGATTATAAAAATAAGACTCAAGTAAGCAGTTTACACAAGGAAGCCGGGGCGGAAGAAATCCGGCGTTTCGACCTGCTACTGAGGTCTAAAGATGTTGACTCTTCTGAAAAATTGTCAACGGAGGGGAGTCAGACCTCACTGAGTGAATTACTATAATATATATACATACACACTAAATGACAATGCATACAATCAACAGTATATATATATCTAATATATATACAGGCAAATACACACAGATGCAATAAAATTATTTTATATATATTTTATTAAAAATCATCTTTTATGAAGGATCACATAGAACCCTAGAATATCGCAACCTCAAAAACAGTGTTAGACAACACTCTAGCCATACAGGCTCACTGAATCCAAATATATCCACTTAATCCATTTAGACAGTAGACTGGCCCCGAGACACTAAGTCAACCGAGCTCCAGCAGTCTGACTGCCAGTGTGATTGGCCCCGAGACACTTGGTCAACCGAGCTCCAACAATCACACCCAAACCATATCTCACACATATCAATAATCACATTCAATCAATATCCACAGATAAGTTAGTAATATAGCCTAAATACTATAGGCGTACCGGTACGTACTCGGTCCTAGTGCTGCCCACTAGGTAGCACGTTCTATTGATATCTTTCATTAATAAATATAAAACATCCATTCACAAATAAATGATGCATGAATTTAAATAAAATAACAATATAAACCATATATATACCAGAAATATACCAAAAGTAAACCAGGTATATTTCGAGTATATATACGTCAAATAAATTCAATCAAATTATAAATTAAGCTAGAAATATATTTAAAAACATTTTAAATATATTTTATTAACAAAACATGTATACAATTTATTATATACCAAAAATAAACCAAAATAAACTAAATATAAACTTAAGAAATAATCAAATTATTTATGCATATTTAATCAAAATAAAACATGCATTTCTAAATCATGCATCCTAAAGCATATATATATAGTATAGTAACTCACAAATTAGTGCGCTCCACGAGACGGGTCCGACGGGCCTGGTCCACTAGCCCTCGGTCTCGGCGCAACTAAACAAGCAATAAATAATAGACATCAGAATAAACCTAACAGAAATCCTAGAATTCGATCTAGAATATTAAACATAGAATCGATATCAGGGTTCGACCGGATATCACGTTTTACGAGAATTCTACCAAAAATTCGGTAGAACCTCCCCTATAAAATGGACATTTCTCTACTCAAAAGAGTAGAGCTGACCCTGCAAGGAAATACACTTTGAAAAACTACACAGAGCACAATCAAAATCCCACGGTCGGACTCCAAACTACAGTCCACCGACCGGGGTCCACAATCACATAATAATTCTGATAATACCAAAAATACCCTTAAAACCTAAAAATACATTTTATAGGTAGAAATTACATAATTAACCTTTAAACACAGTAAAAACCGATAAAAACTCGTTTTATTAGTAAAACCGTATATTATATATATAATTGAAAATAATTCACGAAAAATAGTTTTAATTAGTTAAAAATACCAAATAATTTGTAGAAATCATTTTTATACCTTAAATAACTATTAAAACCAATTAAATTACATTTTTAGCCAATTTTGTGTAAAATTACCAAAATACCCCTCTATATATAAATATACTAAAATTACATCAAAAATTCACCAAAAATTATACAATTATCCAAAATTAATTTTTTCAACATATTTATCAATAATATTAATAATTAAACTCAATTAACCAATTAAATTCAATTAAAAACATAATTAACCCTAATTTCCCAAATTACATAAACTTCAATAATTCAAAATAAATACATAGAAATTCATAAAAATTCCAAATAAATTCCTATAATTCATTTCAACACCTAATTTAACCATAAAACACAATTTCATAATTTAAATAATTAATTTCCGAAAATTAGAAAATAATATTAAAATATTCAAAAATACCCAAAAATCCAAACAATCTCCAAAAATTCTACAAAAATTCATACATGTATATTAAGCTACTAGGATCAACATTTGTAAAGGGATTTTTCATGAATCAATCAATTCGAAGCTCAAAAAAATCAAAAACCCTAATATGACCGAATTCGAAAAATCGAAACCTAAGCAATTCTAGACCATTTCAGCTCAAACCAAAGCTAGAATCACACTCACCGGAGCTCAAGGAGAAGAAAGAGACCAGCGGTGTCAAAAATGGTGGCCGGAATCGTCGTGATTGACCGTGAAGAGGAATTCGACTTCTTCGGCCAAAATCGGCCTCCAGACGCCGGAATCCGCTGCTATAGGCGGCGAGGAAGGCTGGAGAAGGTGGTGGCACACCGGACGGCACACCAACGATGAGGAATCGACAGTTGCAGGCATCGGACGGCGGTGAGGGTAAAGATCGGGGAAGGAGATGCTTCGGGGGCAAAATGGTAATTTTCTAAAAAACTTGATTTTTGACATATTATATGTATATATATATACTTTATACTATATATTAAAATAATATTAAATTACACACATTAAATATACACCACACACATAAAATTTAATATTTTAATAATTTATACTAAATAAAAATAATTAAATAACAATAAAACTAATAAATAATTAATAAAATATTAGGGTAATACTAAACCCTAATTAAATAAATAATTATATGTATACACGGTGTTTAATATTTTAAAAATACGTATGAGTTCATGCAAGTCCGAAAATATATTTAAAATAATTAATAATAAATTATTTACGTGAAAATTTCCCCGAAAATGCAAGTCCCGGAAAAATTTTACGTAAAGCACTGTAAATAATACACAATAATTAAAATAGGTTTTAAATACATAACAACTCATAAAAATATCATATAATATACAGAAATTATCAACACTGCATATCCCGGTACAGTGTAAAAATATTTAAAAACACGGGATATTACAATTAATTATAGGCTTATGAGCTTCTAGACTTTAAATCCAAAAAGTTATATTTAAATCTAAAAATTTATATTTTAGACTCAAACATTGAATTTATGCCTTGATCAAAGAAGACATCCTTAACTGTCAAAATCAAAGATAAGATATCAATCATGTCAAATCTTTTTAAAGGAAGAAAAGAAAAATAAAGTGATATATTTTAATTATTTTAAGCCATTGTGCTTGCATAAACATAAATATTTGACATAGAAAAACCTTAGTACAATAGTATGAAAAAGCCTTAAAAGGGGGGGGGGGGGGTGAATAGGGTTATTAAATAAAAATCAGAATTAAAAAAAATTTTTTTTACAAGAATTGAAAGAATGTTAAGAAGGAAGAATGAAGAACACAATGATTTAAGGAGTTCGGATTTAACAACAATCCTACGTCTCCACCTAACTTATTCCCAAATTAGGATTTTCAATCACCTACAATCTTATTAATAAGATTGAGATTACATAAGAGTTTTAAGGCTCACTCTTACAACCTTACAACATGAGTTTTCAAGGCTCACTCAAAAAACCAAATACTAAGTGTTTCAATGGACAACACTTAAAGCAATTCCTTTAGTAATAAATCTCACTGTCCTATTGTAAACACCCAATTTTAGGATGATGAAGTGTGGACACAACAAAGGACTCTGATGATGAAAATGTTATAAATAGTTCTTCAATACTTGAACTTTAAAACCTCAAAAGTCTAAATATACATTCAAAAAAGTTTAAGTGGTTTTTTTAGGCTTAATTGTAATTTTTTAGGACTTATTTGAAAAGTCTAAATTTTTTCAGAGGTCTTTTTGTAATTAAAAGTTAAAATTATATTTAAATTGTGTAATTCCTAATTCTAATCGAAATTATGCATGTTCCATCTAATTTTTTATTTTATTTCAGTAAATAAAATTTGATTTCCTGAATTTTGATTGGTCAAATAAAATTTATCTAAATTTTTAAGAAATTAAAGTCCTTTTAAAATCAAAACTCTAAACTCCGTGGAAAAATAAGTCACAGTAGGATACATTTTTAGATAGGTTTTTCCTATTAAAGACCAACATGAGCTCTCATAAGGGAAAAGATATACAGAGGCAGACATATACACACACATAAAGGGAGAACACTGAAACTTTCTTTAGGGAGCACACCTTTTTTAAACCTTTGGAGGACTTTCTCAATTCTTTTTCCTGGACTAGAGGCTTTTCTCTTTTGTCTCTAGACATCACAAAAACATATTCTCTTGTGATTTGTTTATCTTCGAAGTAAGGAGACTTTTGGGAAAAGGAATAACAAGTTTTTGGAGATCTATTCAATAAACAACGGTGATTTATCCGAGTCTGAGGAGCAACTCATTCTGCATCCATAGTCATTATCTTCTTTTCTTCCTTCTTTTATTTTTATTTTATTTTGTTTTATTATTTTGATTTTATTAAGTTTTAATTTTATTTAATTATTATTATTATTATTATTTTATTCACTAATCATTGTTTATTCTTTTATGTTGGTGATTATGGAGGAGACTACATGATGAATCATACTTGGTGAACAAAATTCATGAAGGTCCATGGAATGCCATGATTGAGCTTTGTAACTAAATGTAGTTTTTAGATTTTTTATTTAGTTCTTTATTTTGTTTTGATTATTTTTTGGGATTGTGTTAATTTTCTTTTCTTATTATTTTCAATAGCTCCTTGTAATAGCCTTAATAGTGGGAATAATGAAGTCATGTGTGTGTGATTGTGTGTTTTAATTAATTGGTTAGTAAACTTAGGGTTTTGTTAGGTAATTAATTAAATTTAATGGCTATAATTAGGGTTTATTTAAGTTAAAATTGATTTATATTTAAGTGGATAGAATTAGGATTGCTTGATTGATTATTTTATTTTATTTGTTTGATTAAAATCAATTAAATTAAAATAGGGTTTTTGGAATTAATTTCATTGATTGTTTTTGTTATTTGTTATTGTTTTTTTGGCTTATTTGTTTGTTTTGATATTGTTTATGTGTTTTGAGCTCTAAGCCTATGTTAGACTTTACTTCATTTAAATAAATTTAGGTTTCTTTAGGTTTAATTAATTAAAATTGATATTAGGCCCATAATTAATTAGATTTAGAGTAGAGATAATTTAGGCTCATTTAGTTAACTTAGACATAGACCCACCTTTAGTTTAGTGTAATTAATTTAGACTTAGCTTATTTAATTTAAGCCTTTTCCATAATTTGTAGATTTAAGATTATTTTAGAATTAAAATATGTAGAATTAAACCCATTAATTTAAATGTTTCATAATTTGTAGATTTAGATCCATTTTAGAATTAAAATAAATAGGCTTAGAATCACTTAATTAAAATTAAATAGGATGTAGGCTCACTTGTAAACTAAAATATGTAGATTTAGCCTATTTAATTAAAATCAATGTAGATTAGACTAACTTTAGGATTGTGAATTTAAATAAGTATATTGTTTACATGTATTTTGCATGACTAGTTTGCCTGGAGTTTATTGTTTTAATAAGGGTGTATATGAAATTACATGTAAATAGAGAGTAAGATAGTAATTCATAAAACAATTCTAAATGAGCATAAGACTGAAAAAAGTTGGTATTCTATATCCAGAATCTCTTGGTTATGGTGCTGGCTTTCTTTTAGAGAATCGAGTACCACCATTTTTCCATTTGTCCTAGTTATTATCTTGGGTGGTAACTCCTCATCTCCATGCAATATCTTTATGACAATGATTAGTGTGTTCTCTAGAGCTCTGAGCTCAAATAGTGTCGTGGTTGCTAAATCCTTGGGCGCGTGCTAAACCCCACTATCTACACCTACTAATCTATCCTAAGATTTAAGATGAAGAGAAATTTTATTTCTAACACACAACCAACTCTCAAAAGAATTATAAACAAAGAGTGAATATTTGAGAATTTGAGAGCTTTAATTAATGTTAAGATAAAGAATGATAATAAGCAAAAATGTATTAACTTCTATTCAGTTCTAAAGGTGTTTATATAGATAAACACTAAAAAATATAGTTGTTGGAGGTGCAAATAATGTGTCCAACGTCTATATTTTGAATCCAACATTTATAATTTGAATTATTGAAAGTAATGATGTCAGACTGTTGTGCAAGGGTTGAAACCGTGATTGGCTACTAAAGACGTTCGAATTTGCCAACACTTTTTTCATAAAAGTTGTAGATATTTGACTTATGTTTCTATATCATTTTGAATAACCTTAATTGGAATTTTTTAGATCAAGATATTTCTAAGATACTAAGAGCTGTGCAATCTAAAATGGCAGACTACTGTCAAACAATTGTGCATGAGTTAAAACCATGATTTTCTATTGGAGATGTTCGAATTTGCCTATATTTTCTCATAAAAGTTGTAGATATTTGACTTAGCTTTCTATATCATTTTGAATCATCTCAATTGGACTTCTATAGCTTAAGATATTTTCGAAATTCTAAGAGTTGTGCAATTTAAAATAGCATATTGCTATCAGACAGTTGTGCACAAGTGGAAACGGTGATTTTCTATTGGATACATTCAAATTTTCCTATACTTTCTTCATAAAATTATAGATATTTGACTTAGCTTTTGATTATTTTTTAAATCACCTTAGTTAGACTTTAGAGCTCAAGATATGTCCAAAATACTAAGAGCTGTGCAATCTAAAATGGCAACTACAAATGTTGATTTCAACTCAATCTTTGCATACCCAAATGAACTCAGATTTTGACAAGTAAGCTTAATTCAAATAGCTTAAGATGTCTACTTCAAATGTGGATAACTTTTTCATTATAAAGCTTTAAGGATGTCAAAATCCTTTTTAAATCTCAAATGTCAAATTAGCCCAAGATATTCATACTTCATTTTAACTTCCAATAGAGTCCTAACTTATACACATTTAAACAAACAAATTAAATTCTCAAAATTAAGTTTGTTAGGATCAAAAAATAAGATTGATTATTGCTAAAGTCAACATAGTATAATAGAGATCCCTATATAAGAAAAGACCTATAAAATTGACTTCAATTGCCACCTCCATGGACTTTTATGTAAAATTTATAGTCTTTCTTCTTAGATATACCTAAAAAACACCAAAGTGATTTCTACTTAACATTGATGTAAATCCAAATGCAGGTTTTAAGTGAATTTCTGCATTCTCAAGGAGATTAAGGAAGTTAAATGTTAAAGGAAGTTAACTGTTACTTCTACAATGCATTAACCCACTTTAACCCTATTTGGCAAACTCAAAGATATTAAGGTTAACAGTTAGCCCACTTAACAGTTAATTTCATTTCTATGTATTTTTGTTAACCTAGTTGGGGGTAGGATAAAGGTCTATAAAAATTTATTTATTAAATATTTCATTTTTCTTTAATTTTATGTTTATTTATAATTAATTTTATTCTTAATTTTTTATATTAATGAAACATAATTAAAATCTAGAAAAAAAATTATAGATTAATTCATTTCTCTTTATTTTTTTATGTGTTGGAATGTATAAATATATATTATTTAACTTTATTTTTTTGAAAATTTTTAATAATTTTTAATTATTTGATTTTTTAAAATTAATTTTATTGTTTAATAATGTATTTATTTATATTATTTTAATTATTTCATATATATTAACATTTTTTAAAAAATCAATTATACAACTTATACATTACCCTTTACTTACCAATTAAGGTTAACAATTTAACTATTACATATGTAATTGTTACTCCTTTAATAGTTACACTTATAATTGTTACATCTTATATCATGAACCCTAATCCAAACACGTCTTTAGTGTGAATTCAACCGAATTGGTAAGACTAATAATCTAAATTTATGCCAAGATTATAACCCCATGTAACTTAGTCCATTACAACAATCCATTGCAGCAATGCTCACTGAGTTTATATTTTCTATTACTTATTATTGCATTTGTAATATGCCTATCAGATTTGCAATAGGTGGGGTTTATTTCATAGAGATATTGAATTAAGATACAATAATATAGTTGCAATTCACTTTTCCTATTTATTATTATTTCTCACCATCCCAAATTAAAAGACAATCGCTAATTTCTAACAAGTGGTATCAATGCAGTAGAAGATCTTAAGGGCCAAAACTATAATTTAAAAAAATTTTAAAAATGGCTTCAACCTCCACATCATCTACTATCTCCTTAGCCACACCTCCAACTTTCACAGGAAAAAACTATGATTATTGGACTATCAAAATGAGAGTCTTTTTTAAAGCAAATGATTTATGGGAGATTGTAGAAATGGCTTTGAACCAAGAAAAGAAGAGAAGCAATCCACAAAAGCTTAATTAAGGGTGCTAAAAGAGAATGAGATCAAGGATGCCAAAGCATTGACTCACGTTTATAATGTTGTCGTTGACTCCATTTCACCAAGAATGATTAGAGTTTCAATAGCAAAAGAAGGATGGGCCATAATCTAGGAAGAGTTCCAAGGAACTACAAAAGTGAGACCTATCAAACTCAATAATTTGAGAATCTCAAGATAAAGGATGGTGAAAGTGTGAAAGATTACTCTTCCAAAGTCATGGATTTAGTAAATCAAATGAAATTAATGGTGATATTATTCTTGATCAAAGAATAGTTTAAAAAGTCCTTGTTAGCTTAACTAACGATTTTGACACAATTGTCTCAATCATCAAAGAGTCCATAGACTTAAGCAGCCTCAGTGTTACTAAGTTGTTTGGCTCCTTGCTAGCACATAAGGCAAAATTCAACAAGAGGGCAAAAGGCTCAATAGAAGGTTCCTTTCAAACAAGGCATCAAGCAAAGTCATCAAAGCAAAAAAGCAGAAGAAGTAAAGATAAATATTTTGAGAAAGAAAGAAAGAATGTTCAAGTATATAATGGCTCTATAGGAAATGCTTCCCATAAAGGACAATCTCCTCTATGTGGCACTTATGGTAAAACCAATCATCTAGAAAAGTATTGTCGGTTCAAAGGCAAGCCCCAATACAGATTTTGTAAAAAGTTTGGCCACATCGAGAAAGATTGTAAAGTAAAATATGGCCAATAGAATGATCAAGAATAACATAAGAATTTCACAAAAAGTAATGAAGAAGATCACTTATTCTATGCTTGTCAATATGTAAGCTATAACAAAGGCAATAAGAGCTGGCTTATTGACAGTGGATGCACAAGTCATATAATCTATGATCGAGAAATCTTCATTGATCATAACACTTTTATAAAGATCCATGTTTGAATGGGAAATGGAGCAGTAGTGGAATCCCAAGGCAAAGGGATTGTACAAATTGAAAACAAAAAAAGTGTTAAGCTTATAAAAGATGTTCTTTTAATCCTTAAGCTCAATGAAAATTTGTTGAATGTCCCTTAAATAATCAAGCACAAACATTCTATCAAATTTGAGGGTGATCATTGCACCATATTTGATCCAAAAAAAAGGGAGATTTCTCATGTCAAAATGAAAAATAAGAGCTTTCCCTTGAAATGGAATGAATATATAGAAGAGGCTAATAAAGCCCAAAGTGATAAGACATGGTTATGGCATAAGAGGTATGGACACTACAACTTAGTTGCTCTCAAACTTATCCACCAAAGAAATATCATTCAAGATCTTCCTTTAATTTATGATGTTGACAGTTTGTGTGAAGCTTGCTAACTTGGTAAGTGACATAAGAAGCCTTTTCCAATAGAAAGTATATAAAGTGCAAGGAGAAACTTGAACTTGTGCACACCAATATTTATGGACCCCATAGGACTTTGTCCCTCAGTGAGAACAAATATTTCATATTATTCATTGATGATTTCACCTAAATGACATGGGTGTATTTCATGAAAAATATATCAAATGTGTTCCATATCTTTAAAAAATTCAAAGCTCTTATGGAGACACAAAGTGGTTGCAAACTGAAGAGAATTTGATATGATAGGGGAAAGAGTGCATTTCCTCTAAATTTGACAAGTTTATAAAGAAATAGGTGTTGAACATTAACTCACATTTAGGTATACACCTTAGCATAATGGAGTTTCTGAAATTAAGAACATAACTATTATAGAAATGGTAAGATGCATATTTGTAAAGAAGAAAATACCTAAGAAATTCTGGGCAGAAGCTGTGTACACTATTGTATACTTATTAAACAGGCTTCCCACTAAGCCTGTGCAACAGAAAACCCCATTTGAAACTTGGAGTGGAGTTAAACCAACAGCTAAGGATCTTAAAGTGCTAGGCTCAATTTGCTATTTACATGTCCTATCTCAAAAAGGGGCAAGCTCAATGATAAATTAGAGAAAGGAATTTTTCTTGGCTATAGCTCTCAATTAAAAGGCTACAAAAGCTTTAATATTAACACTAAAGACATTGTAATCAGTTGAGATATGGAATTTAATGAAAATGTAACATGGATTTAGGATGAACAGAAGATTGAAAGAAGTATTATTCCAGCTCCTTAATCTGAAAAGCATCAGAAGATGTTTTAAATTATTATAAATGTGATGATAGTGGTTTTTCTTTAACCACACTAGTAAATTCTCTATATAAGGTTCATACACCATCGTATGATGAGAATGCTATAGGTTGAAGAGATAAAAGACTCTTAACGGATATCTTGTCCAATCATTCGTTTGGATTTAGAGATATGTGAATCTTGTCACTTTGTAATTCATGAGCCAAATAGCTATACTAAAGTTTCCAAGGCTAAGGAGTGGTAAGAAGCCACGTTAAATGAAATCAATATGATCGAAAAAAATCACACTTAGGAGTTAGTTGATAGATCGGAGAACATAAAAGTGATTGGTGTAAAATGGGTCTTTAAAACCAAATTGAATCCAAATGGGTTGATCAACAAGCATAAGGTGAGATTAGTTATCAAAGGATATTCTCAATTAGTTGGAATTGATTATAAAGATACCTTTTCCCTGATTGCAAGACTTGATACAGTTAGAACTTTAATTACATTGGTGGTTTAAAATAGTTAGAAGATTTTCCAACTTAATGTAAAGTCTACATTCCTCAATGGTGACCTCGAGGAGCATATACATGTTAAGCAACTATAAAGGTGGTTTGTTATAAAAGGAAGAGAACATCAAGTTTATCATATTAAGAAGGCCTTGTATGGGCTAAAACAACTTCGTAGAGCTTGGTACAATAAAAATGACTCTCATTTCTATAAGTAAAGCTTTAGGAGGAGCAAGAATGAGCATATACTTTACATTAAAAGGTATGGCAAGTCAGACATTCTACTTATTTCACTTTACATTGGTAACAAGCTATAAATGATCATGACCTTCAAGAATGAGATGAAGAAGAATTTTAAGATGATAGATTTAGGGTTGATGAATTATTTTCTTGGCATGGAGATTCATCAATCACATGATGGAATATTTATCTCACAAGCCAAGTATATAGAAGAAATTTTTAAAAAGTTCAAAATGCAATACTGCAAGCTAATGGTAACTCCACTTATAGTGAATGAGAAGTTTTCTAATTCTGATGGGCAAAAAAAGGTTAATCCAATGTACTATAATAAGAGTCTTGTTAATAGTTTACTATACATCATGACTACTAGACCTGATTTGATGTACACAGTAAGTATACTTTTAAGACTTATGAATAAACCTAGTGAAATTCACTTGCGAACAACTAAGAGAATCTTAAGATACTTAAAGGGAACTTCATATTATGGAGTGTTTTTTCCACCATGTTCAAGCCCAAAGCTAGTTGTTTATTCTAATAGTGACTGGGGAGGTTCTGTAGAGAATATGAAGAGTGCCTCTGGCTACACTTTTACACTTAGTTTTAGAGTCTTCTCGTGGATCTTTAAAAAGTAAGAATTTGTTACTCAATCAATTACCGAAGCAGAATATATTGCAATATCTATAGCAGTTAATCAAGCTATATTGTTAAGAAAAATAGTTACTGATATGGGGCATAAGCAATTTGAACCCATTGAAGTCCTAGTGGATAATAAGTCAACCCTCACCATAGTGAAAAATCCAGTTTGTCACAGCAAAAAAAAAAAAAACATATGAAGATAAAATTTCATGCAATCAGAGATACCAAACAACAGAAGGAAGTCAAGTTGGTTCATTATCCCACAAAATTTCAATTAGTTGACATATTTACCAAAGCACTTCTAAAAGCAAGATTTGAGTTCTTAAGGGTGAAGCTTGGTATTTCAAGTAAAAGTCTCAAAGAGGAGTGTTGAGAAATGAGACTTTTTCTACATGAAAGAAATAATATTTTTATGTTTAGTATGTGCTAAATAATAATAAAAAAAATATAAATTATTTTAAATTTACGGTATACATTTAATTACCTAACAAAGGTTATAAAGTTGTTATCTTATCAAAGGTTATAAAGTTGTTATCTTCTTATAGTAAATTGTAGTTGTATAAATACCATATGTATATTGATTGTAAATATATCAACAAAACAATTATATTTCTTTTAAATGTAAGAATTATCTTCTCCTATTTATTATTGCTTCTCACAATCCCTAACTAAAATACAATCATTGATATCTAATCGCTTTAATACTATTCAACAAAAGGATCAACAATAAGTCACCATGCTTGGAAAGAAATATATTGATAAAGGCTCACAAATGACAATGATTTCCAAGACTGTCTCATCCAATGCCTGTACCCATCTATTGAAGACTTTAAAAAAGATAAGTTACATTGTAGACATTGGAATGGAACTTGCCATACCAAAGAAACTTATTTTAAAATTCAAGGTTGTCTTGATTGATTTTTGGAAAAATGGAAGCAAAATAAAGCATAAAACAACAATAATGCTCGACATAAGCAAAGATAGCCAATACAAATAATATTGTCCTTAGAGTAGCCACTATTGCAGTAAGTCAAAATAATAAAACTAAACCCAATGAAGTTCTCTCTCTAATC
The DNA here is from genome assembly GCA_947683625.1 of Mallotus nudiflorus. Classification (NCBI taxonomy): domain Eukaryota; kingdom Viridiplantae; phylum Streptophyta; class Magnoliopsida; order Malpighiales; family Euphorbiaceae; genus Mallotus; species Mallotus nudiflorus. The sequence continues at coordinate 2,657,814 of CANTUR010000184.1, forward strand.
AACCATTGTCTCCTTAAATGATTCTAGTAATGACTTAGGTAAAATAAATAAGAATTTTTCTACATGTACTACTTAAGATACATGTTGGATTATTAATTTTAGAGCCACTAAACATATGACTTACAATAGAACTTTATTTCAATACATGAATTCTCTTTTAAAGAGTAGTGTCATGATCACTGATAGGGAATCCACCCAAGTTAGAGGAGTATGATCTATAACTATAACTCTTACCCTAAATTTTTCACTACATATTGTACTTGTACTATTAAATCACTTATTATCAGCCAATCAAAATACAAAATAGTTAGATTGTGTTGTTAATGTTTCTAAAATGTTGCTTGCTTTAGGATATCCAGATTTAGGAATCATTAGGTATAGTGCTAAAAGGAGGGGGTTGTACTATATGGATAATGCTATTATAAGTCATATTTACCAAGTTCAAAGTCGTAGTGATAATAACTTGAAAAATATATAGTTGTATCATCATTGGTTAGGTCATGGTTTTTTTTGTTATTTAAAAAAGTTATTCCTATCCTTTTGTTTAAGATGTATTAAAACAGTCTCTAAAATGTGATGTTTGTATTTTTCTAAGAGTAACTGTGTCTCATATCCTTTAAATCTTAATAAAAAAAAATAGATCCATTTGAGATGGTTCACTCTAATGTATAAGAACCAAACCTAATTATTGCTTGCTATGGAATTTGGTGGTTTATTGCTTTTGTGGATGATTGCACTTGAATAACTTAGCTATATACTATGCAACATAAGAGCAATGTTTCTACTATATTTCAAATTTTTTATCACATAATTCAACCCAATTCTCTCTCCTTGTTAAAATTGTTCATTTAGACAATAGTAGGAAATGTCTTAGTTATAAACTCTTAAAATTCCTTTAGAAAAATAGTATTTTTCATTAAATTACTTACCCTTGCATGCCACAACAAAATGGGGTTACTGAATAAAAGAATAAACATATTATAAATATAACTAGAGCTTTTTTTATTAGTGCTAATGTTCCTTAAACTTATTAGGCTAATGCAGTTATTTATGCAGTTTATCTCATTAATCGCATGTCATCTTAAGCTATCTTTTTTTTATGCCCTTGTAGGTTTTGGTTAGACATGTTCAAGTTCCATTTTCATTGAACTTAGACCCATAATTTTTTAGGTGTGTAGCATATGTTCATATATAAAAGGACTAACATACAAAAATTTATCTGTGTGTTTTTGCGTTTCCATCCTCAATAAAATGGTTACATATGTTACCATCCTCCTACTACATGAGTATAGATGTTACTTTATCTGAAACATAATAGTTTTTCTTATTAGATCAATCCATTTCTAGTCCATAAGGGGAGTTATAATATGATGCCTACAATTGAATTGATCTTATTCAACCAAATGATTTTTCAAGTTTAGGCTTAGAGGGAGTATATAGTCATCCTAAACTTATTCTTATCAATCCAATGGGCAGGATGAAGCACCCTTTCAAGATGTAATTGAATAAAATTTTACTGATATAGAAGATGGAGTATCACATAGTGAAGACATCAATAGTTATCAAGTTGCTTTTTCCCTTCCTCTAGTATATGTCCTAGATCCACCAGATATTCCTGAGGTAACTACTGCTCCTGAAAACACTTCTCATTCTTTGTTTTTTTGCTCCATCTATTTCTTTTGAAAGCACTTTGTAGATGATGGGGTTTAGCGCCCATCTAAGATTTTAGCAACCGCGTCACTGTTTGAGCTTAGGGCTCTAGAGAACATACTAACCATTGTCACAAAGACATGGCATGGAGATGAGGAGTCGCTACCCAGGGTAATAACTGGGACAAATTGAAAAGGTGGTACTCGATTCCCTAAAAGAAAGCCAACACCATAACCAGGAGATTCTGGATACGGAATACCAACTTCTTTCAGTCTTGTGTTCATTTAGAATTACTTTATGAATTATTATCTTATTCTCTATTTACATGCAATTTCATATAAACCCAAAACAATAAACTCCAAGGCAAACTAATCATGAAATATACAAATAAATAATGCATTCAATCACATAACCCCTAAGTTAGTCTATTCTACATGGATTTTAAATAAATGAGCTAAAGTCTACATGTTTTAAATTATAAGTGAACCTAAAGACCTAATTCCTTTTGTATTTTAATTAAATGAACCTAAGTCTATTAATTTTAATTCTAAAAATGGGCCTAATTCTGCATATTATGAAGGTATTTAAATTAACGGGCTTAATTCTACATGTTTTAATTAAATTAAATTAAGTGGGCCTATGTCTAATTAACTAAATGGGCCTAAAGTATTTCTAACCTAAAATCTAATTAATTATGGATCTAAAAATATATTTTAATTAATTCAACCTAATTAATTATTAATGACATGGGCTAAAAATAACAAATCAAAATCTAAAATGGGTTTAAGTCCCAAAACACACACACACAAAAACAATAAATAAAACCCAAAAACAACTAAAAGCATAAAAGAAACAATTAAATAAGATCAAACAAATAATTAAATTAATCCTTACTAAAATCCTAATTTTTATTAACATGCAACCTAAATTAATCTACTTCCTCCATTGATTTTAAATGATTACCAAATTGAAACCTAATTTTACTAACCAATTTAATAAAAAATCATGCAACCACATATATAGTTTTATTACTATTTCCACTATTGGAGATATTACATTAGTTCCTAAAACAATTAATAAAAATAAAACATAAAGAACAAAATAAAAATAAAGAAAATAAAAATAAATAAATAAATAAATCATGGATGATTTAGGGTGCCCCTCAGATTTATGGCTCACCATTCTTGTTAAGTCTTTGAATCTTTTCTTCAAAAATTCTTCATAAGTCTTGAATTAATTAATGAATCAAAAGTAATTTTTTGATTAAGAATAAATAAAAGAAAAATAAAATCACAATTTTCTTTCTCTCCTCTCCCCCCCCCCCCCCCCCCCCGCCTTTTCTTTTTCCTCTCACCCCTTCTTCTCTTTTTCTCCACTTTTTACCCTCCTCTTCTTTTTTTTTCCTCCTTCCTAACCCTCCTTTTATAGTGGAACTAGGAAGCCTAACCCTAATCCTAATGTAATTCTCATTTCTAAAGTGTATTTAGGAATTTTGAACCAAATAGGATTAAATTAATTAGAAAGTTTAAACCAATTTAGGATTGAATTAATTAGAAAATTTAAACCACCTAAAATTGGAATAATTAGAAATAGGAAAGAGTTTAATTCTGACCGGGATTGTGCATTTCCAATCGGAATTACATAATTAATTCTTCCTTTAAAAGCCCCCGAAAAAATTTAAATTTTGCAATTAGGTCCTAAAAAGAATTTTACGATTTAGTCCCTGAAAACATTAAATTCTTCCTTTAAAAGCCCTTAGAATTTTTTAAAGATTAAGCATCGAAGACATTTTCATCAATGGAGTCTTTTGCTGCATCCATAACATGTCATCCCGAAATTAGGCGTCTACACACATCTCATCCTTTATTTTTTGCTCCATCTTACTTATGTAAGTTTATTAAAATTTCAACATCATTTTTTTCAATATTAGATTTTTTTAACCAATATGTCTTTTTCTTTTAATTAGTTTTTGTAAGCATCCAATTTCGAGATAGTCGAGTGTGGATGCGACAAAGGACTTCAATGATGAAAATTTGTTACAAATAGGTCTATGGACATTAATTTTTCAATCTCAAGGCTTAATTGCATTTTTTTTCATAACTTAATTGTCATATTTTCTTTAGGGGCCTAATCAAAAAGTTTTTTATTCTTTCAAGGGTCATTCGGTAATTAAAAGTTAAAAGAGAGAGAGAGAGAGAGAGTTTATCATTGATCAGAATTATGTAATTCTAACTAGAATTACACATTTCCGATCATAAATATACAATTCCTATTGAAATTATATATTTTCGATCAAAAATGCATAATTCTAATAAAAAATATACAAGTCTGATCGGTGGAGATTTCATTTTTTTATTAATCTTCAATTTTTGAAAATAATTATATTTGATTTTTTATTGGTAAAAAATAAATATAAATAAATAAATAATCCTAGTAATTATCAAGTTATTTTGGATTAAAATTTAAAATTTAAATCATTTATCTCCTATGATTATAAAATCACAAGAGGTTAGGGTTTCAAATCTCTTTTATAAAGACCATTTCTTCACATAAAAAGAAAAAGGAGGAGGGGGGCTTCTTCTTTTGGGCGAAAAAAAAAGGATTTTGCACAGAGATAAAAAATAAGAAGTTCTTCTTTCTAGTTTTTCTTTTAGGTTCTTTTAATAAAAAGGGGTTCTTAAAAAGCAATACACTTGAGATATAAAATTCAAATTTATAGACATCATTCCAACAATATGGTGAACAAATCCACTCTAAGGAGCAAATCAATATTGCATTCACTATTCTCGTCTTTTGTTCACTTTATTTCTTTTTCTTTCTTTATTTGATTCTTTCTTTTATTAAATTTTGTTGTTTAGATTCTTTTATCCATTTCATTGTTTCATTTGTTTTTTTATTAATGGTTGTGGTGGGAGCAATCTGATAGAGTGATTTGAGTCAGTCAAAATCCATGAAAATTCATGGAATGCCATGGATATATAACCATGTTAAATTATGTAGATTTTAGTTTTTTATTTTTTATTTTTGTTTATTTTTATGTTTTGTGTGTTTTGTTTATTCATTTGGTTTATTGGCATGTTTAATTAATTTTTTTACGTAGGAATTGTAATAGTCTTAATAATGGGAATATAGTGGAACCTTTAATTTTTTGCACTTTAAAATGAATTAGCAAGTTAGGCTCAATTTGGTAACCCTAATTAAAATCAATGGTGGTTGTAGTTAATTAGATTACATGTAAAAAATTAGGGTTTATAAATCACAGAATGTATTTTTTGATTAATGAGTTGACTTAATTTGTTATTTGGGCTTATTTATTTATTTTGTGTATTTTGGGCTATAAGCCCACGTTAGGCTCTAACCTATTTAAATAATAGGCTTTTAAAGTGGATTTTTAGGTTTAATTAATTTTAAAAAGTAATTTAGGTTCATTTAGGTTAATAGGTTTAGGCCCACTTTACATATTAAAGTTAACTTAGACTTAGCTCAGCCTATTAAAACATTTCTTTTAAATACATTTAGGATCACTTAATTTAAATTAAAATTAATTAGAATTTGACTCACTAAATTCATCCAAATCAATTGTCCATAAAATCAATAAATTTAGGCCCACTTCTTTAGAATAAAAAGTAGTGTAAGCGGCGGGGTTTAGCACACACCCAAGTGTTTGGCGACCACAGCACTGTGTGGGCTCGAGGCCCACTAGGAAATACGATATAGGTCTTAGGCCTGTTCAGAGATAGAGTCGCCACCCAGATAAAAGCCGGGACACACTGTATAACAACTAGATTCCACAGAGGTTCCTAGAAGCCGTCTTCAGAGATCGGGTTCGAAAACTGGGTATGAGCGTTTGAATGCTCACACAATTTTGCGTTTGGCCTCCATTTGTGTTTTGCATTTTATTACCATTTAATTATTTAATAATTTCCTCATTTACATTCCAAGTTGCACTTGCCTTCATTTACTTTCCAACTTTTATAGTTAAGTCCAAGTTTGCACATTAGTCCAGTTTCATGCTTTTGAGTCCCAACATTCAACAAAAATAAAATAAATAATAATTTACAACCATACATTCAAAATCAAAATGGGGGAAAGGGATTAAGGATTACAATGCTTTTAGGCTAAATAAAAGAATAATATATAGAAAATAAACTAAACATATATCGAAAATAAACTGATAAAATAACATAAATGCGGTAATATAAAAGGGATAACTAATAAAGGTGACTACTTAATGATGGAAATCATCAAGTAATTCCTGAAAATAACACATAGTTAGTCCTTCCTTTCAAAAAAATGAAATCACATATAATGATACTTACAAAGAGACTCTATAAAAAGGGGTTTTCACATTATGAACTAAAGAAACCATCAAACAATCAAGATGAACATCATCATGCAATGAAATAGCCATGTTTAAGGTAAAAAATACATATCAAAGTGGACGTTGTGACAAGTATTAGTAGCAAAGTAGAGCTAAAAGTAGGCAGACCTGTTAATGTGCAACCGCCTCATTGATGAGGCGATGCCTCATCAACAGGGACCCCTAATATTTCTAAGGCAAAAAAACATATAACACATATAAACAAAAGGAAGACTTCCTAGAGGCCTGTCAATAAGGCGATCGCCTTATTGATGAGGCGATTGCCTCATTGACAAGAGGTGACGCCTCTATGAAGAGGCGTTGCCTAATCATTAGGCCGATTTTGACTCTCAAATGTTCAAACTTTTTACTTTAAGTAACAATATATGCATACACACACTCTATAAACATCAAAGTTCAACATGAGCTAAACTCCGCCATCTACAGTTACATAATAAGATCATTGAGATGGTCGAGGCTGCATTATAGCCTATTAATGATAAGTTACAACCACCTATAGTGGACATGATAAGTCTTTTATCTTGAGACTATAGGTTTCAAGAAGAAGCGACACGTCTATGAGCTTAGAACACACGCTTCTACTCTCTACCCTAGCTCCTTATACAACATTGGCACATAAGAACTTCTCACTACCCATGCATCTAATAAAACTTATACTTCATCTAGTTTAGCAACAACTAAAGAAGGAGTGAAATCATATGCTTCAACGTGAGTAGGAGCATGAGGAGCTATAAAAGAGAGAGAGAGAGAGAGTAAAAAGAGATGGAGGCTAAGCTTTAGCAATTCTATAAATAACTTGAGTGACTTGAGCAGGAGCAAGAGTAGATGTGTTGTACACAACAAGAGTGCAGGATAATGATGAGGTGCATGTAGGCCATCCTTTCTCTCAATGGATCGTCATCATCTAGTGTTATAGCAGATGATCCTCCTCTAACAGATCCATCAACTCTGTGATATATTAATGATCGATCATGCATTCTTGTTACTTTTTCATCATGTATATATAATTTTCTCTTTTTTCATTTATCATTTAATAACTACAAAAATATATTTAAAAAATCAAAGTTCTAGCTTTAGTGAAATATAATTCATCGTTAATCCATCATAAATTAAAGATAAATATAAGATATTAATGGATAAAAATTTAACCATGAATTTCTTCTATTGTTAAACTTATTCGTCATATTATTTATTCCACCACAAATTCTCTTAGGCACCCTAAATTTACCTATCGGTGTTATCTATCACTAAACTATATAATTTTTTTTAACCACAGATGATAAGTGTGAAAAATGCTATATTTTGAGCACCAGTTTATTAGATTTTAGGCATTTAAAGTATAAGTAAGTGTTGAATATTGGCAAGTTTTAGTTCAAAGTTATGAGTCTAGGTTATTAAGACCAATAGTCATTTATGTGTGTTTTTTATATTTTCTATTTGATTTTTTTATCTTTTTTACTTGTTTTTATATTTTCATTGTAGACACAATTGAAATGGAGTTGAATGGGAGTTATGAAGATAAGGATTTTGTGGCTATAAAGCTTAGGTTTCCATAGAACTTAGAAGAGGATACAAATTCAAGAACATGCATAAAAAATGGCATTATTATGTGCATAAATAGACACATCTGTGTTTAAGCTTCTAATTCATTTAAATCAAGGTGTAAATCAAATACAATTGTGTAAATGAGGAGACATAGTCATGCCTGAGCAAAAAACTTTAATTCAGCAAAGAGCTTTGACATAGTTGTGCACAAATAGTGGCATGACTGTGCCTGATTTAATGCATTTTCAGTCTACCAGAATAAGTTCATGCATGGTTTTATGCATGACAAAACTTCGTAGTGCTTGAGTTAATTTTTTTCAAAAGAAGATTATGCATGACTGAATTCTAATGGACACATAGTTATGCATTTCTAGCTAATTATTAAAGGAATATTTTTTTTTAGTAATTTTTAGGGAACAATATGAATAGATCTTTTTCCCTTTTTGAGAAAGGAGGGTAGGGTTACTTAAAAAGATTCAAGAAGAATAATTCAACTATCATTGGAATTTAAGAGGAAGCAAAAAGGGGTTTTTTCTTTCATCATTTCACCTTTACTTAATCTTTGATAGTATGATGATAATAATTGAATTTTTTTTATTATTTATTCTTCTTTTTCAAATAACATAAGTAGTTAAATTTTTTAGTTAGGGTATTTAAACTCGGCTCACCCTGAACTTATGAGATTTAATTTTTTCATTGAATTCTTTATTATTTGTTATTCTTTTTCAAGCAATATGAGTGGTTAAATTCTTTAGTTAGGGTTTTTAAACTTATTTCACCATGAACTTATAAGATTAAATTACATGGAATGATATCCATTTTATGATTGTTATTAAAATTAAAACTTTCTAAAGATTGATCACCCATTAAATTAATCTAAATAATATGATTGGATTGAGAACTTAATTCTATAATATAATAATCTATTAATGACGGGACAATTCATTTGTTATTATCATTATAATAATTTTTCTTCCAATTTAAGCTATGGAAAATGGGTATATGATATCTATTCTTCATAATGCAAAAGGTCACAAGGTAAATTATTTTAAATTTTAAATTTACCTATACATATATCCATCAATATATTGGATGAAAAATTAAATTATAATTTTGATAAACTCATAAATTTTAATATTTGTTTTTTAATTTATAACTTAATTTTTATTTTAAAGTTCAAATACATAGATGTAAGTATTGAAAATTTAGTTATTGTGGACATTATCAGTTTGATCAGCACACAATAAAAGCTTGATGATAAGTTTGAGTTTTGAATGCACGGGGAGCTCGAGACTTCTCTAAAATCGACTTGAAAAGCCCAAAACACTGAGCCAAGCCCAAAAATACCATATCTAGGCCTAAAATAGAGCTAAAGCACAAGCCCATTGCCTTTTGGCCCAAAGGCCCTAACATAGCCCTGGTAAAGAGGCGATCACCTCAAGACATCAGTGTGGTGACGCCTCATCAAAGAGGCATTGCCTCTTCACACCCACCCTCTACAACATTACATGCCATTAATGGCAGTGATTGGAGGCTCACCTGCTGAAGATTTGATCATTTTTGGATGTAAAAAGAAAGGAAAAAGCAAGGGAAAGAGTCTAGGGAATGAAAAAAGCAAGGGGAGAGGGTGAGAATGAGTTTTTAGGAAATTAAAAAAGGGGAGAGGGTGAAAGGCTTTAAAAAAGGATGTAGGGGGCATGAGAGAGAAGGTTGGTAACTTGAAGGGTGAAAAAAATGTTTGAAAAAAAAAAGAAAAGACAAATAAAAGGAAGAAAAAAAGGAAAGAAGAAAGCAAGAAGAAGAAGGAAAAAAAGACTTAAGAAAGCTAAAGACTTGGATCTCTTTGGAAGGAAAAGGGTTTCTCTTGCATTCAGAGCCTCAAATCAATCAACTAAGCTCTGAGGGCTTAGTTAGGAGCATCAAGCACGTAAAAGTTAGTAAGCTTCCCCCCTTCTTAAGCTTTAAATCCTTTCTTTTCATTAAAAGTATTGATTCATTACTCTTGTATTTGTATTCTTGAGTTTTATTACTTGTTTAAAGTCATATGTGATGCATAATTCCATGAAATATTGAATATTGATAGTTAATCTTTGTATATTTATGTCTATTTCTTGTTTATTTGCATAAGTATTGAATTTCTTAGGATTAAAGAAATGTAGCCTATGGCGACGTCTCTTTATAGAGACGTTGCCCTTTCGTGATGAGGTGAAAAGAACATCGCCTCCTAGTCAAGAGGCGATGCCTCTTTGAAGAGGCGCCACCACCTGATCAGAATCTATGTGAATTTTGCCTTGCTTTTCCATGCTTGTTTTGTATTTTTGATATGATTTTCATGTTTAATTTGTTATATCTCCTGATTTTATGCATGATTATTGTATTGTTTGGTATTATTTTTAATGTTATATTATTGTGTTATTTTGTGAACTATTTTGTGAATTTATTTCTATTTATTTTATGAATATTATTTGTTAATGAATTGTAGATATTGTTGTTGTTTATGAGATAGAACTAACTCGTATTTGTTGCAAGAATTATTTGGTGATTTTTAATTACTAGATGATTACTTTGTTAATCAGTTCTTAAGAGTTTTGATTTGTGTAATTAATTAGTTTATTTTTTATTTATGTACAGTTTATTTTCAGTATTTTTTACATTTATTTACACCAAAAGTTGTAATCCTTAATCCCTCTCCCCTTTTATTTGAAATGAATGGTTGTAAATTATTATTATTTATTTTATTTGTGATTGAATGTCGGGACATAAGCATGAAATGGGACTAATGTGAAAACTTGGAATAAAATCTAAAATTGGAAACCAACTGCGATTAGCATGTTAATAAGAAAATAATTTAATAATCAAAGGTAATAAAATATGAAACACACATGGAGACCAACCACAAGGTTGGGTGGGCATTCCGAAAGCCCATACTCAGTTTCTAAACTCGATCTTTGATGATGGCTTCTCGGAACCTCCATAGAATCCAGTTGTTGTACAGTGTGTCCCAACTTTTATCCAGGGGGTGACTCCATCTCCTTTTTGGGCCTTAAGCCCATTATGTATTTCCTAGTAAGCCTTGAGCTCACACAGTGCCGTGGTCGCCAACACTTGGGTGCACAATTAACCCTGCTGCCTATAGTGGCAACTCCAGTAGGGAATAGAGAAATTGATTCCAAGTGTTTTGTAATTTATTATCATTGATTATTTTTTTATTTCCTTCATAAATTTTGCATTCACTACACATTTCTACACAATGCACTCAAGTCCCAAATAAACCAATAATAATCTCTGCTTTGTTGTCTGTGTTTTACTCAAACTTAGTGGTAAAGTATTTGATTATTGTCACTCATAGCATGTACCTATCCACATCGCACATACCCTTGAGTGGGGAGATGTGATGGATGTATATAGCTGTGGGAGCCAAAGTTTATTACCCAAGACTTAGCTCATATAATGACCTAGCAATTTCCACTAGAATTTTTTCCAAATGCATGTGTTTTATGCCATATGGTAATCCTTTAAATAAGGCCCAAGCCCATTATAAATAAACCTTGACAAGATGGGCCTCTCATGCCTATTGTTAGCCCATTTTAAAGGGATCTTAACAAGGTGAGCCTTTGATATCATTCTTTGCCCGTTAAAATGGACTTTAGAATTATTTGGAGAAATTACCACTTGTTTGTATCTTCTTAAGAGTTATCTTATATCTATTGGTTTTATTATCCCTTATTGATAATCAAAACCCAAAACAAAAATCCTAGGATAAGAAACTCACCATTAAACACATGTGTGGGAGAAATAAGGGTGGAGATATTGTTAAAGAGCCTTTTTTGTCCTTTGATATATGCATATATATTTTTTCCTTTTTACCAATAGGCTTGCATTTCATGCATACATGTCATGCATGTTTCTGACCCTCAATGGTTATAGATATAAATCCATAATAGTCTACCAGTTGGAAATGATCTAACACCGGCCACCTGGTTAGGATCATTAAAGAGATCGAGATGGCATAATTTGATGCTGAAGCCTTCAAGGAACAGTTGAAAGTTGAAATGGCCAAACAAACCAGGATGATTATAAGCAAAATTATAGGGGAAATAATGGGTACAACTAGAAGGGAACCACCAGCACCTCAGCCACCAATGCCCCAACCACTGACACCTCAACCTCAACCATTTGATTTAGACGCCATGGATCCTAAAAGGTAAGAGGTAGAGGATAATCAGTAGATAGCATTGGTAGAACCTGTTATCCGTTAGAAAGAGGATGCCCCGAGAAATGTAAAGAAGCTAGACTGGGCTAAAGACCTTATTAAGTCTATGGCTCAAATACAATTGATGATAAAGGAAAAGGGATCAATGCCCCAATAAGCTATTCCGAGCTAATCCTAGATAAGGATGATGATCCCCTACCATGGAAGTTCAAATTTCCTGACATAAAGAAGTTCACTAGCATAGAGGACCCCCACCTCCATTTAAAGCAGTATTTGACCCATATAAAGACAAATGAACTGACTAAAGCACAAATTGTAAAGCAAGTCCCTCTATCTCTGGAAGGAGCACCCATTCATCAAGCAGTATAGTCTCAATATTCAGATGGAGGATTTTTTGAGAGACTTGTAGAAGTTCCATGAATCCTTTACGAATTATTTGATTAGGTGGAGAGAAAAATAAGCACAGATGAAGCAACGACCCACAGAATCTAATCAGTTAGTAATAGCCATGGAAGGATGTGTACTCCCTTTCTCAAATAAATTAAGGGATTTAGGGGTTCAAAACTTTGAGAAGTTGTATAGGTTTGGAGTACATAAAGAATCAGACCTTGCATAAGAAAAAAGGTTCTTTAGTGGAAGATCTACGAACAGAGAAGGGTTTGCATCTGGCAATGGAGTCAGGCTAAGCAATAATATACAAATCAACATAATCAGACAATCCTGAAGGTTTTCTAATTTGGAAAGACCCCTCTCCAAAGTCTTGAAAAAACTGATTGAGAATAACCTTCTACAACCCTTACCTAAATGACCTCCTTTCCCAAATGTCAACCCAAAGTGATACTACACGTACCACCAGAACATTAGGCATGATACAAAAGGCTACACTCACCTGAAATATGAGATTCAAGATTTGATTGATTTAGGCAAAATAACCAACCCAAAAACTAGAAAATTGGACACCCAAAATAACCCTTTACCAAACTACCAAAATGTACTACCACCAAATCCCTGTATCCTGATTATCAACATGGGTCTAATAAAGGAATAAGTCATTAATTCCTTTATTAATATCGTACCTACACTACCAAAAATATAACCAAAAGACCTGAATTTGAGATAGCAGTCCATTAAGTCTTATGTAAATGTGCTTGATAGTTGGAGTTTCGATGACGTAGAGGGAGGAGTAATTGATCCATGGAAGAACAATGAGAGGAAAGCAACATAATCCACTGAGAAATCAGAGGAGGGGAAAAAAAGGTGAAAATGTTAAGGCAGAGAAAGAGGGAAATGGTTCAAAAGAAGGATCATAGAAAGATAAGAAAGCTAAGGAGATTATTAAGGCCAAAAGAGATTAGAACACTCTTGCTAGCATTTGGGAGCTACTTATGAACTCCTGAGCCCATCAGGAAGCACTGGTTATGGCTCTTAATCACAAGAAGATACCTTCAATATACACCCTAGAGAAAATGGTAGACTCGCTAATTAAAAGCCCTCAGGGGGAAATTATTTTCATAGATGATGACCTACCCTTAAAAGGAAGGGATAACAATAAAGCCTTGTTCATTACAGCCGAAGTGAAAGGAAAATTAACGAGTTATGTTATGGTCGATAATGAGTCAGCCATTAATATATGCCCTTTAAAGGTCCTACCAAAGCTAGGTCTGATAGCAATTAATTTGAAGCCCTCCAACATAGTCATCAAGGCTTATAATGATACGAAAAGGCCAATTGAGGGAAATTTTTAGGCTTTAGTCAGGACTAGACCCATTGAATTTTAAGTTAGCCTTTATATGATAGATATTCCAATCACCTTTGCTATTATTCTAGGAAGACCATGGTTCCATCCTTTAGGGGGAGTGCCATCTACCATTCATCAAAAGATTAAATTTCCATATGAGCGAAGGGTGGTTACTATAATGGCTAAAACAAAGGCTACAGTTGTCGCATTCAAATTAGCTCCCACTGAGATCCTAAACAACTTGAGTTTTGAAGTCTACGTGATTTATAAAGACAAGCTAAACTCGAAGATTGTCAGTATAATGAAGAGCATGCAGTTCATGTGTGGGATGGGATTAGGGAAGAATCAGTAAGGTCCATTGGAATTCATTGAACCTATGGTACTGATCTTAAAGCACCAAGTATGATATCTAATGGAAGATGAGTCTGATGAAGAGGAAGAAGCTAAGGGCAAGTCTAGGAAGAATAGAGTTAGGGCTAAACTAAAGGAGAAGACGCTCTAGGAAACATTTATAAAGGAATGTGCTAATTACCCCTACAAAGGAGCTTTTGAGCCTTTAATGATTGTCGAGAAGCTAGTCCCCAAGTTCAAAATTGTTGCTGAATATATGGATGGGATTAAAGAATCTGTTGTTGAAAAGCTTATAGTAGAAGAGCTGGTACTGACTTTAGAATCAGAGGGGGACATTCTTGCAATGGAGCTGAAGGACACTACTGACCATGAAGAGGAATTTAACTTTGAAGCCTTTCTCCTTGACTCTATTATGGATGTTTTCTATGGTGACATTGACTTTTCTCTTTCTAATTTGTTTGAGATAGATGACATTTTTCTTTCTGAAGTTAATGTGATGAAGTTTGATTATGCTTACTTGTGCGATGTGTTTCCTAATGGTTATATTGTGTGTGATGATCATTTCATGCATATGTTTGACATTAATTCAATATAAACTTAATCATTTAATCTAGGTACAAGTGATAACCCTAGAAATATACTTATTAATTATGATTTAACTCATGATAAGAGAGAAAAAATGAAAGAAACTCTAAAAAGAAGATAGAAAGTAATTTCTTAGGGCTGTGAGGATATGCCTGGGATTGATAGAGAGATTATAGAACACAGCATTCCCACGTATTCTCACATCACATAGATAAAGCAGAAGAAGACAAGATTAAGGCTAGAATGGGCTCTCCTGGTCAAAGAAGCAGTAGAAAAACAGTTGAAAGCAAAGTTCCTAAAAATGGTAGATGACACCTAATGGCTAGCTAACATAGTCCTAGTTCCTAAGAAAGATGGTAAAGTCAGGATGTGTGTGGACTATAGGGACTTGAACAAGGCTTGTCCAAAGGATAATTTTCCTTTACCATACATTGACACCTTAGTCGATAGTGCATCATCTAGTGTCATGTACTCCTTTATGGATGGCTTCTCAAGATATAATCAAATCATAATGGCAATGATTGACAAGTTAACTACTTCTTTCACCACTGAGTGGGGTGTTTATTGTTACACGGTTATGCCATTCGGGTTGAAAAATGCAGGGGCTACTTACCAAAGAATGGCTATTACACTGTTACATTACCTTATTCATAAAGAGATAGAAGTGTATGTAGTTGATATGATGGTGAAATATCTAACCATAAAAGGGCATTTCAAAGCCTTAGACAAGTTCCTAGCTAGAGCTAAACAGTATAACCTCAAACTAAATCCCAAAAAATGTGTTTTCGGGGTGATGTCTGGGAAAGTATTAGGACACATCATCAGTCAGAAAGCCATAGAGGTGGATCCAGACAAAGTTAGAGCAATCAGAGAGATGCCTACACTGAAGAATGAGAAAGAAGTCAGAGGGTTTATAGGAAGGCTATAGTACATCAGTAGGTTCATAACCATTTGTGAGCCGATCTTCAGAATCAGCCGATCATCTAGGATGAGAAGTGTCAATAAGGCTTTAAAACTATTAAGCAGTATTTAATGAATCCTCTAATTTTGTAATTGCCAAGACTAGGGAAGCCCCTAATTATTTATCTAACAATAGAGAAAGACGCGATTGGTGCAATATTGGCTTAAGAAGGAGAATGGAGAGTCAAGCATGCTGTATATTATCTGAGTAAGAAGCTTCTACCCTATAAAGCTAATTACATTATAGTAAAAAGAACTTGCTTGGCTATAATCTAGGCAACAAAAATGTTACAACATTACTTCCAGTCCTATAGGATTTAGACGATTTCTAAGCATGATTCTCTTAGATATCTCTAATAGCCTCCATCAATAATGGGGAAATTAGCTAGATGGTTAGTTCTGCTTACTGAATTTAACATAGATTAAGTGGCTAAAATGGTGATAAAAAGAAGAGCTATGTCAGACTTCTTAGCCTAGAATCCTATAAACGATGGACAAGAATGGGAGTTAGAATTCCTTAATGAACATCTAGGGACAATAGAGATTCAAACATGGAAAATGTACTTTGATGGAGCAGTGAATAACAAAGGGGTAGGCATTGGTGCGATTTTAGTCTCATTAGAAGGAAAAGTAATTCTAATGGCGAAGAGGCTAGAATTCGAGGTCACTAATAATCAAGCTGAATATGAAGCCTACATTTTTTATTTAGAAGCACTCAGGAATGTGGGAGCATAAAAGGTGACGGTGTATAGGGATTTGATGCTGGTAGTGAAATAGATCTCTATGGAGTGGGAAGTAAGGGAAGATAAGCTAAGGCCGTATTGGGATTATTCAACCACGATCTTATTATCTTTTATGTAATATAGATTCATACACTTTCCCTAGGAAGAGAATCAGATGGCAGATGCATTGGCTGCTCTAGCTTCAACATAAGAAGGAGGTAAATGAGCAGAAATGAAGCCTCTTATCCTAGTAAGGTCCTGGATTCCTTTCTATAAGGAAATTGGAATAATGTTAATTGACCCAACAGAGAAGCCTTAGTTTTATGATCTATAGCAGTATCTTGAGACAGGGCAATTCCCTTAGAAAGCTGATAGAAAAGAAAGAATGTCATTAAGGATGTTATCTCGGTAGTTCATTAGCCATAACAGGATGTTTTACAAAAGGATGCCAGTTGGAGTGCACCTGAGATGTGTCGATAAAGGTGAGTTATATAAAATCATGAAAGCAGTTCACGAGGGTGTATGTGGGCCACATATGAATGGGATAGTCCTTACTAAAAAGATAACTTGTTAAAGGTACTTTTGGCTAACTATGGAGGTAGATTGCATGAAGTATGTAAAGAAATGCCACAACTGCCAAGTGCATGGTGATGTGAGCCACCTGCCTTCTATAAAATTGCAAGGATTGATCTCTCTTTGGCCATTTGTAGTCTAGGGAATCGACATTATCTGAGAGATAAGGTTGAACACATCAAATGGTCATTATTAAATTATAGTGGCAATCGACTATTTCTTTAAATGGGTAGAAGTTAAATCATTCACAACTGTAGGAGCAAAAAAAATGGCCAGGTTCATAGAGAAGAATATAATTTATCGATATGGGTTGCCTCATCATGTCATCATTAATAATGGTGTTTAGTTTAGGGCAACAATGAACACTCTATTGGAGGAATACAAAATTGAGTATCATAGGTCATCCCCTTACAAGCCACAAGCGAACAAAACTATAGGAGCAGCAAACAAGAATGTGAAAAGAATCTTGGCCAAAATACTAGAAAATTACAGAGACTGGGTCAGTTACCTACAGTTTGCATTATAGGGATACAGAACCACTGTAGAACGTCAATAAGAGCCACTCCGTATTTTTTAGTATATGGATGCAAAACTATGTTGCCTGCTAAGGTCAAAATCTAGTCATTAAAGGTTCTCCTAGAGTCTAAAATCCTTGAGTATCAGTGGGTAGAAAGTCAATTGGCATAGTTGACGTTGTTAGATGAAAAGAGGATGAAGGCCATGTATCACTCTCAGTTATACCAGAAAAGGATAGCCCAGGCTTATAACAAGAAGATTAAGCCAGGAAAGATCAAAGAGGTTGACTTGGTCTTAAAGCTCACTAGGCCAATCATGACTGATCTACAAAGGAAGTTCAAGCCAAACTGGGAAGGTCCCTACCAAGTGAAGAAGTTATTTTCCAAAGGGGTTACTATTCTATCTGACTCAGAGGAAAATAAATTCAGAGAGCCCATCAATATGGACAAGCTTAAGAAATTCTTTTTGTAAAGTCTTTCTAAGGAGAAAACCTAAAAAGAAGCTACCTAGACAAAAGTAAGAGATATAAGAAGGAAAAATAAAAGTCCAATGGGATTGAAAACTTGAAAAAATGGTCCAAGTAAAAGTAAAGACATGTAAAAGGAGAGAGAGAGAAAAAGAAAATAGTTAGTTGGAAAACTTGCAAGGGCAAGCCAATTAACGACAAGAGATATGTAAGAAGCAAAATTGTATAGTCTCATTGTTCTTAAATTAAATGGAATGGATTGCCTTTATTATTGTAAATATTGTATTAAATGCTTATTACACATTGTCTAACTAAAAAGAAAATTCCATCTGGCAAGAAAGTAAATAAAAAGACTAAATTTCATAAACTAATCTAATATCATTTACTTCTCTTTTAACTCCCCTAGGCACTCGATGCTTGTAATGCCGTTATCCTTTTATTTCTTATAAATTCATCATTTTTCTATCTATTGTAGTTGAATCCATGCCTTGTACTAGTCATTAGTAGACCGATCCCCACTGTAGTCAATGAACCTCTAGATGATTCTATAAGGCCAAATAGCAATCAGGTTATCTATAAAGTTCTAAGAAAAAGGCCCTAGTTCAAACTCATACACTGGTTCCATAATTAGTTGTTTCTGTCCATATAGCCTCCAAAGCTGAGCCAAATTATAGAAGGTGGTGAAATGGAGGCTGGCCAAGGGAACTCAGTAGGTGTTAGACTGAAGGGTCACATGCTACAGTCTTTACCATGGACACATCCATTGAATTAGAGTATTAAAAAATGTGGACAACTAGCTGTGAGTATCTTCTAGGACAGGCTAAAGTCTTCTAGTATGACAATCTTTGGGTTGTTCGAGCAACCTTAGCTTCTCTTACAACCAAGCCTACAAAAATGACGAATGGGTAAGAATGATGGAAAGCAGAAGATGATAAGAGGAAGAGGAGACTCACCTCTAGCAAAAAAGGACTTTTAGAGAATCGCTTGGTCTCAGAGAAGTTGTCAAGCCCAATAACAGTCTTAACTAGAATAAGAGGGAAAGGGTTCAGTCCACTCTCCACTTGGTTCAAAATATAAAAGTTCTTTGGGTCACAATGGCCAGAAGGGGAGACTAACAAGAACTAAGCATACAGGCAAAGTGCTATCATCCGAGGCCAGGGAACCTCATTGCTATCTACAACTATTACAATTTCCATAAAAGGGCTCATTAGGATTTCATTACCAGAAATGTGATGAAGAGAAGACTGAGGGGGTATGTTGAACAACCTTGCTATTTGATTTTTAATGGTGTGCAAACCTGCGATTGCGACTAAAGGAATGACAATCTATCGAGCAGAATCTATTTGGGACCCTAAGATAGCTTTAAATTCGTCTAGCTAAGGGTAAATCTCCACTATATTGAATTGAAACACATGTTTTTAAGGATCCCAAAACTAAGCAAGAACATGGAGAAGTGAGAAATTGATCTTCCTAACATGCAAAGTGTTAGGTTTCGTGATTCAAAAATGTAGCAGAAATTAAAAATTTTAACCACAAACCCTAACCCAGATCCAAGTAATTTAATTACTTAATTTAAAAACTAAGGTTTTCAAAATTTACCGTAAAAGTATAAGAGGAAAAATTGTTGGAAGGCAGAGAAGAGGTTCACTCTAGTGACACCTTACCTCCAGTTTTTAATTTTGGTAGTTCGGATCAAGACGTCTCCAAAAGAATTCATCCTCCATAAGCATCCACTGAACAACCCTTGATTAAAATGACAAATTTATATGCTAACACTTCTTTTAATTTCTCACAAATCAAGATAAAAAACACTATGTGTTTTAATTTTTCTAAAAGGAGAAAAATGAATTTGGTGGCTAATAATTAAGTTAATGAAACCCTAGAGAATATAATATATTTATAGACCTCTAATTAGGTTTCACTTACCAAAACAACTTTTGATAATTTCTTAATTATTATTATTTTGATTTTATTTAAAATTAAATCAGATATAATATCTCATTTATTTAAGATAACTTTTACCTTAAATAAATAAACTATTTATTTATTTCCACAGAGCATACTTGGGCTTCTCAAACCTATATTCATTTTTAGGCTTGTTCTAAGTGTGTGACCCTGTAGGTTCACATGACATTGGGAGTGGGCCTTAATTTCTATTTAGGCCTACAAGTCATAAGTGGCCTCTAGTAAGACATTATGGCTAACCAAGTCATGTGAAGTTAATAATCCGACATAACCTAATTTATAATAAATATTGTAATCTCTTTGTCACATGATATCTTGATTGAATATAAGGCATAGTTTTTGTCATCCTTATATAATTCAATCATATTATTTCTTGACTCTAAGTAGACTGAGAATGATAACTCTTTATCAATTCACTTTAGCATGGCTATGCATTTTCCTTAGTCTATCTTATCAAGGGGCCCATAGATATCTTACTCAGATTAAATGAGGGACAAATTCATTCTCAATCACTTACATTCCTCACATAACTCATTTCATATCCAACAACAATCTATTTAATCATCCTGTTAAAGACAATGTTAAATTGTGTCAAAATATATAATAGTTATGTAGAAATCCATGATGATTTCAAGGTCAAAGGACTAAATTAATATTATTATGATGAGAATTACTTATGACAATTATCTATATAGTATTCTCATGATAGGTCAATCTAGTACATTATTTCCTAAATAAGTACTTATAAGTTGACTTAATATCTCATATTCATGATTAGTAAAACATAATCATCAATCAACATCATACTAGCCATAAGATATTGTTATGACTAGGATAATTTGAATAGAACTCATATTTAATCTAAGAGTTTTACTATCAAGTCACATACTTGATGACCTTAGTAAGAATTGACTATTTAATTAATTATCATAACACAAAATGATAATGAAAAATGACTCTTTATTAAATAAAATGATAAAGTTAAAACATGGTCATACATGATTGACCTAGTGCATATCACTAACACAAAGATTAAAAGGCAGATAGGTGAAATGACTATATTCTAGCCTATAATCCGCCATCTAGACTTTTTAGAATTGATTGTAGTTGTTTTAAGCTTCTCTCAGTCATGATTGAGGGTTAGAATGCTACTTGGGAGAGAAGAATAAAGGGAAGTGGTGAGATGAAGAAATTAGGGATTTTGAAGAAGATTTGGGGTTTTTTTATAGCTACAGGATGGACTTATAAAGGTGACCACCTATACATTTAGGTAGCACCTCTATGAGAAGAGGTGAATGATCTATTGCCTCTTCACATAGAGGCATCGCCCTTTCAAAGAGGCGATGCCCCTACAACAGGCATAATGGATCTTTATATCAGTACAAATTATTCTGGTTGTACATGTAAAGTCAGAACATAACATTTTAGAAATAAAAATGCCTCTATTCATTCAAAATTATGCCAAAAATGAGTTTAAAAGTCACAATTCCCATCTATCCAATGCAAAATATGAAGGCATAAAAGTATTAATCAATTTAGATAATAAAAGGGCAATAGTGCAAAGTATCTAATGTTTCTAAACATAACACCCCTATGCTAGAAAAAATCTCCAGAGGGTCCTCTCATCACTCTCAGACTCATCAACCTCCTCATCAGTTGGCTCATCCACAAGCTCATTAATTAGTTCATTTGTAGAAGCATCAGTAGGGTCAATCCCATAATCATCGTTGCTATCCTCAGACTCCTCATCAACTACCCCCTCCTCCTTGTTGCCCTCGACTTGAAGAGCGGTAAGCTAGTGCTCAAGGGTAGTGATCCTAGCCTAACTGGCCTCATCTCAATCCTGTCAAAGCATGATAAAAAGTAATAAATCATGAAAGTATGCATACATGTAGAAATAAAGCATATTTTATGTTTACCTTCCATTACTGCGTCATCTACATTAAGAAGTCCCTATGGGCCTCAATCACCTGATACATATACTCCCCCTGATCTCGAGGCATTTGTTCCATTAATAATATTATAACTAACCATGTGTTAAGTAAGACTTGAGAACACAGTTTTGAAAGAAGGAAACTTACATGAGTAGTAGCCTCTGGGAAGAATGCTAGGTCTAAGGTTATATCCAACATTATAAATTGATGAGAGAGCTCACCAGAGGGCACCCAGTAATGAGTAAGCAAACCAAAAGTAGCAGTGAGTCTATCGACCATTACCTAGGATCGAGGCAAACCAAAAGTAGTAGTGAGTCTGTCGGCCACTACCTAGGATTGAGAACTAGAAGGATCCATAGAGGAGGGCACCTTAAAAGAAGAACACTTACCGTTAGGAATGATATGGGGGCACTAATGAGGCCTCTTATATGCAGTGGGCCTAGGGTGAGGAGTAGGTGCCCTAGTAGTTGCCTAAAAGATAAAAGATAAGTCAGAGAGCAACATATGTAAGTAAATATAAAATAAGTGAAATAAAACATTGCATGCTCACCTGAAGTGTAGGTATAGGAAGAGGCACCTACTGTAGAAGATAAGCCTGTGCAAAGTCCATATAGTGAGACTTCCTTTGCTCGCAATAGTCCGCGGCATCCTCTCCTTGTAGGGCATGATCGAGCTTATCTCCCTCTAACTCATACGCCCAGAAGATATATCGAGGAGGAGCAAGAGGTGGATGCCTCACTTAGGTGCCTATCCGCCACTAATGTATCCTCTCTCTATGGAACCAAACCCTGCAGTCAAGGCCTCTAAGAAAAACCCTCCTCCCAAACAAAGGGATAAAGCGAATTATAGCCTGCATCCATCCTACATAAGGGCCCCATAAGTTCGAACATAGTTGTAAGAATAAATAAGTAAGTGGATGAATTTGATTAATAAATTTATTGTTGATTCCAATTATATTTGCAAGTACATACCTTGTCATAAGTGAGCGTGTTCAGTCGTTCACGGTGGATATGAACATAAGCCATAGGCCAACTCTAAGCCGGGTTAGGACCCCACCTCACCATCATAGGGAAGGGGGTGTCACGGACCCCATTCCCCACTATCAACTCCAGCTCTAAAGCCTAGTCCTACAAAAGAAGCAAAAGGTTATTAGTAAAATTAGATAGTAACAGCTGGGATGGAATATAAAGGTAAAAGAGAAAGGAAAATACTAGTATGGCATGCCAGAAACCACAGAGTTGCCTAGCTCCGCGTACTAGCTCATCCATGCTCCTATAAAGATAAGCTAAGGCACAACTGCCCTAGTTATAGGTCACCACCAAATTTAGGTCCCTCAAAGGCATCAAGAAGCTTAAATCCATAGAGCTGGTTGTAGCTACGAAAAGCATAGTGCCTAGCAGGTAGACAAGGAAAGCATGCACCACTTCATCAATTTGTAGGGGTGTAGTGGTTGCCTCAACTATAGTGCAAGTGTAGAAGGTCCTAATCGAATCAAGCTTCACTATATGGGTCCCCTTCATATCTAGGACCATACTGATAAGATGCTCAATGAAAGTGAGATGGTCAGGAGATAATTGGTAGAGATTGGCATAAAAAGGAATAGAATCCCCAGCATAAGCGATGCCAGTGACTATGGCAAAGGCCACTGGATCAAGGGTGAACTCCCCAAAGGGAAGATGGAATATGTGGGTAGTGTCATACCACCTCTCCATCAGGGCATGTAGGGGCTGGTAGTTTGTAAACCCTTGTTGTGCTAGGAGTGCCAAGATGAAGTCAGAGAACCCAGTATCACGAATCCGAGTCTACACTACATCAGTTATACCAAATGCACGCACCACTAAAGTTCCCAGCACCCTTGAGGGTGTGGGCATCAAGCTAAGGGTGTAAAACAAGGAGTATAATTGTTATTTTATGCAATAAATTTTTAAAGTTTTTATTGTTTCCTGTCATTGAGGTGAATGCCTCTATCGAAGAGGTAATCACCTCAGTGATGAGGCGTTGCCTCCTGATATAGAGGTGATCGCCTTATTGAGAAGTGCCTGACTCAAAAAGGCAAATGCCTCTTTATGAAGAAACTATCACATGATCAAAGAGGTGATTGCCTCTTTATATCAGCAATATGACAATATAATTCAAAATTTCAAATCAATAAAATTCAAATTCTTTAAGTTAAATTGATAAATGTGCATCTATGAACAATAGCCTAATGTTATTTGATGATATTCACAGGAAAAATTAAGGAAATTGGGAACTAACCTCTCTGATGGCTGAGCCACAAATATAGAATCACATATCCGTAAACAAAGGGATCTTGTCTTTGATATTAAGCCCAAAACTCTGAGAGGGATGTACCGTAGGTGCCACTTGGTTCTACATTGGCAAATCTGGGGTCCATACAGTGTCCATGTCTGGAAAATATAGAGAGTGAAAGATAAAGAGAAAAAAGAGAAAAAAGGAAAAGGAAAGGGAACTTAAGAAGTGAAAGTGACCCTTAAAAAGGAATAGAGAGAATTTATATAATTAGGGCGAGAGAGGATTATTGAAAGAAAAGAAAATAAGGAGTTGAGGGTAAGGTCCACTTAGTGAAATAAAGCACGGAATGGCATATGGCCCACTGAAAAAAAATTGAAAGAGAATTTTTGCATCATTGCTCAAGTATATCTATAATCAATCTTTGGATAAGAATATTCTGATCAAAGCATCAAGAAGAACAAGCATCTGGTCGAGTTTGAATCTCTAAAGTGCGTGGAAGAACAAGCGTCTGGTCGAGTTTGAATCCCTACGTGCGTAGAAAAATAAGCATTTGGTTGGGTTTGAATCCCCAAAGTACACATCTCATGAGGTGTCTTGTTGGATTTGAATCCCCGAATTGCATTCTTCTTTTACTAAGCAACTCTTGGGCTAGAAAAACCTGGGTTTTATGCAAACTATAATGAGTAACTGATCAGGCTAGGAAAACCTAAGGAACATGATTACATTTCATCTCTTTTTACTGAGTGGAGATTGGGTTATGCTCAAGATTCACACTAAACTATAATGAGTAACTGATCGGACCAGTAAAACCCGAGGATCACGGTTACATTTCATCTCTTCTACTGAGTGACTTCTCAAGCCAGGAAAACTTAGGAATCGTGCTAAATTTATAATGAGTAGCTGATCGAGTTAGCTTAACTCGAGGATCACGACTATGTTTCTCTTTTATCCCTATTAAGTGAAGATTGGGCCATGCTTGAGATTCACGATAAATTTATTAATGAGTGGTTGATCGAGCTAGGAAAACCCGAGGATCACAGTCACATTTCAAAGATGAAGTTCGACCTTTTAGGTTTGAATTCCCGAGGCTGACGGCCCAAGTGAAGCTCGTGGGTTAGGTATGTCATTCTTAATCTTTATTATTTGACATGCATGTTGCTTTTTCAAAAAATTATTTTTAGAAAATTTAATTTTTTAAAAAACTAAAGGGGCAAACTGTGGACACTGTTAGTTTGATCAGCCCATAACAAAAGCCCGATGATGAGAAAGTTCAAGTTTTGAATGCACGAGAGCCCAACACTTCTCTAAAATTGACTTGAAAAGCCCAACACACTGAGCCAAGCCCAAAAATACCATATCCAAACCCAAAATAAAGGTAAAGCCCAAGCCTATCGCCTCTTAGCCCAAAGGCCCTAACTTAGCCTTAGTAAAGAGGTGATCGCCTCAACGAAGAAGCATCACCTCTTCACCCCAAACGTCGATGAGGTAACTTTTCACACCCACCTTGTACAATATTAAATGCCATTAATGTCAGTGGTTGTCAGCTCACTTACTGAAGATTTAGTCATTTTTTGATATAAAAAGAAAGGAAAAAGTAGAGGAAAGAGCCTAGGGAATGAAAAAAGTAAAGGGAGAGGGTGAGAATGAATTTTTGGAAAATTAAAAAAGGGGAGAGGGTGAGAGGCTTTAAAAAAGGATATGGGGGGCATGAGAGAGAAGGTTGGCAACTTAAGGAGTGAAAAAAATGTTTGAAAAAAGAAAAGACAAAGAGAAGGATGAAAAAAAAGAAAGAAGAAAGGAAGAAGAAGAAGACTTAGAAAGTTAAAAACTTGGATTTCTTGGAAGGAAAGGGGTTTCTCTTGCATTCAGAGCCTCAAATCAATCAACCAAGCTCTGAGGGCTTAGTTAGGAGCATCGAACACGTCCAAGTCAGTAAACTTCCCCCTTTATTAAGCTTTAAATCCTTTGTTTTCATTAAAAGTACTGATTCATTACTCTTGTATTTGTATTCTTGAGTTTTATTGCTTTTTTAAAGTCATATGTGAAGCATAATTGCATGAAATACTAAATATTGATAGTTAATCTTTGTATATTTATGTCTGTTTCTTATTTATTTGCGTGAGTATTGAATTTCTTAGGATTTAAGAAATATAGCTTGTCTTTGTCCCTATTGAAAAGGTGGCTTCGCCCCTTTGTGATGAGGTGACAAGAATATCGCCTCCTAGTCAGGAAGCGACACCTCTTTGAAGAGGCGTCGCCGCCTGATCAGAATCTGTGTGAATTTTGCATTATTTTTCCATTCTTGTTTTGTATTTTCGGCATGATTTACATGTTTAATTTGTTATATCTCTTGATTTTATGCATGATAATTGTGTTGTTTGGTATTATTTTTAATGTTATATAATTGTGTTATTTTGTGGACTATTTTGTGAATTTATTTCTATTTATTTTGTGAATATTATTTGTTAATGATTTGTATATATTATTGTTGTTTGTGAGATAGTACTAACTCGTATTTGTTGCAGGATTATTTGGCGATTTTTAATTACTAGATGATTACTTTATTAATTAGTTCTTGAGAGTTTTGATTTATATAATTAACTAGTTTATTTTCGGTTTATTTTTGGTTTATATACGATTTATTTTCAGTATTTTTTACGTTTATTTACACCAAAAGTTGTAATACTTAATTCCTCTCCCCTTTTATTTAGAATGAATGGTTGTAAATTATTATTATTTATTTTATTTGTGATTGAATGTCGGGAAATAAGTATAAAATGAGACTAATGTGCAAACTTGAAATAAAATCTAAAATTAGAAACCAACTACGATTAACATGTTAATAAAGAAATAATTTAATAATCAAAAGAAATAAAATAAGAAACACATATGAAGGCCAACCACAAGGTTAGGTGGGCATTCCAAAAGCTTATACCCAGTTTCGAAATCCGATATCTGATAACGACTTTTGAGAACCTCTATGGAATCCAATTACTATATAGTGCGTCTCAGTTTTTATCCGGGTGGCGACTCCATCTCCATTTTGATCCCTAAGTTTATTATATATTTCCTAATGAGTCCTGATATCATATAGTGTCGTGGTTGCTAATATTTTGGCGCATGATTAATCCCGCCTCTTACAATTAGTATTGTAATTTTAAAATTAAAATTATTTATAAAAATAAAGAATTAAACTATTTTAACTTATTAAAATAAAATATTAAAGTGTTAATTTTTATAAAGTATAAAAATTAAAATATTTCTTTATTAAGATAATAATAGAAAGAAAAACCATTCTTAAATACACATATGTGCATTTAATTTTATAATTAATATATATTACAGATATAAATACAACAAAACTAATTAATAGTGATAATTAAATAAAAATAATTTAATAATTTTTAATTTTATCTATACAAATTTACTGTGTGTTTTAGTATAAGTTAAAAAAATTAAAATAATTAAAATATTAACAGAATTAAAATAAAAATAAAAATTAATTTTTAAATAAAAGAAAAATGTATAATTTACTCTTAATTATTTTTACCAATTTAAAGTGTTTCATACATGCCAACAATTTGAATTAAAATTCTATTTTTTAAAATAAATTTACAAAAATATAAAGGGGTTTTTTTTTTTTTTTTTTTTTTTTTTTTTTTTT
The DNA here is from genome assembly GCA_947683625.1 of Mallotus nudiflorus. Taxonomy (NCBI): domain Eukaryota; kingdom Viridiplantae; phylum Streptophyta; class Magnoliopsida; order Malpighiales; family Euphorbiaceae; genus Mallotus; species Mallotus nudiflorus. The sequence goes on from CANTUR010000184.1 coordinate 2,685,330, forward strand.
TAACAACAATGGGTTGGGTTTTGCTCACCCCAAAAGATGACCAGTTTCCCGTTTTGTCAATCGAGAGAAAAAAGAGCACCAAGGAATTGAACTGAATGGACGCTAGCAGCAGCTTCAAAACCCTGAACACAATAACACCATTGCCCATAAATTTCCGTTCGAGATCATTTCTTTTGCGCCCCTTCTATTTGACCCAATTCAAGAACAAGCACTTCCGCCCTTCTCTTTCCTTCTCCCGACGCTTCTCTACTCTCTGTTCTTTGTGTAAATTTCCCATTTTTCCTTCTATCGCAATGCGCTCGAGCGCGCACACACACACATGCACATGTGTAAATGTATTTATCTTTTGATATATTTTTTCTTTTGTGGGTCGTTCTTTATTCCTTTTGATCTTGTGGGGCAGCTGAAAGTGGAAATGAGAATTCGCTGCCGCATGGAGTTGGTGAAGCTGTTAGTGAAGTCTCCAAAAATAAGCTTCTTCAAGTTGTGTTAGTGTCTCCTCAGGTATCACACTTTCGTTTATGCTTCAAATGGTTGCTAAGTTAGTGTTGGTTTTGGAAGTTGACTTGATTTTTCATTGATCAATTTGATGGATTCAATCTAACTTTTCTTTATGTGAAATTGTTTGTTTGTTGCTATTTCTGGTGTTGGCAAAATGAGGAAATTGATTTTTTTATGTGGGTGTTTCATTTACATTACTGGGAGAAGTGGTGCCCATGACTTTCTTTTAGCCATCCATCTCAAATATGCAGCATATTAGAGAAATGATTATAGGCAATTCTACCAAAATATTTGAATTGATGGATACGGCAATGAAGAAGATATGATCAGTTCTGCATTTAGTTGAATCAAAACCTGGACTTTTGTTTGAGAACTGACCCGAATGTTTTACCATTATCTATTCATCACAATGTGCTACAAATGCTAGGCAGCCTCTGTGTGTATGTCTTCTTGGGTTTCTTTGGGAAGCCACTAACACGACATTTCATGGTTGGACACCACTTAGTATTCCTATTATCTCATCTGCGTCCAAAACAATCACTAAACACATGTGCTGAATACAGCTTTTGTTTGTTTCCCTGATGCTGAATATGGCTTTTATTTATTTCCCAGAGACATCTTTGCATTATTCTTGCAAATGGGAGAAAAAAGGACCAAGTTATGCAGAATGCTTTAGTTTCAGCAAACTGTATGAATTCAAGTTGGTGTTTCATCCAAAATTTTTTGTTTACCATCACCAACTAGGTAACATTTTTCTTCTGGCTCTGCACCTTAAGCCCAACTTGGCATAGATTTTCCCCATCCCGCTTTTAGTTTTTTTTTTTTAATTTATTTTTTCAAAAGCTGCTTTTTGGAAACCATGGTTTGGAGAAAGGTAAAAGATCCAGCTTTCCAACCAAATTTCAAGGCATTGGAAAAAAAAGATTTAAAAAATCAAAAGTAGGTAGGGAAAAGCAATGCTAAACTGTTGGGCCTTATAGGGTTGATTGGTTGAATCAAATCCCAGCATACACTTTGCTATTTGTTTCATTCAGTATGAACCACTCCTACCTTTCTTATTTGTTGGTAGAGGCGTAGAGCCAACCATTGAAGTTACTTGCAATGGTAGAAGAGCCAGAAGGACTCATTTGTGTTGATTACTTTCTGACTAATCATTTTGTTGGAAGCAGAGTGGGAACATAAACGGGTTTAAGTCATTTTATGAGATGAATGAAATGAGTTATGCACAACGTTGAACTATGGAACTTTTCCATTATTATTTATTTTACCCTATATTATACAAAATTGCAAATTAATTTATTACTATTCTGGAATTTGTTGGCAACAAAACTGTACTTCTATATATTTTCCTCAGGCTTGTCCACAAACTCAATGTATTGCATCTCATTTTTGAGAAAGATTTCTTTTGTTTTTGGCAGATTCCAGGGAACACAGGTTGCATTGCCCGGACATGTGCTGCATCAGCTGTTGGGTTACACTTAGTTGGGGTAGATATTTCATACTGAAAATTCTGTATTTAATTTTGCCATTTTGCAATTATTTGATTATTAATTGGTAAAAAAAAGTTTTTCCTTCTATCTATAAATCTCACCACGATTTTTTTTTCCAATGTGGATTCTTCTCTTCCAGCCTTTAGGTTTCCAAGTTGATAGTTCCAAACTAAAGCGTGCTGGATTGGATTACTGGCCGTATCCTTGCATATATTTTCTATGTGGTCTCTAAGAGATTTTCTCAGTCAGTTTTCTATTCTATTACATGTATATGCACTTGGGATTTCAAGAAAATGTTGCTTAATATGGTGATGAAATTTTTTTTACATGATCTTTGGCACTCTTTGATGCTGTGCAAGCTTTACATCAAACCAGCATATTTACACCAGTTATTCAATATTGTGACATGCTAATTTACCAGCTCTCCCATTAGCATTTTGTTGTTTTATTGTCTAAAATGTAATTCCCACTCACCTTTATCATTTTATATTTCAGTTCCCTCTCGCAATAATTAACTCTTGGAATTAGATATGTTGTTGTGAAAGTTCATAACTCTTGGGCAGAGTTTCAAGACTATTTCAGGCAACAGGTTGTTCCTGGAATTGATATTGCTTAATGAAGATTCAATTACCGAGTTTTGACTTAGTTTGCTCCTTATTTTTTGATGCAGGAAGGTGATAAGCGACTGCTGGCATTCACTAAAAGAGGAACAATGACTCATTCAGTATGTTTTACATCTTTTGTTATATTTATAAGCATGTGATACTCCCTCCTAATTTATATGATATGTTTCTTTTTTTGATATTGCATTTAAGATTTGATGATTAACTGTCTATTAAAATAAACATGTAGCTACGTGTACGTTGCACTATGGACCTTGTATCAATGCCTATTCGAAAATTGAAATATGACTATTGAAAAAAGAAAAAAAATTGCAATATGACTGGCTACGTCATTGCCAGTATAATTATCTTGCAAGAATTCTACTATATTTTGAGAAATACAATTTTATTGATCTCCTTCCTATCTACCATCTACCATCCACTATTTTACTATGTTTTGTGGAAAAAGTTACTCAAAATGGAAAAAGTTGGGAAATTTCCGCTAGAGCACATTTGTTCAAAAAGATAAGAAATGCTAGAAAAGCTGTAAAACAATAAAATGCTTTTTTTTTCCTTGGCTGTGAAGCAACCATCCATATCAAGTATATATGTGACTGGCCAACATTTTGCAATCGCTATTTTCTCCTTCTTCAAGTGGTTTTTTATTGTAATTTGTATCCAAATTCGCAGGAATTCTCCTATAGAAAAGGTGATTATCTCATATTTGGCTCAGAAACATGTGGCCTACCGCCTGAAGCCTTGTCAGACTGTAAAAATGAAGCATATGGCGGTGGGACCATTCGGATACCAATGGTTGAAACTTATGTTAGATGCTTGAATCTCTCTGTAAGTGTTGGCATTGCATTATATGAAGCTTCAAGACAGTTAAACTATGAGCAGCTTAAATTCCCTTCAGAATCTTGGACAAATAATGAACAATCATTTATTACTGAAGATATTTTTGCTTGATTTTATTGTAAAGTACTGCTGGCCATCTAGATCCTGTAACTGCAGGTGTAAAATTTTTGGAAAATATTTATCATTATTCATGATATGATTCAATTTTGTATAATAACATCAACGTTCTTGACTGCTTTGGCACAGTTCATCTGGATTTATTAAAAACACTATTGACGCGATGAATGCTCTGTCGTGTTCCTTTTTGCTGTTATTTTCATGTTGTCCCAACTGGACCTTTTTTAGATGGTTTACTAAGACACAGGAGAAACTCAGATTTTTTTTTTTTGAAAAGTACAATTTAGATGGTGTGATTTCAACTAATGTCAAAATTGGTCATCTGATTTTTTTTTCTTTTGACAGTTTATGTATGTGTTTTATATTTCTTATACTTTAATACTCTTATAAACTAATATTTATAATTATTTTTTTCAAAAAATATTACTATAATATTAAATTTCAATGATAAGATTATTTCATATATGGTTTATTATCAATTTAACTAATTAGTTACTTTTAAAAGTATTATAAATTTATTTTAGAAAGTAATTCCTTTTTATTCATAATAAAATTAAAATTATATTTAATTTTGATTTGTTGTTAGTTCATTATAATTAATTGAAAGCTATATTATTTAAATTAATTTATAATTAAATATTTATACTATTTTAACATTAAATTATATATTTTTTTAACAATATTATTTAGACCATTATAAAAAGTACAAAATTTATAACATCCAACATAATTAAGCGATAAAAAAAAAACAAGAAGTAAAAATTACATGATTTATTTTTAAAAAAAAATAATAATAATAATTTTGTTGATTCAAACTAGCAATATATCAATAGAAATATAAATACAAATTCGCTAAAAACCATAAATGATGAAACAGTACTTAGGTTAATAGTATAATAAATTGTCCCAAAATCTACAAATTTAATAATACTATAATGACTAGAATACCTATAACTCAAGTTATGCATCTTACAGACGACCATAATCTGATTTGTTATCTTTATTTGATTGAAATGTTTGCTCGTCTAAATTGCCACACAAATAAAAAGCCGCAACAAGATGGCGAAAAAATAAAATGTCATAACAAGACAACAAAAAACCAAACGCTGCACTAAAGCGACGAAATCACAAAAAATAAAATAAAACTTAAATATATGTGGAATAATCACTTATTTAATAAATAAATTGATAAAAAGAGGTATAATGTGGTGATTTCAGGCCAAGAATGACCAAAAATCACCTCTCATTGCATAAGGAAAATGAGTGACTAGAAAAAAAGAAGAGAAATTTAAGAGAAAATGAGATTAAGATTTTTTTTTTTTTTTTACTTCAAGTTGAATTCTAAAAAGATACTAAAAATTACATGATTAAAAAGTGTACTTTTTGGGGGGTGGTTTCATCACTTTTAATCTAAAGCATAATTATAATTCTACCAGCATATACCCAAGTTAGGTTTTGGAAATTGGAATTGTGTGAATTTGCAAGTATATGAGTAATGTTCTTGTTAGATGTGTGGCCCAAATCTTTGTTGAAGCCCTACCATTAACAAGCTCAAGAGAATTAAATTATTCAAACAGTTTGGTGTTTTTTTTTTACTAAATAAATTATCATTGAATGAGAATAGAAGAGCATACATAAAGGACATCCAGTAAAAGGAAGTCACCAAATTTACTTCTACTAACATCGATGATACTTTTAGAAGTAACATATTATGACTATCCTTGGTTGAGCAAAAAACAAAACAAAATAAACCTAGAAGACTAGGTAGAGCTGGATGTTGTTGAGCTAGTAGCATTGGAGGCATCTTTAGCCATATTCACATTTTGAGAAGAGTGGGCTAGAGTCTTCATGCGGAATTTCATGATTTTCTTGTATGCAATTCCTAAGCCTATGCTCGAAGAAGGTTGTTGAACCTTATACGTTGGAGCTTTACCAAATAAAGCCTCAATTGTTAACATAGCACTTTCAAATTTTTCAACAAGGGAAAGAGCAACATTTGGGCTATACTTGGAAGAGCTGTCCACTGGATTAGAATTGAGCAAGCAATGACCATCATCAGGCTTAATAAGCTTGGCTTTGGGAGAGATGTCCATCTATATGGTTTGGCCTCATCATTGGGTTAGGCCATAATTTCTTTTCTTTTTGCATTCAACCTTCAGTTGTGCTTGGAACAACACTTGATACATCTATTTTGCCATCATTACTTCCCTGCTACCATTGAATGTTAAGAGTCTGTAGCATATCATTGTTATTTCCTTGTTGGTCACGTATCTCCAATTATACCTGCTTTGGAGATTGAACCAACAGTTTAGGAAAAGTATGCTCTTTCAGAGGATGATTGACCATTCAAAGAAAGTTTTCCGATGATGGCGGACAGAATAGCAGAGGCAGGAATTTCAAAAATTTTCAAAGGAGGGTGAAGGATTACCTTTTAAAGAGGTTCAACATGCATCCAAGGGCCATAATCATTGTTGGTGTACACTTGTTTGGTTTGAAGTTCCTCCGATGTGAATGTCAAATAATTTCTGGTACTATAATCAAAGAAACCAAAAATCTAATAGAAATTGGGAAGTCATTCATATTAAATAAAGACCAATTTTTTTTTCCCTTCCAACTTGTTCATAAAGCCCTTAGAAAGAGGCTTGTTTAGGTTCACCCTCACTTTAATTCGCATAAAAGGATTACATTCAAAATATGTATACATATACTCATCTGTGGTGATCAACCCCGCATATAAAGCATTGGTAATTTGTAAGCATTTTCATAAGTTATTTAATTTAATGGTAAACCCAATATATGAACCTAAAAACATTCAGTGGAAAAGTCTAAATCTTTAAAAGATAAAAAAAGGTTTTCACTCAGTTAACACCATAAGAGAGCAATGGATGGACCAAGGAACATTGTTCCTTATCCTCTCCATATCTTCAACTTTGCTAAACACAAAATGGAAAGTATTCTTATGACCTAATTCTTGGACTTGAAGATCGATCATAAAACTCCATACCTAAGCTAGTATGCTGAGTAAAGCATTAGTTGAATACGTATTTGGACTAAGGATTTTTCTTACTAATCAATTCTTAAAGTGATATAGCGAAGGATCTTTAGAGGCTTTCAACTCCAAAATGCAGATATGCCCCTCTGTACTGTTGGACTATGCATTAAAAATAAAAGGGCAGATGGTAGTGTTTGATGCTGCCATTAATATTTAGCAAAGGTAGGTAAAGAAATAAATGGACATATAAAAGGATGAGATAAATGTAAAAAGAGGAACATAGTGTGTTGAGGAAGATTGGCAGAGCTAACTTACATATCTCACACTGTCTAGAACTATCTCTCTTTAAACTTAATGATGATCACACGACAGTCTAGTTTTTTTAGCTAAAAAATGTTGTAATTGACAATGGTGAACATGTAGACTTTTCTTCTTTTTTTTTTTTTTTGGATGAAAGCAAGTTGACAGAGGCCCAATTTGCATTACTGTTGATTTCTGTGTTTGTGGTGAGTAAAATTGTTGCCATTAAATCTGTTGCAATCAAATGAAATGTTGTTTGATAAATTTTTTTCAAAAGTGCTGTGACATTTTAGAAGTTAAATATTATGTATTTGGTAATACAATTAGAAGTACTTTTGATTACTAAGAGATAAAAAAAAGTATTTATCATAAGAATTTATTTAATTGTTATTTAAATAATATGACTTTGATATAATTAAAAAATAAATACCAATTATTTATAAAACATTTTTTTGAGTTTGATGAGAATTTTGATGTAAAAAAAGAATTTGAGTTTAAAAAATTTTAATGTGAAAGAATAATTTTAGGGTTTAAAGAATTCTACTTTGAAGAAATAATGTTAAAATCCAAAATTTATATCAAGTAGTTTTTGATATTAGCATTAAAAAACTAAGGTTATTTTTTCTTAAAAATTATTTAAAAATCACATTGTGCTTTGTGTGTTTTTTGTACATTAGAAAGAAACATAAAAAATTAACTTCTCTTCTACATGAGTTTAGGAGTTTAGTTTTTTCAAAACTCTGTTTTGAGATAAATATCAAACAGTTAAAAAATTGTGTTTAAATTTAAAATCACTTTTTAAACTCAATACCAAACAGACATAGAAGGGCCAAGAATTAAAGACGCAACCTTTTAAAACTAATTTTTGATCTGTTTGATAATAATGATAATTTATTTAGTTTCAACATAAATGTTTACTTATGAAAGATACAACTGAATTATTTCTGCTTATACCTACTACTAGGTATGGAACTCTCAATATTTTATTTTTTTCTTTGGGTAAATCTATGTAGAAAAATCTATTCATGTTTTGTTCTTTGGATAGAAAGGGCATTTAAGTCCAACTTAAATGGAGATTAAAGGCTATTCATGGAAAATTGTAAAAGTGCAATACCAATTATATCATATTTAAAAAATTTTGATTGAAAGACCACCACCATTTATTAGTAATAAATGTGAAACTATAGTAAGGATTTGTCTGGGGTTAAATGCACAAGAGGTTACCAAACCTTACACTAAATTTCATTTTGGTTTCATAACTTTAATTTGTATCTTTTTTTGTTACAAAATATTGATTTTAATTATATAGAAAAGTCACCCAAAAGAATTTTAGCTAATTTAGATGATGTGGCACACAAGAGTTACCACATCATAGTCCAACTTAATAAAAATTGTCATGTCATAGTGCCACCGCACATTCATCATAAAACTGTTGACCTCAATTTTACTTTACATTTTTTTTTACACACAACCTTATAAAATTATGATAAATGGTCTCATGAAAAATATGACGTGATAGTATAACATGATAATTTTCATTGAGTTTAACTATAATGTGGCAACTTTAGTGTGTCACATCATCTAAATTAGCCGGAATTATGTTGGGTGACTTCTATGTAATTAAAATCAATGTTTGGTAAAAAAAAAAGATACAAATTAAAGTTATAAAACTAAAATGAAATTTAATATAAAGTTTGGTAACCTCTTATACAATTTACTCGATTAGTCTACTACACACACTAATCAAGAAGACTCTTGAGTAAAGGAAGAAAGAGAGAGAAATAACTAATAATTTTTTTCCTTAAACTGTATTTCTCATTTTCTTCTCTTCCATAGGTTAGCATTTGAAAAAGAAAAATCCTAATTCTCAACTCTGAAATAGTGGTTGTCAATTTATTTTTTCCTTCTTTATCATACTCTAATCTCCATATATTGTATCCATATAAAGAATGAAACAAACTCAATTCTATATTAGCAATGAGTCATATTTATCTCATCTCTTTGAATATGTCACTTACATTTAAAGTATGAGCTGATTAATGCTTTTTCTCCCTAAGAGTAAGTGGCAAATTTGCTTGTTGGTTAAATATTCTTTCTCTTCCTCACCTCATGTTCATCATCTCTAAAATCTTGTTCTTGCTTGTGCTAATTCTCTCAGCAATCTCCCTTCACATGTTCACAAATCTTATTATTGAACCTTAGAGCTTGGTAATAGCAGTGGAGAAAAAATAAAGTGAGAAAGTTGGATATTGTTGTAATTAAAACAACTGTTACTTTAGTTTTTATATTTTGAATTAATTTACATATCAGATTAAATAGAATATTGGGTTTTAATCTATATTTTTTTTATGATAAATTATTGTTGGGTATGGTGTTGTATTGTATATTGGATGGAGACTTATTCTTTTAAATTAGATTTTAACAATGTAGTTAAAGTGTTTGATAAAATGCCCAAATGATGTTTAAGAATAAATTTGCAGCAAATGATTTTCCTTAGCTTTTTTTGTTCTTTTTTTTTCCCAAGAATTGATTTAAGCCTATATATACATATAGACACACACACACACACATACACACATAGTTGTACTGATTTTAAACCCTTGTTTCTTTCTTTAAATCTTGTAACTACACTTATGTTTTCTTTTTCTTTAATTTTTTTTTGTTATTTTTGGTTTATTTGTTACATTATGGTTGATAATGGACCAAATTTGGAGTTCTATAGGCCTAGTGAAGTTAATGTTGGAGTTATTTAATACATTATCATCAAAAAGCTTAAAAACATTTATTGGCAAACCAAGTCCGATTTAGAGGTGGAATAAGTTCTCATTTGAAGTTGATAATGATGGTGCATTTAGCTAAGGGAAAAAGAGGGTAAGAATGAAAAGGAAAAGATTAGGGTTTCAATTGATATTTTTTATATTAAAAAAATTATTATTTAATCCAAAAAGAAATAAAAAGCATAACAATTGTTAAGTGAGGGGCTTACTGTAATTATTAATTAATATTCTTCACTTGTTGTAATTTAGATGTGTGATTCACTCTTCAAAGATTAATGTAAATTGCAAAAATTTGTCTCTTATAAAAAATATTATATTAGTCTTTTGAATTAATCTAGCCAAAATAATTTGGATAGATTCTATTCATTTAGTAATGTCCTTTTTCTTTTTTGGCTAAATGGCCAAGGCAAAATACTAGCACTAATGGGTTGAGTCACAATTCCTTCCCCTATCCTTTAATTATTACGGGTGAATTTCTTTTACTGTTATCATTATATAGTTATTATCATATAGATTGGTGGTAAAATGGAATTTGCTTGTACCATACTACTTACATGATATACTAGTTATTATGTAATTCTATTTTTTTGTGGTAAATCTATACAGATAGATTTATTATGCATTTTATTTTTTTTTGTTAAAAAGAGCATTTATCCAACTTAGATGGAAATTAAAGGCTATTCAAGGAAAACTACAAATGTGCAATATCAATAAACCTCCTCCTAAAGAATTTAGGATTTAATATATAATTTTTTATTAAAACCCTAATTTTTCTCTCTTTCCTTTGTTCTCCATCTCTAAACCCTAAACTAAAATTTCTAATATGAGTTCCAAAATCCCCTAGCCATTTATCATAGCCTCATATGTAAGAAATCGATCAAACTATTCCTTTTATCCGCTCAAACTCTCATTTTCCACTAGTACTATTGTCTCCTACTGCCTCCACCGTCATCTTTTGTTGCCATCCCTTCTCTTATGATGTTGCCTCCACCATTATTTTGTTATATAGCCTTTTACTCTTTAATCTCGACCTCCACCTTCCTCTTCTATTACGACCTCCACTCTTTTTTGTTAAGTTGTCTTGCCAGTTTTGAGTTTGTAAAAAATTTTTTTAATAACTCACTTGGCTTTCTGTTAGACTTCAACATCCTTCCTCTAATTCTTCTTCATCTTATGTTAATCTTATCCATGAAACTATCCAACAAAATAAATCCATAAAAAAGGATGATAAGAATGCTTATTAGATCATATTTAACTATAGCTTCTTCTTTTCTACAATCATCAAAGAAAAGCGTGGTTGGCTCTTCAACCCTATCCTTATGACCTTATCTTTTGGCATTGATACAAGTCACTTCCTTTCTCTTTGTTGAAATTTTTAGAATTCTCATTTCTAATTTTGATTTTTGAAACTAGTTTTTCTTTTTTCAATCCTTTTAGATGGTGTTGTGTCTTGTGCTTCATTTCACATTATTGAAATCAAACCTGGCACTATAAGGAGAAATCATAGACACTATACTTGCAATGAGAATTTTGTGATTTAATTAATAATAATTTTTTTATCAAGAATGAAATTAATAATTGTGATCTTTAGGCAAGTGTGCATATTTGGGTCCAAAATTTTAATTTTCTGTGTTTTGCCTTTCATTCTTCATACTTTTAAAAAATGTTATTGATTAATATTTTTGTTATCTCCATATATTTTGTTATGATTTTTTTATTAAGGTTGGTGGCATTATTAGTTCATTGTTGATGGTTTTTAATTGATTATGGATGTTAGTTAAAAAAATGGAAAGAATGCTAATAGTTTTTATTTCAAGTTTTTTGTTTCGAATATTTGTCATAATATATGATTTAATAGTTTACTGCTACAACTCTTTTGTTATTTTGTGTGTTCTCCAAAACATAACTATATATAGATATGTATTTATCATTAAAAGGTGTATGTGTTTAAGTGGTTGCTAGCATGAAGCTAGTGGGTTGAATAATTATGATTATATGTGTGTGTATATGTTTGAACAAAATAATTTTGGTTTAGTTTGACTCGATTTTTATTTGTAAATGGTTTGGTTCAGTCATTTGTTCAACAGTTTTAGTTTTGGTCAGTTTTGTATATCTTTCAGTTCAATTGAACCAACTCAACTGAAGCACACCTATATCTTAGACATGTACCTTCATGTAGCTATAATTCTTAGTCTTAATATAATGTACGTAAGACTATAATAGCTTAGCAAAAGAGGGGGGGGGGGGTTATGTCATTAGGTTTTTAAAAGGACAGTGAGAATTTTGAAACTCTTATATCACATATTATGATAATGGACCCTTACTTGAAATTAATAAAGTTTCTCTTTAACTATTCAATATAGGGAGACAACTAGGACCTAAAAATTTCTAAAATTATAAAGTCTAGTGTGCTTTATAGCAAGATGGGTACTAGTAATACTGATTTTGCTCATCAAGGTAACACTAATTCCTATTCAAAGAAACTACTAAATGTACATTAACATTGCTATAAGAATATTTTTGGTAGTGAAAAGTTTAACAGAGAAGATTTAAAACTATTTCTATTGGCTCAAAATGTACTCTTTATGGTAAACTTAGTCACTTCTTTAATAAATGCCACAAGAAACATAACATTTATCAATGGAGTACAAGGGAAATAAGTCATATGTAAAATCAATTCAGTCATTATTAATGGTTTCATTATAAGAACAATGGAAATGGATCATATATAAATTCAATTAAGAGTGGTTACAATGATCAAGTACTTCAAGAAAAAATTAATACAAGTATTTTCAACAGATCTCCTCTATTTTATAGTGCTAAATTCATCTGCTATAGTCCCTATGCAACTCCTAAATAAATATTATCTCATCTCATTTTTACCTTTCCTAATATTAAACCAGGTATACATATTCTTTCTTCTTTGCATATCAAAAAATCACATAATCATATATGAATTATTGATAGTTGAAAATTTGATTATATTATTCGTTCACTTGATTATTTTTCATCTTATGAATCTATTTCTAATGCATATGTATATTTAAGTGTATTTACCAAATAGTCTTAAAATGCCAATTACATATACAGGCAGAGCCAACTTTTCACCTTTTCTTGTTTTACTTAAATTTTATTAGTCTTCTTTTCTTTTAATATCATTTCAAGCAATTAAATTACTTCTTCTGCTAAACATTGCCTTCTTTTTCATAATAATCTTTGTTTGGTTCAAGATCTCTAGTTTTTGAAGATGATTATTTTAAATAGGAAAATCAATAGTTTTTATTATTTATATCAACTTCAAATGGCTTCTACTTCATCATATTCTCTCAATTTCACGCATTCTATCAATTTTCTATGATATTTAGCGTTATAAATTTGGCCATCTAAATTAAAAATATTACAATATATAAATTCCAACATTGCACTCCCTACTTACTGGTGGTATTTGTGCTTATGCAAAATAAAGAAATCTTCCATTTATTGTTAGCAATTTAAGTGTTAATAAAATCTTTAATTTAGTTTATATGGATATATGGGGTCTTGCTCCTATCATTTCTCAATATTAGTGCAAATCTTTTCTATCAATTGTTGATATTACATGTAGATATACATCGATTTTTCTTATCAAATCTAAAGTTGGAATTTAATCTTTTGTCCTAAAGCTCCTTTGAGCAATTCACCGAGCTAAGGGCTTGTTAATTTTAAAGCTCCTTTAGGCAATTCATTATGCAAGAGGCTTATTAACTTTAAGGAAGCTCCTTTAGGCAATTCTTTATGCTATGGGCTTATTAATTTTGAGAAAGCTCCTTTGGGTAATTCATCATGCTAAGGGCTTATTAACTTTAAGGAAGCTCTTTTGGGCAATTCATTGTATTGAGGGCTTATTAACCTTAAAGAAGCTCCTTTGGACGATTCATCATGTTAGAGGCTTATTAATTTTAAGGAAGCTCCCTTGGCCAATTCATTGCTCTAGGGGCTTACTAACTTTATGGAAGCTCATTTAAGTGATTCATCATACCATGGGATTGTAAACTTTAAAGAAGCTCTTCTTGGCAATTCATCATGTCAAGGGCTTATCAATTTTAAAGAAGCTTCTCGAAGTGATTCATCACACCAAAGGCTTGTCAATTGTAAGGAAGCTCCTTTAGGCAATTCGTCATGCTAGGGGCTTATCAATTTTAAGGAAGCTCCATTAGACGATCCGTCTCACCAGTGGCTTGCAATTTTAAGGAAACACCTCTAGATGAGTCATTGTGCTAGGGGCTTCTTAATTGTAAGAGAACTCATATGGGAAGTTCGTAGCAATATGGGTTTTTTAAAAATAGTTTTTATCCCTACAAGTGATTTAGCGCACTGAGTGGAATAGAGAAATAATGATTCCTCCATACAGGATATTCATCACACTAAGGAGAAAAAAGTAAAGGTGATTCATCCCTGTGGATAGTTCATCATGCTGAGGGGAATAGAGAAATGATAATTCATTCTTGCTGGTAATTCCTCACACTGAGGGGAATAGAGAAATGATGATTCATGCCTTCAGGAAATTCATCACACTGAGGGGAATTGAAGATTGCATTTCACCTTAGATTTTTTTCATTCCTTCTTTGTATCAAGTAAAACATGGAACATAACATAGAACAAAATATTAGCTCTAACATTAACCTAGAATATTACAATTTTAGGTACCTTTTTCATTAACTGCCTAGCCTTGTTACTAGTAGAATTTCTTTAAATTCTTGGCATTCTAAGTCTTGGATATCAATTTTCAATTAGTCTCCACCAGAAAATATATTGTTGCACCTAGAGCATCTTCCCCTTGATATGTCTTACCATGCTTAAAAAAAAATCACAACCAATATTAGGTCCTCCTAAGGCAGTTCATACCATATCAAATAAGAAAACTATAATAACTAAAAGAGTTCATCCTGAAATTGTTCATGTCATGCCAAACAAGGAAATCATAATAACAATTAGCTCATCATGAGGTAGTTTGTTCCATGTTAAATAAGAAAATCATATATAATATCAATTCATCCTAAGGTGTTTTGTACCACGCTAAATAGGAAAATCAAAACCAAGATCACATCCCCAGAAGATTTGCACCACGTTGAATAGGGATATCACAATTACCTAGAGAGCTCATCTTGAGGTGGTTCGTACCACACCAAATGGGAAAATCAAAACCAGGATCATACCTCACTGAATAGAGAAATAACAATAACCAAAAGAGTTCATCCTGAGGTAGTTCATACCTCGCTAAATAGGAAAATCAAAACCAAAATCACATCCCCATGTAGTTTGCACCATTCTTATTAAGGAAATCATAATAACTAACAGAGTTTGCCCTAAGGTAGGAAAAAAGGGAAAATAAAAACAAAGATTACATCCATAAGTGATTCACAGCACACCGAATAGAGAGATCAAAATAACTAAGAGAGTTAGTCCTTAGGCAATTCGTACCATGCTAAATGGGAAAATTAAAACCAATATCATATCCCTAGGCAATTCACATTATACTAAATAGGAATCATGATAAATAAAAAATTTTATCCCAAGGCGATTCATACCATGCTAAATGGAAAAATTAAACTAAATATCATTTCTTCGGGCTATTCATACCACGCCAAATGGGGAAATCATGATAACTAAGAGAGTTTGCCCCGAACCATACCAAATGGAGAAAATTGAAACTAAGATCACATCCCTAAGTGGTTCGTATCACATCAAGTGGAGAGATCACAATAACCAAAAGATTTCATCCTGAAGTGGTTCATCTCATGCTAAATGGAAAAATCAAAACCAATATCATATCCCCAAGCAATTTACACCGCGCTGAATATGGGAATCATAATAACTAAGAGAGTTTGTCCCAAGGCAATTCGTACCATGCCAAATGGGGAAAATTAAAACCAAGATCACATCCTCAGGTGCTTCATACCACACTGAATAAAGATATCATAATAACCAAGAGAGTTCATCCTAAGGCAATTTGTACCATGCCAAATAAAGAAATCAAAACCAATATCACATCCCTAGGCAATTTGCACTGCATCGAATGGGAAAATAATGATAACCAAGAGAGTTTGCCCTTATGTAGTTCATACCATGCTAAGGGAAATCATAATAATTGAGGGAGTTTGTTATGAGGTGGTTTACACTATACCAAATTGGGGAATCACATCCACTATTACATCCCTAGGGGTTTAGATAAAGTAAGGGGAACCAGTTTGAATGAAAAGCATAGTAAAACATGTATGCAAAGTAATTTCTACATATATAGTGCATACAATTCTCCCTTATTAACAAATGAGATAAGTTTCTATTAACTTGTGGATCTCGCCCATTTTGGTAACATGCATTGACTTGTAATTAATTACTAAATAGACAACTTATAATAAGGATATGACATGTAATTAAACTCTGTTGGTTCCTCGAGTTTATTTTTAACAAGGTATAAACATGCCTAAGTAATAAAAAAGCTAAACATTTGAGAAATGAGCAATAGCTCACAAATCATAAAACCTATTCTCATGTTTTAAGGAGAATTAAGTAGGAAATTAATTATTTTATACCTAGTTCTATTAAAGCATCTAAATTTACATGCCTTTGATTTTATGGTATTGGTATCCCTCGGTTCATACTAGTTATGAGATTGTTATTCTTTTTATTAGGTTGGACTGACTACTTTTCTATTATAGCTAAATAAGTTTATTTGCCTTTCAAACAAGACAAATCCATAGATTTACATCTATATAAGTGAAGAATTGAAACAAGATGATCCATTTTGAATAGATTGAATGAATCGTCCTCATTAACCCATATCTTATATGGGTTTAAGAAGTCATACATTGATTGGTGCAAACTTCATTTTTCTTAAAAACCCCATATGAGCATAATTTTTACAAGTTATACGCCTTATTCTTTAATAATGAGGGCTGCAAACCTCACTTCTTTAATGATGAAGGTTGTGTGCCTCCTTTCTCCAACATGTCGAGTACCATTTAAGTTACTTGTAATCATTTATGGTGTGTTTGCCCACACATGCTAAGTTTCCATGGACTTTTTTTTAAGTTTCCCATATTTAAGCTTATTATAGCACCAACAACCATATGCCAGATTGTTCATCCTCATATAGTGGCAATATCATTGGATCTACTTTAAGGATTATTGCTGGTGTGATCTCTTGTACTTATTTTTTGGCTACATTTAAACTATTATGAAGGCAACTAAAAGTGTCATGGCATTTATCTTTACTCTTCTCTCTCAAGGCAGTGTTATGTGTAGACGCTCACTACACCATTGATATTTGCTAGTTCTCTCACCTGTGAAGAGTTTGTAAGAAAGAGAAACCAGTGAGGGGCATGCTAGTGGGGATCGTAGCAAACAGACTTTGTCAATCAAGTTAGGATAGGACATCAAAGAGAGATAAGAGAATATATTAGTGGTTAGGTTAACTTGGGATTTAACTATTATACCTTGCCTTATATATTGATTTTTTAAGGTTTTTCATAGGTTCATCTTTAGTTGCCACTCGTAGCTCTTTCCTTGTTTGGGGCCTTATACTATTCATATGGCTCTATTCCTTAATCATTTCTACAAGTGGGGATAACCCAGATAACCTATGTGTTTTGTTTACTTTGTTAGTATGAATTGTCAGGTTAATAAGTAGGGACAAAGTAAAGAGCATGCACTACGTTCGTCATGCGCGTGCACTTCATCTACATTGTTAGTATGGATCATCAGGTCAGCAAATAACTTTAGCACATCAGGATAGTAAGGTCAGTTCACTTTACTCTGTCAAGTTGTTAGGTTGATTTATCTCCTAAGCCGAACCAACACATTTAGGCCTATGTTGACTTTGGACTTGGAATATTGATTAGGGCCCTATTATCACTTATAATTGATTTTGGTTTAGTGTCTATAATTGAAGATATGGGTAACAACCGAGGACCGAGTCTCTATTTTGAGTTTTATTTCTTCATTCATTTTCATATTCTTTGCTTATTTTCTTATTCATAAAGGTAAAAAAAAGTTTCGTAGTTGTTTAATAAGTTTATATGTGTTCCTATTTTTTTTTGGATGTTGATTTGCTTAACAAGTGTTATTATGGTTTTTGCAAGCATTACCTTTGGCCTTTGTTCCATTGTTTATTATCTATATTATCTAACTATACTTCATGTTTTGGTTGATTATAGTTTTTTTTTAACGATAAATTCATTGATAGGAAAGCAAAGGCATAGAAGCCATACAGAGAAAAGGCTATAAGAGCCAATATAATAGAGAGTCTAACATCTATAAGATAGTCATAAATTATACTCCTACTAATATGAAATAATATGTAAAAGTATATAATTTTTTTACTATTAAGCAAAAAGACAAAATAATCAAACCAACTTTCACATAGAGTTGGATGGGGTGGCTAGGGAAAAAGTAGACTCAACCTTAAGAGGCACCTAAGTAGAAGAAGCTCTCGCCATGTTCTTTATTTAAAATTTTCTTATTTTCCTTGTAGAGTCTAGTTTAATCTTGACATAGGAAGAGGTGCAATAGAGTGAGTCCATGGTGAGCATTATACACTTAAACTTCTCGGCAAGGGAAGTAATAACTGGTGGGCTTACATTTGCTGAGTCAAATTTTGATGGGTTGACAGTAGAAAGGAAAGACTTTGCATTGCTTGTGCCTAAGTCCTATTTTGAGTATTTTTCTTTGGGAGATGAAATTTCAGCTTGGTTTTGCGCTTCATTAGACATCATGTACAAATCTTTTCTCTTAGAACTAGAACCTTTTATTATGTAAGGGAAGAGTATAAGGCAAGACTAATTTGTCTCTCTATAAGCGCACTCCATCTTGGCCAAGTCATCATTATAACCTTCTTCTTGTTGCTCACAAATTTTCAAAACGCCATCACCTTGAAATTCTAAGATTAGAAAGTGAGGGAATGCGCTTTGGACTGCGATTCAGAATTGATTGAAAGCTTCTCATTGAAGCTTGATAGTTGAGCTAGAATAGAGCTTTCTTCTTTGATCAATGGTGGGTGCAAGACTACCCTCCTCATTAGAGCAGCATAGATCCAAGGTCCATAAGCTTGATGGTTGTAAACACACATTGTAATCTATTTTTCAATTATATAAGTGGGGTAATTTTTGGTAATATATGTAAACAATCCACACAAGTAACAAAGGCTAGGGAGTCTTTCATATTGTATAACAGCCCACTTGCTCTTTCCATCTATTTTGTTCATAAATCCATTTAGAAGAGCTTTTTGAAGGTCTACTCTAACCCAATGCCTCATGATGTGGGCACAAAAGTTTTCATAATACAACTAATCATCAATAGCAAGCAATTCTATAAACAAAGCTTATGCAATCTTAACAGCATTCTCCATAATAATTTAATTAAAAGGCAGACCATAAACATGAATCCAAAAACATTTAGTGTTAAAATCAAGTTCATCAAAGGAGGGAGGTGGGTTCCATTCAGCAATAACCATAAGTGCCTTATAAATGGACCAAGGAACTCCATTTTTAACCTTATCCTTCTCTTTGATTTTTTTAAAAAGTAATAAGAAAGTTTTTTTTTATGACCTACCTCTTGAACTTGTAGATCAGAAGAAAACCCCAAACCTGAGAGATAATGCTTAGGAGGCTATTTGATGTATGGACTCTAGAACTAAGAATTTTGCAAACAAGCCAATTTTTTAGGTGATATGGTAATGGGTCTCTAGAAGCACTTAGCTCAAGCGTGGGAATCTTGTCCTTTGAAGACTTACTTTGGCCTATGTCATGCACTGAAGGTGTAGGGTTGATTAAGGATGCCATTGATTAGATAAGAAGAGCATATGAGAAAAGTAAATGCAGAAAGAGAGTAGTAAAGCAGGTTTTAAAGAAATGAAGTGAAGAAGATTGAGAGAAAAAAACTATCTATCTATCCCATAGCTATCGCCAAAGATTCTGACTGATTAGAGTTGATGCTTATGTCATTGAGAAAAGGAATTAATTATCTTTTTTTTTTTAAAAAAAATTATCAATATGACAATTTTATTAGACTCGACAATGGTCCCAACACAATCAATATAGTCATTCTTTGGACATTCAAGCAATACGCGAAAATTATTAATTCTGTCTATTTGATAGGTTATCTTGCGTGGCTAAAATTATGGGAAATACTTAATTTTGCACTTAAATGGTCTAAAAAAATGTAAAAGATAAATGTGCTTCTCAATATAAACATTAGAAGTGAAAATGCACCTTTACCCTTAAAAGGTAAATAAATGTTTTGTAAAATTGAACCAAATACTCGTAAATAACAAACTTGCTAACTTAATTGAAGTAATCTTTGGCTGCCTTTAAATGTTTAATACAACTTGAGATACTATTTGAATATAATGAAAAATTGAAATCTGTTGTGAAATAAAGATTGAATTACTTATTTTGTTATAGAACTAAACTTGAATTTAGTAGTATTTAACTAGAAGAAAAATATTTTATAGTAGAATGATTTTGAGAGAATTTAGAAAGAGTTTGGAGAGAATTTAGAGAACTATAATATTGAAAGAATTTGGAGAGTAATCTATCTTTTCTTCTTCTTAATCTTCTCATTAATGAATTTCAATCCCTTTATATAGATATTTTATTTTCACTATTTGAGTACTATTCTCTCACAAGCAATATATTGTTCATTCACATTCATAATACTCCCCCTTGAATAACAATATTTTGCAACTGCCTCGTTAAAACCTTGCTAAATAAAACCCAGTGGGAAAAACTTTAGCTTAAGGAAAAAGAGTACAGTGCATGATATTCTCCCCCTCAAGTTGATATGTATAATCTTCCTTCACATAGTATGTAGATGTCGCATTCCAATATCGTGAACGTGCTTTTTAAAGATTGCAGTTGGAAGTGCCTTTGTGAAAAGATCAGTTGAATTCTGGCTAGACTGAATATACTTGATATCTATATAATTGTCTTTTATTAGCTCTTGAGTGTATGAAAAGAATCTTGGAGGTATATGTTTGGTTCTATCACTTTTGATATATCCTTCCCTTAACTGTGCAATGCATGCTGCATTATCTTCATATAAAATTGTTGGACTTTTGTTGACTGGAAAACCACAAGATTCTTCAATATGATGTGTCATTGATCTAAGCCACACACACTCTCTACTTGCTTCATGTAGTGCAATAATTTCAGAATGATTTGAGGAAGTAGTGACAAGCGTTTGTTTCTGGGAACGCCAAGAAATTGCAGTTCCATTATTTGTGAACACATAACCTGTTTGAGATTTCGCTTTATGAGGATCAGATAAATGTCCTGCATCTGCATAACCAATCAATTCTTGTTTTGAATTGTTAGAATAAAATAAACCCAAATCAACATTTCCTCGAAGGTATCGAAGTATATGTTTGACCCCTTTCCAATGCCTTTTTGTTGGAGCTGAACTGAACCTCGCTAATAAATTAACTGCAAAAGAAATGTCAGGTCTAGTAAAATTAGCAAGATACATTAGAGCTCCAATGGCACTGAGATATGGAAATTCAGGACCAAGAATTTCTTCATTTTCTTCACAGGGTCGAAATGGATCAGTTTCAATATTGAGTGATCTAACGACCATTGGAGTACTTAAAGGATTTGCTTTATCCATGTTAAAGCATTTCAAGATCTTTTCTGTGTAATTTGATTGATGCACAAATATCCCATTGTGCATTTGCTCAATTTGTAAACCAAGGCAATACTTGGTTTTTCCAAGATCTTTCATTTCAAATTCTTCCTTTAAGTATACTGTTGCTTCATGGATCTCATTTTCTGTTCCAATGATATTCAAATCATCAACATATACAGCTATAATCACAAATCCGGATATTGTTTTCTTAATAAAAATGCATGGGCAAATAATATTACTCACATATCCTTTATTAATCAAATAATCGCTTAAACGATTATACCACATGCGCCCAGACTGTTTTAACCCATATAAAGATCTCTGGAGCTTGATCGAATACATTTCTTTGGGTTTTGTACTTAATGCTTCAGGCATTTTAAATCCTTCAGGGATTTTCATATAAATGTCACTATCAAGTGATCCATACAAATAAGCAGTCACAACATCCATAAGACGCATTTCTAATTTCTTAGAAACTACTAGGCTAATCAGATACCTGAACGTAATTGCATCCATAACAGGAGAATACGTTTCATCATAATCAATTCCTGGCCTTTGTGAAAAACCTTGAGCTACAAGTCTAGCTTTGTACCTTATTATTTCATTTTTCTCATTTCTCTTTCGTACAAAGACCCACTTGTATCCTACAGGTTTCACATTTTTAGGCATAGGAATAATTGGCCCAAAAATATTTCGTTTGTTTAGTGAGTCCAATTCAGCCTGCATAGCATCTTTCCATTTTATCCAATCATGCCTATTTTGACATTCCATGACTGATTTTGGTTCAGGATCATCTTTGTCATTTATGATTTCACATGCAACAGTATATGACAATGTTTCATGACTTTCTTTATTTTCTATTTCTTCAGGGATATTTTCCTCGCTATCAATATGATTATCTACTCCCTTTCTCTTTCGAGGATTTTTATCCTTAGAACCAATTGGTCTTCCACGCTTCTGGCGTGTTTTAGACTCATGAGTGTCTTTATTCTCAGATTTTATTTCTGGAATTTCAATACGAGCAGGAGCATTGGCTGCTGGTATATATGATTTAGTCACTCTTTTTGTATCAGTAAATGCATCTGGCAATTGATTTGCAATTGCTTGTAAGTGCACAATCTTTTGCACTTCTAATTCACATTGTTTTGTGTGAGGATCCAGATGCAATAATGATGGTTCATTCCATGAAATATCCCTTTCCACTTCTTTCTCCCCTTTTCCTAATGTTGGGAAAACAACCTCATTAAATTGGCAATCAGCAAAACGTGCTGTAAAAACATCACCAGTTAGAGGTTCAAGATATCTAATAATCGAGGGTGTTTCAAACCCAACATAAATTCCCAATCTTCGTTGAGGACCCATTTTTGTGCGCTGAGGTGGCGCAATGGGTACATATACTGCATAACCAAAAATTTTGAGATGGGAAATATTTGGCTCTTGACCAAATGCCAATTGTAGTGGGGAGTATTTATGATATGCACTAGGTCTGATGCGAATTAATGAAGCAGCATGTAGGATTGCATGACCCCAAACTGAAATGGGAAGCTTTGTTCTCATTATTAATGGTCTAGCAATAAACTGAAGTCGTTTAATCAATGATTCAGCTAAACCATTTTGAGTATGTACATGGGCAACGGGATGCTCAACAATGATCCCAGTAGACATACAATAATCATTGAATGCTTGAGATGTAAATTCACCAGCATTATCAAGTCTTACCCTCTTGATTGTATAATCAGGGAATTGTGCTTGTAATTTAATAATTTCAGCAAGCAACCTTGCAAATGCAACATTACGAGTTGACAATAGACAAACATGTGACCATCTACTAGATGCATCAATTAATACCATAAAATATCTGAATGGTCCACATGGTGGGTGAATTGGCCCACATATATCACCTTGAATTCTTTCAAGAAACATAGGTGATTCATTTTGAATTTTAGATGGTGAAGGTCTCAAGATTAATTTTCCAAGAGAACAAGTTGTACATGGCATTTCATTTGATTGAGGAATTCTTTGCCCCTTCAAGGGATGCCCATGTGAATTCTCAATTATCCTTCGCATCATTACTGATCCAGGATGACCTAATCTGTCATGCCATAAATTTATTATTGAAGGATCATAAGATTTTTCTTTTACTGCCATATTTGATTCAATTACATGTATATGCATGTAATGCAATCCAGTAGGGAGTTTTGGCAGTCTTTCCAATACTTGCATTTTTCCTGATTTATAGGAAACTATATTTAAATATTTGTTACCATTTATAGTAATAGATTGGGTATCACACCCATTTCGATATATGTCATCAAAACTCAACAAATTTCTTGTTGATTTTGGTGAAAACAAAGCTTCATCAATTATAAACTTTGTTCCATTTGGTAACATAAATTTAGCTTTGCCAATTCCTTCAATCAGATCTACAGGACCTGATATTGTTTTTACAACTGCCTTTGTGGGCTTTATTTCAGAGAAATAATCTCTATTTTTCAAGATAGTATGTGTAGTACCACTATCTGGTATGCAGAGATCTCCAATATTGTCTTTATGTTGAGTACAATCCATATTAAACTTCAAAATAGATAAACACAAAATTAATCAATTAAGGTAAAAACATAAAATAATTATAAAGTAGGACATTTTATTTAATTTAAAAATAACATACATAACAATAACATATTCTTCAGAATCAAATAAGTAATAACAATATACTTAAAATTATAGATGTCTCAATTTCCATTGTCAGTAAAATCATCAGTAAAATCAGAAACATCTAAATGAGTTGTATCATTAACATGAGTATGATGCTCATTGAAGTTTATTTCCTTTTCTTTGCCTTTCAATGATGCCTTATAAAGTTGGCAAAGATGTGGTGGTGTTCGACAAATTCGTGACCAGTGTCCTTTACTACCACATCTGAAACACATAGTTTCAGACTTATATTGAGGCCTTTCTTGAACACCACTGATGATTGATTTTAACTTCTTTTGAGGTTGAGTCTGAGTTTGTTGTGGAGTATTACTATATTTATTTCCATGACCATGGCCAAAGAATTGACCTCTTCCACGTCCACGACCTCTACCTCTCCCACGTCCACGGCTATTATAATTTTTATATCTGGAATAATTTGTAGCATTTGCTTCTGGAAATGCTATTGAGCCAGTGGGACGGGACTGATGATTTTTCATCAAGAGTTCATTATTTTTCTCAGCTACCAGTAGGCATGAAATTAGTTCAGAATATTTTTAAAATCTCTGCATCCTGTATTGTTGTTGCAGTGTAACATTTGATGCATGAAATGTGGAGTAAGTTTTCTCCAGCATATCCTCATCTGTGACTGTTTGTCCACAGAATTTTAATTGTGATACTATTCTGAACATTGCAGAATTATAGTCACTCACTTTTTTGAAATCTTGAAAGCGTAAAGCTCTCCATTCATCAGTGACTACTGGTAGTATTACATCTCTTTGATGATCATATCTGTCTTTTAGATCCTTCCAAAGAACACTTGGATCTTTGACAGTCAAATATTCACATTTTAATCCTTCATCAAGATGACGACGGAGAAAAATTATAGACTTGGCCTTATCTTGCAATGAGGTGTTATTATTTTCTTTTATGGTATCAATTAACCCCATTGATTGAAGATGCATTTCTACATCTAGAATCCAAGACATATAATTTTTTCCCGTGATGTCAAGAGCAACGAACTCAAGCTTTGCTAGATTTGTCATTATGATAACTAATAAAAAAAATATAACTCAATTAGAATTCATAAATTTGATGACTACTAAAAAAATCAAACATGATCAGAATTTACTAATTAATTATATCATGAATGAATATTGCAAGAAATAATAGTGGTACAAAAAATGATACAATAATACTTGAAATTATATCAAATAGAAAATCATCTTCCATATTAATTATTCCTAAAACAATTATAATAGTCATGATCAAAACACAAATATAAATATACCAAATCATGTTTACAATTTAGAGTAAAGAGAGAAAGAGAAAATGTATGAATTTGTGTGAATGAATAACATTTATAGCTCATCTATTTATAATGAAAAATATAGCCGTTTATTATCGTTATATTACCGTTGGTAATAAAAATATAGCCGTTAGAAATTTTTTTTTTTTTTTTTTTTTTTTTAATATAATATATTGAGAAATAAATTGTATAAAGTAAAATCAATAAATAATGTTGATATGATTATTTATAGCAAGTGAATTAACATAACGATATGTATAAATATGGGGCAAAACCGTCCATTAATATAAAATGGGGTATAGCCTTCCATTAACATAAATAATAAAAAATAAATAAATGTGCATAAATATAAATTGGTAGGAGGCATAGCCATCCATAAGGTTAGAACCATTTCTAGCAATATTTGCATCAATGGTGTAGTTAGTAAAACAAAATAAAAATAACAATTAATATAAAGTTAGATTGAAGAAATAAATATAAATATATAAATTAGTAGGAGGCATAGCCATCCATGATAATATATAATCAACTAATATATTCATAAATATTAAATATTAAGAAATATGTACCTTATTATTTTGATCGAGAGCTCCTCGTGCTGATAACGTGTTGTGAAATAAAGATTGAATTACTTATTTTGTTATAGAACTAAACTTGAATTTAGTAGTATTTAACTAGAAGAAAAATATTTTATAGTAGAATGATTTTGAGAGAATTTAGAAAGAGTTTGGAGAGAATTTAGAGAACTATAATATTGAAAGAATTTGGAGAGTAATCTATCTTTTCTTCTTCTTAATCTTCTCATTAATGAATTTCAATCCCTTTATATAGAGATTTTATTTTCACTATTTGAGTACTATTCTCTCACAAGCAATATATTGTTCATTCACAAGCAATATATTGTTCATTCACATTCATAATAAAATCATGGTTTTTGAAATAATAAAATTATTAAAATTTAATATTTCATCATTCTTTCTTTAATATCTAAGTTATTAATGAGAGAAAAAAAACGAACTCATTTAAAAATTTGAATAGACAACTTTTTCTTTCTTAATTTTCTAATAATAATAATACTTGGAACACATTTGCACTAAGGATAATAATGAGCCTCTTGGCAAAGTTAATTAAAAACCAGTAAATGAGGATTTGAAATCATGGAAGAACATGGGGATGTGTTGTCTTGATTAGAACGTGATTCAAAACCTGCCATGTGATATGTTCATCTGCGTAGTTATTTAATAAAAGACATTTACCATTACCAGTAGAAAAACATTATTCAAACTGTAATGTGTCGGTGGGAAATTTTTTTTTTTTTTTTTTTTTTTTAAATTTGGACATGTTGCTTATGATTTCTCTTGGATTTATTTCTTTTTCTATTTATTTTGTTGTTGTGAAGCGTACTGGATTTGTGACAGTTGCTACAGAATTTTGTCTTCGGCCAACTACTCCAATGCAAAAATGTTATGGGTTTGAATTTTTTTAAGTTGTCGAAAAAAATAAAAACAAAAAACATGCGAGATTAACTAATACTAAGAATGGTAATTATATTTAAATAGAAATTAAAGTAAAATGAAATAGGAGAAGTACAAAAATGTACCTATAATATTTACGTTTTTTTATTTAAAAGATTGTGATATTTTTTTATGATTTTTAAGAGTTTGTTTTTTTAGATATTTACATATTAATACTCTATTTAATAATTTAATAAAAAATATAATATAATATTTAAATAATATTATTTTTAATACTAAAATTATTTATTAAGTAATATAACATTCACCTAATTAGAAAAAACTCACATAAATAAGAATAAGATGTACTTTAATTTTTTTAGAAATAAATTATTTTTTCAATATATATATATATATATATATATATTATTTAATTGTAAAATTTTTAAATTTTTTATAAATTAAAAAATATATTTTTTTAAACGATTGTTATTCAAACTAATTTTCATTAATTAACATTAAAGTTAAATTTTATTTAAATTTTTAGAATTTAATTGGAACAATTCTTTAAAAAAAAGTCTAATATAGTTAAATTTTCAAAAATTAAAATACAAATGGAACCAAAAAACATAACGGTCAAATGTAAACTTTAGGGTAAAGTTGAGAGTGCAATTTACACCTTATCCCTTCCTATTGCTCCCATGATGCCCTTTTTTATCTCATCTTCCCTCCTATCCATTCTTTTACCTTTCACTATCTCTTTCTCTCGTATTTTTTTTCAAGCGGTCAATTGACATCCATGTAGGTACTTAACAAAGAATGTTAATGTTCTTTTCTCTCCATTGATAACTAAGGGGCCAAAATCACAATAAAAATATATTATTGTGCTCAAATGGTAAAAAAATGTAACGGCATGTGTGCTCTAAGTATAAACATTAGGGGTAAAAATGCACCTTCACCCTATTTTTAAATAACTTTTCAATAAAATTTATTTGTAAATAAATTTTTACTAATATCTTAAATTTTTTTTAAATATATATTATACAAAATGCATTTAAATACATTTTGTACTTTAAAAAAATAATATGTTATTTCAACAAAAATACTCTTTTAAACTAGTATTGCATGATGTGAGCATTTTAGAAAATACAAATGATATAAAGGATATTTTAGTCTTATAAAAATATAAACTTAAAAATATAAATTTTATTTAAAAATTTAATAATTTTTTAGAATTTAATTTCAGTTTTAAATAATTCCACAATTTTAAAAAATTTAATGAATTACAAATAAATTTTATAAAATTTCTATCTAAATTAAATAAATTTACAAATAAATTTATAAAATCAATTTATACCAAACTCACTATTAACGGAAGTTAAAATCCAAGATCCAACCATATAAAATATTACTTTTTTCCTAAAAATCTTTCAGTATAAATGTACAAATATAAAACCTAATTTACAATCCATTAAAAAAATTATAGAGTTAAAGGAGCACTTTCGCTTGGAGCAAATGAAAAGAAATAATTGAAAATTTATTTATAAGAAATTTTACATGACGGCTTAAAAAAAAAAAATAAACATCCATTTTACATGAATAAGAACATAGTCACAGCCCAAAACATTCTTCATTATGCTCTTCCTTACTTATCAGACTTGATAATTTGGCTAAACCATGAGCTACTGCTACGAATATTCCATCATAAATATAAACATAATTTTAACAAAAAAAAATCTAGTTGAACTTGTATTTTAATTTAGTGATTAAAATGAGACTGCTCTAAAAATAAGCACTAGAGTTGATAACTTGAGCTCCGATTATGAGTTATTACTATGAAATTTAATTGGTAAAATAAAAAATTTGCAATTTGAACGGCTATTCTTAAAGGGCCCAACGAATTTTTAATTGGAATTGCAGGATCACTTTTAATTAATTCTTTTATTATATTTAGATGTTTTACATCATTCAAAGGAGCCATTCAAAAATAATTAGATGATAATAAAATTATCAAAAATTGACATTCCTTATTTCTATTCAACAACATACTAAGAGTTTTTTTTTATTTTATTTAAGTGATTGTTGAATTAATAATACACCCTTGATCGTAAAATATCGATTGCTTGTTAAATTTTGTGAATTGCATGAAAGTAAGATACTCCAAATTTGAGAGTCCGAGAGTTTTATAAAACGTTCTTGATAGAAAAAAATGTGAATGAATTGGATCCATAAATCTAAGAAATAGTGAGAATTCTTTATCTCTCTTAACTTATACTTTAATTTAGTATCGCTTAATAACAATTTCTTTAAAATTCTTAAAAATATTAATCACACAAATAAAAATATTAAAATTATATTAACAAAAAAATTTCAAAGATAATTCATATAATAAGTATTATTAATTCATTTGAAGTTCATTGTCAACAAATTTAATAAAAGTAACTATATTTATTTTTTGCAATTATATAAATAATAAACAAGATTATTCTCAATGTTCATAATTTCAAGTATAAAGTAATATTTATTTCAGTATCTTATATATTATTATTAATATTTATAAGATATATATACACACACAACTTGTTATTTAAAAATTAGATCTAACTTATGATTGTATATATTTAAAACAATCAATGTATATATTTGTATTTAAATACATTAAAAATAACTGCTATAATTTTATCAACATATGTTAGTGTTCATTATAATAAAACACTGTAATCATAAACCTTAAATATCTTTTAAAAATGGATATTTTTATGATAGAATAAAATAAATAAAATAGAAAATTTATTTGAATTTACAATTGAATTCATAGTTAAAACCACTGATTGAAAAAAAAAAAAAAAGTAGTTTCTATCTCTGTCCTTAATTTTTTACCACAATTTTTAGATGGAATTAGGGTTGTGTTGTCATGAGAAAGAAAAGACCAATTTATATAGATATCTTTATTTAACAATTTTAACCATTTACAATGTTTACAAGTAAAAATACCAATCAAATTACTCCTAATTTACTTCATGTCATGCATATATATGGATGAAATTTGGATTCTATATATACATGGTGATGACATTAGGACCATTCCTTGAATTTGATTCTCCAAATTAATTAACTTCCAAATACTATTCATTTTGAACGTTCAGAATAGTGCCCATTTCCAATTTATAGCCGGTCTACATGTTGCAATATTGAACTTTTGTTATAGACATTTCTTCATAATATACAAATCATATAACAGTCACTAGAAACTTTTAAGTAAACTTCTTTTTTTATTTAATTTTCAGCTCCGATAGTTATAGTAATCTTTATTATTTTAGAATTAAGTCAGATAAACTCACAAGAAAATATATCTCATAATTTGTTTTCTCCGTATATAAAACTTGAATTTAAGACTTGACTTAAAAGAATTTAAACTTTTTATTTAAATAGACATAAATTCCAATTTTAAAATAGACATATTTTTTTAAAATGGGAATTTGTTACCCTTTTTAAGAAGATAAAACCTTTAATGAAGAACGGATGGTGGATAATATGTGACAAGAATGGTAAGGGGGAGAAGAATGTATGGAGCAAGTGATGGAGGTTTGAGTTTTCCCATATATTTGCCACTAAACACTACTGCAAAAAATGTTGGGTGTGCTGCCTGAAATTGCAATTATAGACATCAATTATAGATATATTTGTATATATCAATTATAGATATCTTTCATTTATGTACATCCATTATAAAACTTTAAAATTAACGTCGAAAATTAATTTACACAATTTAACGTCAGAGATTATTTTACATTAGCGGAACAGATGTAAATTGAGAAATTTACAGAATATTCATATAAAAGGCATAAATTCACATGGAAATCTTTTTCCATCAGCAGCCTCACATGGAAACCAAATTAAACCTTTTCAGAACTTTATCAATGTATCAGAAATCCAACTGATTGAATCTTTTAGAAAGACAAATTCTTTATAAGACTAAGTTTCTTACTTCGTCCATATTATGCAGAGTCTGAATAAATTATTATGTATATATAAATCCCAGCTTTTTCTGTTTTTGAACTGATATACAAATCTTACATTGAACATAATAAGATATGATTGTGGCTGGCTTCCACCCATGTGTGCAAACAGATGTTATTTTGTTCCTCATGCACTGTCTACAGAAAAAGTGGCTATGAATGTATATAATTTGCATATATTTTCTTTCTTTTTTCTTTCGTCACATGACTCTCTTGAAAATTGCTTATGGTGGGTCACATTCCTATCTTGTTTAGGGCTATCCCTTTATCTTCATGGGGGATTTTTACCCTCTTAGTCTTCACTTAAACATAGTAATTCTCATTTGTTGAATTTTTCAATTAATTTTTTTTTTTAGAAATTAATTAATCCTTATAAAGACCCATCACTATCATTAAAATCATTAGATGTGAACAGCAACTATAAAGGAGAAAACAATTGAGATTGGTGTATAACAAATGATAGATTTAGTGTACACATCTAACTTCAATTTAAACAAAGAAAAATTAAATTGTTAGAAGTTTATAAAAGTGAAGCCTAAGGTTCTGAAGGAAAAGAATAACAAAATCCAATATAAAGATATTGAATTTTCAGGATTACAGTTTGGTGAAGAATTTAATTGAGCCCATTTAAAGATACCATTGAGAGAGGGATGAAGCTCAAAAAATGGAGGCATAATATAGCTATGTATACATCTAGCTATCTGGATCTCTCTCTCTCTCGCTCTCTCTCACAAACACAT
Organism: Mallotus nudiflorus; assembly: GCA_947683625.1. Lineage (NCBI taxonomy): Eukaryota > Viridiplantae > Streptophyta > Magnoliopsida > Malpighiales > Euphorbiaceae > Mallotus > Mallotus nudiflorus. The sequence goes on from CANTUR010000184.1 coordinate 2,716,838, forward strand.
TTAACTCCATATATATATATAACGAAACTCCATTTAATTTAATCACATAAAACTTGCTAATTTCAATGTGATTCCTCCATGATTGCGTGGACTACCCTCTCCTCAATGATGGTTATAAAATTCCAATGTACGAAAATTACTTAATTTGCAAGGACTTTCATGTAGCACACATGTATATGTTCCCTACTTGTTCATCTCATTTACACTTTCTTCATTCATGTCTCCTTACTTGGTCCACTACCTCACTACCTTTTTCTTTATAAATGCTCACCTAATTCTCTCTTCTTTTTCCCTGTGTACACCAAACTATTTTAAAAAAAAATTGCCCATAGATACTAAATTGAAACTTTTAATATGTTAACTTTTAATTTTAGTATTTATCCCATAATATTGAAGGTTGTGATTTAATTCGATACTTTTGCCCTAGCTAAATGCATAATTTCACCTACTAAATTTATTCACTATCACTCCTCAACTATCAGTTTAATTTATGAAAAATTCTATGATAACTTTGTTTTTCAGATACTTTGCTTTGTTTTTATCACTATAAAACACTTATTCACCTTTTTAATTTTTATTTTAATTTATTTAATTTTTGAGATTGATTGTAATGGTAAAATATGTTTAAATTAGAAATTTAGAGATGTTATATATAGAAAATCTAAAGTAGGTCCAAAATCAAAGAAATAAACACAATCTTATAAATGAAACAGATTCAAACCATAAGTTTAGATGTGCAACAGACTTTAATAAAAAGGAGCTAATGGTCTTGTTTATTTTCAACTTTATTCCAAGTATCAATTTAATTATATTCTTTACATTCCATTAATTTATCATATCTACTTTTCAAATTATTTTAATTATATCAAAATTTCTAATAAAGACGTAAATGTAATTAAAAACATGATTATAAAATCCTTTCCAAAAAAAAAATTATCCACTTAATTTTTTTTCATTTTTACAAAAAAAAAAAAAAAACAACCAATGTAATTTAGCTGCCAAATTCATTCATAATGTACAGTTCAATTCCATCAAAAAATATATTTCATTTTCAAATAATTTAAAATTTATTTGTTATTAATTTCATATATTTGATTTAAATAAAATACTGTACAAAATTTATTTGAAATGAATTTTATATTTTATGATATTATGTTTAATATAAATTTAATATTCAAAAAAATATTTTGTTTGATAAAAATAACCTTTAGAAATTAAAAATGATAGGCAGAGCATTTTATTCTTATGAAAAATTTATAGATATAATTTTGTAGAATTTTTATTTAAAAACTTAAATTATTTGTTCACGTTTGGTTTGAGTGTAAGTAGTTTAACAAATTTAAAATTTTCAACTTTCAAATGAATTTTATAAAATTTTCATATAAAATAAACACATTAAACTTAAATTTGTAAATAAATTTTATAAATGTTTTGCAAACACAATCATTAAATAATTTTAAAAATTATCTCTGCTTTTTTTCATCAGTTAGGTATTTTTATGTCGTAGCTTTTTTTAAAAGTAAAAAAAAATTAACTAAGTAGATATGTTCTTTTAGAAATGTTCGTATAGTAATTTTTTAAATTAAATTTAGATTCTTATTAGAAAATTAGATACAACTTAAATAATTTAGAAAAATGATATAATAAACTAATAGAAGTTAAAAGATGGGATTTAATTAATAATTAGAATAGCATTGACGATAAATTAAATCATTAATCCTTAATAAAAGTTAAAGAATGAAAATGGATAATTTAGTAAAGTTTAGAGGGGAATTTTTATGCACTGGGCCTTTTTACCCTTGTATTTACGTTATTATTATTATTATTTCATCATTTCATGCCAGGGACAGGAAACAAAATTTTGAAGCATACACAATTTGCTTTGTAAAATCTTGGACAAATCTACTCACTAATAAGTTTACTAAATGAAGATTGGCAAATGATAAATGTTGTATGATATCAACATGGCAGTGATCGAGTATATACCTTATGATGCAAGTAACTTACGGTTTGAATTTTAAATCCGTCACCAACCACTTTATTTTCATAAAAATACATTTTAGAAATAAAACCCAAAGTACAAAAAGAAAGAGAAGTATATAAAATGGTTGAGTTAGGCCTTAATTAGCTTTATGTAGTGGGGCTGATGAAGAGAAGCTAAGAGGAATCGTTTCATTCAATAGAGATCACATATGTTGAGCCTATGAGCTGTATGAGAGTTTTCAAAATGGATAATATTTATACTCAGAAGGTTGTAGATGAGTTGGTGAAAGATTCTTTTAGTACCTTTTTGTCACTTTTCAAAATTCTTTCCGAACAGGAATTAGTCTGAGTATAGTACGAGTTTAAAGACTTTTTCCACATTTAGAGTCAAATGATAATATTTATGAATTCTTGGGCACAAGAAAAGTCGCCATCTTCAGGGGTGGCAAATCATAGATGCTGCTAATAAGTTTATGAAATGAATGATGGCAAATGATGGGTGCTACTACTCTCAATTTCAATATATTGTTGTACTAAATTTTTATTGAATTAAGAAGGGAAGTTGCTTTCCCCTCCTCTTAAACTACCACTCTAACACACTAATAATTTCTACTAAGCTAAAAATAAATAAATAAATAAATAAAATAAAATAAAAAAATAAAATAAAAAGTTATATGGTCAAATGATAGGACTTCCTTTGCACTAAAAATCATATTATTTTAACTTGTATTTAAGCAAATATTTGATTTGAAATTTGAGATGTCACATATAGATTTTATATAAATAACATGTAATTAGAAATTATTTAAAACTTTCATTGATATAAATTTATATAATTGTCAAATACGATATTCGATCCAAATTTATAGTCAAATTTGTTACATTCACGTATAACACTAGAAAATTCCCAGCTGATTTTTAAAAGAATTTACTGCTGATACTAGTTAAAAGTGCAAATGAGATAAAAACTAATTATCATAAAGACTAATTAATAATATCCTCAAGGAATTTTATAGTGTTATAGCTAGTGACTGAATGATTATTACTCATTAGAGTTAGGATTTTTCTTCTCTAAATCTTCATGAACATAATTACAACTGATTATGCCTTAAGACCTTATACAAAAATTGATTCATAACAAAATAAATAAATAAAAGAAATACTATAGAGTGCAACTAAAGCCAAAATATTATTACAACAAGAATAATTAGGTTACCTATGAATCTTTAGAAAGCTAATTAACACTGATTATGTCTATCGAATATGTTTGAAGTCCATGAAGATTTTTTGTTTTGTTTAACAATATTTTTGCTTTGCCATAATGAAATTCAATTACTAACTTTGGAAAAGATGAACTTTTTTCAATCATTAACACTAAGATTTTATTTTTGAATTATTATATATGCTTTTTTTTTTTTTTTTGGAAAGGAAATCATTATATATGCTGGCAGCTAGATGATGTCAATTTCTCAATGAAAGCCATTTTCTTTATGCGCCCTTGGCATAGAAAATCCACAAAAAAAGAAGGGCATTTTCCCTTTTCCCTTTTCCCTTTGGTATGTAATCAAGTAGAAAAAGAAAAACTGTAAAAAGAGATCCCCTACTTCCATTCCCCACTGATCCTTTTCTTTAGTGCATCTTGAATAGACCCTTTCCTTAGATGCATTGGATCATTTTCATCTTGTGAAAAATTAGTAAGGGGTCTTGTGGCGTTTTGGGGATTTTTTTTTTCCCCACATATACACGATATTTATTAGGGAAGAATACAAGGAAAGAAAGTACCATGTAATTATGCATTTTCTTTATTTTTTTTCCAATTTATAATTTTTAATATTATTTTAGCATTTTTAGTATCTACTAACTTATATCATGAGTTTAATAATATCCCATATGAGTTTTTACTAATATAACATTAAAAAAATATAGAAATTTAATAATGAAATTATACTTTAAATTATTTGTTTACCATCACACTATCTCTTAAAAGACTTTTTTTAAAATTATAAATTATTTAACAATAATTATATATTTTTATTAAACTAAAAATATATTATAATGTAATTTATTAAGAGATTATAATAGTTAGTTAGATGCAAAGTTATTGAAAATTTATTATTAAAAATTCATACAATATCAATGTTATATTTTAAAATAATAATAATAATAAAAGGAACAACAGTTATAGATGTGAAATCATAAACAGTTAATAGTATACTAACATTCAATATAATAAAAACCATAAATCTCAAAATGAAAGGCTCTAAAGAGGGTGAATAGGACTAATTTGAAATTAAAAGGAATTAAGAAAAATTAATCAATAAAAGGAAGATGTAGGATTGGTGAAGAAGAGAGTTGAGACACAATTGTTTAAGAAGTTCAATTACTCATTAAACCTACATTTTCATCTAACTTATCTCTAAATTAGGATTTTATAATCCCACCACCAATCTATTGCACAAGGTTGGTTACAATTGAGTTTTTAAAAATCAATTCAAACCTATTACACTTGAGCTTTTCATAGCTAAGCTCTAACCAAAAACTAAATTTCATGGTGTTTTATAGCTTACATTTAAACCAATTTCATAGAGAGAGAATCCTCACTTCCCTTCTTTCTAACCCAAGAAAGAATAGAAGATAAGAATCCTATCTCTAATCATACAAACCCAAACACCCAAGGTGCTTAAAGATCACAATTAATTTGTTTTAATTGAGAAAAGTAATTAAAGCATAAGAATGAGTAGATTTTTGAGTAGTAATAGCTTCACCAAACTTTTTAACACTTCTAATGAGTCTTCAACATTTATTTTTATAGTGTGTGAGTGAAAAATGGTTATTGGAGTGCATTCAATTTGTCCCGAAGCTTCAACATCTTCATTTAATAAGTTTTCTACTTTTTTTGTAAATAAGAGGATGCTCATAGTAGTGAGGGGCAGGCCCATAATTGTGAGGCTTGAAACAATAATTATTAAGATTCAAATTTGTTTGTTGGAGTTGAGTCAAAGACTCCTCGCCATTGTGATCAAGCACCTCATGATAATGACTATAGAGTTTTGGCTTGGTTCAACCTTCATTTTCAAGCCTGGATTGTGAGTACTCATCATGGTTATAAGGGGTAGTTAGCGCTTACAAATCTTGACTTTTTGAGCTCCAAATAATCTCCTTTGATTCATGATTATTTTTGTGATCTTAAGGGATATCAATTAAGATTTCAAGGGCTTTAAATTAGCTTTAATTGATCTCTATTTAACCATGATCTTTGAGTGAGTTTAAGGGATATTTATTAAGACTTTAATAGGCTTTAAGTTAGTTTTAGTTCAATTTCCCTTCTTGCCTTCTTAATAATGGCTTTAATGTTATCTTGTAAGCACACTTAAGAACAAACATTAGTATATTCAATTCATTTATTAAAGTCAAAACAAGGGATTGATCATGCAAATGATTAATAATTTCTCCTTTTTTTACTTTAACAAACAATTTGAATGATTGATAATACTTTGTAAGTGTGTGAGTATGTTTTCAACATAGGTTACTTCCCCTTAATTATTCAATAGATGTATTTATGAGTGTTTCAATTTCACTCCCCCTTAAAGTGCGCATAATAAGTTTGTAAAGGCAAAGAACTTAAAACTTATAGCTGAATTTCATAATTAATGCATATTTACTCTAGTCAAGTAATAGGAGTAAAGAAATTCAAGGATGAGCCATTAATATTCATTTATCCATTCATTACTCATAATTTATCATTTTAAGTCATAAGGCATTTTGATTCATAAATCATCAAACTATTCTCCCCCTTTCCTCAAAGAGCAAAAAGGGTTATAGAACAAGAAAATAGTTAAGCTATTGTAAAGAGCATTCATTACTTAAATAGGATTACATAACATAAGGACTTAAAATAGTAAACATAGATAGCCATGAAAAGAAATTAACAAAAAAATAAAGGTGAAAAAAAATTTGGTCCCTAAGATCTAACAACATGGAATGTAAGGAAAAATATAAAAATGTGGAATGCAAAGGAAAAGAAAACATAATAAGGAAAATAAATAAACATAAAAGCAAGACTAGTGGTGCATCATCTTCATCATCTCCATGACCTTAAGGATCTTGGGGAAGTTATAGTGGAGGTGGTGGAACCCATTGGCAAGTGTATATCCTTACCTTTGATAGAGGTAATGGACATTAAACTCTAGATGGTCCATCCTTCGATCAAAATGATCAAGACATTCATCCATATGATTAAACCTATTATTGAAGTTTAATTTCACTAAAGACATTCTATCAAAAAATTATCCTACCCAAACTGGTTCTTCCTTTATGCCTTGAGACATCCTAGATGAAGTCTCTTCTTTTACTCTTTTCCTTTGTGTCATTTGGGGAGCTTCAATAGGAGCTTATTCTCTTTAAGTTAGTTATTTACCATCCTCTTTTTAATTAAAGCCAAAAGTGCCAATCCATTCAACATCCTTTAATTTTGAGCAAGCTCTTTATTGATGCCTTCATTCTCATCCTTCCACAACCAAGCCTCATCAACCCTTTTTAAATTATTTAGAATTTTTAAGAAATGTTTCATTAAGAACTCTACAAAGGATATAGTCTTAGTTATAGGAATTGATATAAAAGTGATTGGCCATTTTAGACACAATCTCACCAACACAAAAACTCTTACTAATATTATCATTAATCGACCAAAGCCTCCATTGAAGCAACCTTCCTAATTCAACACTTTTATTTTCAATAATGCAACTAAGCAAAAAAAAGATCATCAAAAGAAATGGCTACATTACTCAACCATTTAGCATGAATAGAATAAGTATCAAAATAATGAATATGCCACAATGCCTTAAATTAAAGAAAGGGAGATTTTAGAATGATATGCAAACAAAATTTCAATTATAGGTTTAGTGTGATTAACCCATAAATTGTAAGGGGACCATTAAAAGTTTGTTTGAATGTTTCTTCTTATTTGAAACCAAAGATGGTATCACACTCTTAGAAGGTAAGGAACTTATTTTCACCCCCCCCCCCCCAAACTAAACCTCATGCTATTAAGAGGATTTTTTTTCATCCACAAATTGAACTTTAAGGCAAAAGGTGGAAAGAAATTAAATAATAAGATTAAGGAAGTTTGGTTATGCTCTAAAAGCCAAATCAAATATACCTATATTTTTAAGATAGTCTTTCATTTGATCATAGCATCCAAGTTTCTCCAAGGTGGGCTTTGACATATATTTAGAGGGAATGGTGGTTCTCTTAGAAAATTGGTCCTTGCTAGCCCAAATTTCAATTGAAGAGTAGGAAATATATGGTAATTTTTATTGTTGTTCCTTAGTAGCTCTTCTTGGAGTGGAGGAAGAGGATGGTGCTTTTTTCCTTGTACTTCTCTTTTGGGCCATTAAGAGGAAAGGTTGTAAAAGAAGAGTGGTTTGGTGTAGAGAAGTTTTAGCAATTGAGAGTATAAAGAATGTTGGTAGAAAAGACTAAAGAAAGTGATTAAAAAAAAGCAAGTGATGGTGAAATGCAAGTTAAAGAGATTATTTATAAAGAGAAAAATGATCAATAATAGCCTTATGATTAATTGAAACTCAATAGTTAAGATCTTTTGGTCATTAGTTCTTGAAAATGTGTGAAATGTGCTTTAAATGTGTAAGTGATCATTTTAAAAGGCTACCAAATTGACCCTCACAGTCGTGAGGGGTCTATCATGCCTATAAGCATCGATTGTGACACATCTCACAATCATGAGCATCAATAGTAATGAGTGTAATTTTCACCTTAACATGTGTCACAAGCAGTAATTTTAGATTTAACAATAATGAGAAAATCTTACAATTTCATGCTTTTGGACTAAATTGACAGATTTAAAAACTTTAAAAATAAGGTAGTTTTGGCTATAAATAACATTATTTTTGCAATCAATTTTGATCATGAAAATGACATTGGATCTTGATGGACTTAATAATATTTTCAAGCACAATTATTAATCATGTGAATTAATTTAAATGATTAATTATTAATAGGCATAAAATCTAAATAGGATGCAACTTCAAATCTTCAAAACCTTGCATTTTTCAATTAATTCTAACAAGCATAGAATTCATTTCAAGCTAGAACCATTTAGCATTCTAAGCTCTTACTTAATGAAATTCATCCTTTCTTCATTAAGAGGCTTAGTGAAAATATTTGCTAGTTGATTAGTAGTCAACTAATTCAAGCACAATGTCACCACATTGAATATGATCACATAAGAAATAATGTCTAATGTTAATGTTTTTTGTCCTCAAATGTTGAATGGGATTCTTGATAAGGTTGATAACACTTTTATTATCACATTTGATTGGAATATAATCAAAACTAATGTCATAGTCCACTAATTGTTATTTTTACCATAACATTTAAGGGCAACAATAACTTGCTGCCACATAATTGACTTTGGTGATGGATAAGGCAACTGAACTTTATTTCTTCCTAAACTAAGAAGACTAACATTATCCTAGAAATTGATTAAGTTCCAAAAGTACTTTTCTATCCAATAAACTATTATCAAAATATGAACTCCTAGGGTACTAAAGTCCTAAATACAAAGTGTCGATAAGATATTTAAAGATTTTTGTAATGGCATACAAGTGAGATTCTTTAGGACTATATACAAACCTAGCATATAAGCATGAAACAAATATTATATTAGGTCTACTAGCCATAAAATAGAGAAGGAATCCAATCATACCTCTATATTTCTTCTTGTCAACTAGCTTGTCATTCTCGTCCTTGAAAAGTTTGGTGGTGGTGCTTAAAGATGTCTTGCTAGCTTTATCTCCTTCCATACTAAACTTTTTAAGGATGTCCCTTATGTACTTAGCTTATTGAAAATCTTATCCTCATATTGCCAAATTTTAAGCCCAATTAATTTTAACAATAACGAATCAAATATTCTTTTAAACTTAAACCTTATATGGTCTAGGTTGATTAGTCCCAAGATAATCCATAGGCAATAATTGTAAATGCAATCTCCTAAAATAACATACATTACTAGTATACCCAAGAGTCATACAATAGAAATATTTCACCTTTGCAAACCTATTTGGTCCAAAGGTATAAGAATACTTGACATTTGAATATTGCACAAAATTTTTGTTAGGTACATTAGTACTATATTGTGCATGTGAGTATTGTATATGTCTTCTAAAGGGCTTATGAGTTTTAAAGGCCACATAAGACATACATTCACCAGTAGGCAAATGATTGTGTGAAGTGGCATGTTAAGGTATGTGTCTCTTTGTATACATGAAGACATGTTTGGGCTGAGGTCTCTTAGCTTGAGCCTTGGATCTTTGAGTCATAGGGGGAAAAGCCTTACGAGGCCTGGTATAGGCTCTTGGTGAGTGAAACATTTTAGCTCTATGAGCTTGAGTCTTATCACCACCATTAGAAGTTAGAGAATGGTCATGTTTAGCTTTGACAAATCTTATAGGAGTTGGTAATGAGGAGGCTCCGTTGGAATTTCCAATTCTATAAGTGTCACCATATGAAATCTTTAAGGCAATCTTTTAATTTTAGTTTGTTTATATAAACACAAAATTTAATAATTTTATCCATTTAATTAAATTTTGTAATTAATCTTTTTAGTTTTATTTTATTAATATTTTAAGTTTAAAATTACATATTCTGAAATTACTTTCTTTATTTTTATTAATTTAAGAAATTAAATTTTTTAAAAATTATGTATTAATATTATAATTTTTTGAGATACAAAAGTATTTTTAAATATAAGTATGTTAAAAACACTAAAAATTTAAATCCTAGTATGATAAAAATAAATTATTAACTTATAAAATGAGAATTAATTAAGTTATGATTTTAATTTAAATATTTGGCATTAAAATGATAAAAGTTGAAGCTGAGTATACAAATTAAAATAAAATTAAAGTTTGGTAAGTATATGTGTGTTTCATCTTACACTATTTTAAATAATTTGAAAAATAACATGATGAATATTTTTTAAATATTTTTTTACAATTATTACATCATTAAAAAATTTTAAGTGACTGTTAAATAAAATTTAAATAGAAATTTGATAACAAAAAAAGTTAGAATCATATTTTAAGTTTATGGACTAATTCGATAGAAGTAATAAATTATTTATTAATAAAAGAATAAATTATCTATATTTTGATTACAGACTACAGTAACAATAGATGTTGTCTTGCTCCAAATAGTCAAGGAGTTGATTAGTTTGCTAAGTTATAATGTAACTCGAAGCTTCCAATATACTGGAAGGAAAATGATATATGTCATGAGTCGTGAGTAGCGATATTTATAGTGATGTCACTACTCGCGACAATGATCTTTTTTATTTATATATATATGTCATAGATATTTAAATTTTTGTATGCTGAGTTCATCTATATACATTTTAGGTTTTAAATTCAAAACAAATAAATTTTAAAAAAATTGAATTTCAAAAAAAAATTAAAATTTTAAAAAATAAATAAATAAAAGTATAATGGTCATTGTCATGAGTAGCGATATTACTATAGACATCGCTACTTGCGACATATACCATCGGTCATTATGGAATTAGTGTAATACTAGTTTTGCTTTTTTCTAAAAAAAAAATAGATGAATTTTTTAACATCAAGTGAATTTATTTTGTTAAAAGGAAAGTTATATAATTTAAATATTAATATACTGCATAATAGGAGGTAATTTTTCCCTTTTAAATCAACGATAGTAGAAATCAAACTTAAAACGTTGAAAAAAAGTTTTCATTTCACTATTTCCACTCTAGCACTAAGTGAATTTAATCACATTGGAATTGGAACTTGAAGCCGCAACAAAAATAAGATGATTCGTATCAAGTAGTAAGAAATTCACATGAAAGAGAACTACCCGCTTTACCAAAATACTATTAATCCAACAAATTATTAAAAGAAATTATATATGTTGAAGAAAAAACATATCCACATGTCAACCTAATTATTAATTACTATAGTTAAAATCAGAAATTTTATTATAATTATAAATTGAAAAATTAAATCAATAATATCAAATTATCTAGAATTAATTTTTATCACTTTAATTAAATATTTTTTTTATTTTTTTCATTTGAGCACTCAATATTTGATATCACGTAAAATCCGATTAATCCAAATTCGATCTGAAAAGAATCCCAAAGATTCAACCTGTAAATGACCCCAAAGAACGGTAAAGGTCTATTTCAAAATTTTTAAACTAATTGCATACTCAAAACTCAAACTCAATATCTCTCATTAAACTGGAAAAATCTCACGCCAACTCGTCCACAACCTATTAAATAAATATCCAATTTTTATTGATTTACTTCTCAACTTATCAACTACGTTAAAACAAACAAATAATGCAGCTAACCTTAAAGCATAATGCAAAAGGGTAGCATTGGTCCAAAATCATGTTATATAACGAGCCTCACCTCACCTCATCTCCCACCTTTCAAAACTACATCATCCACTACTACTGCTACGCACTTCTGCACAACTCCCTCCGTTAACTAGAGACACTATAACCTATCTTCAGTTCTACAAGTAGAAACAGAAGCTAACCATATACAACATACATAAATTTTCATATGGGTGTGTTGTTTATATCACTCAGTACTCTTCTCCTTATTGTCTCCACCGTCACCTCTTGCCCCCAGTCCGACCGTGATGCCTTGTTAGCATTTAAGTCATCACTAACCGAGCAATACCTAGGCATCTTCAATACATGGACAGGTACTGAATGCTGCTCCGGCTGGTACGGCATCAGTTGCGACCCAACAACCGGCCGTGTCGCTGATATCAACCTCCGTGGCGAATCTGAAGATCCCATCCTTGTAAAGGCTGGCCGGTCCGGCTACATGGTTGGCGCCATCAACCCATCAGTTTGTAAACTTGACAGTCTCACTACTTTAATAATTGCTGACTGGAAAGGCATCTCCGGTGAGATACCGGAATGTATAGTTGCTCTTAGTTCACTTCAGATTCTTGACCTTGTTGGGAACAAAATCTCCGGTAAGATTCCTGCGGATATCGGAAACCTTCAGAGACTCACTGTGTTAAATCTAGCTGACAATGAGATCTCTGGAGAGATTCCAGCTTCCATAACTAAGTTGGCTAATCTCAAGCATTTGGATTTACGAAACAATCAAGTTACCGGCAAGTTACCGGCCGATTTCGGTAGCTTGAAAATGCTGAGTAGAGCACTGTTGAGCAGAAACCACATTACTGGGTCAATACCCGATTCTATTGCCAACATGTATCGCCTTGCAGATTTAGATTTGGCTATGAACAGGATTTCGGGTTGGCTTCCTTCATGGTTAGGTAACATGCCAGTTTTATCTACACTCAACTTGGACAGCAACATGATTTACGGCGAAATACCGTCATCTTTGTTGAGTTCTGCGGGTTTGGGTATCTTGAATCTGAGCCGAAACACCCTTGAAGGTAACATACCGGACGTTTTCGGTCCAAAATCTTATTTTATGGCTCTTGATTTATCGTTTAACAATTTGAAGGGTCGGATACCCAGTTCTTTATCGTCGGCGAAGTATATCGGTCACATGGATTTAAGTCACAACCATCTGTGCGGACCCATACCGACCGGAGAACCCTTCGATCGCTTCGAAGGATCATCTTTTAGTGACAATGACTGTCTTTGTGGAAACCCATTGAGGGCTTGCTAATGTTGTATCGGCCGATAAGAGTTTCTTACTTTGCTATGGCTGTTATTGTTTCTTCCAAAGTGTTATTAATTGATGACTAATGAATGTAAAAGTGAATTATGATTGTGGGTCTTGTAGATTTTGAAATTGAATGTGTAATGTAATAATGCGTGTAATATATTCCAAAATTGAAAAAAAAAAAATTAAGAAGTAATATATTCCCATAAAAGAAAATATTTTTTTTATTTTTTATATGCTGTTTTCTTTTAATTTGCAAAATAATTAAAGTGAATAAAGTTTCCAATTTAAATTTTATATGTAAAAAAATAAATGTAAAAGTTTTATATTCTTTATCGGATGGATGTGCTTCAAACTCCAAATAATCATAGTTAGTAGTATTTTGGAATTAATATAACTGCAAAGTATCAAATTTAAAAAAATAACTAGAAAAAATTTTATCTAATAAATAATTGCAATTATTTAAGTGTTGAATATTTGTTTATTACTTGAAAAATGTTTAAAATTTGTGTTATTTATTTAATGATTAATTCTAATATGCAAGAGGTATGAGTTGATGAATTGATTATAATTATGATAATTAAAAGTTGAAATGGACAAAGATAAGGCACTGGCATGCACGTGGAAAACTCAGCAGTGTTAAAGCTTTGAATAGAACAGAGATTCTGGGTATAGTCAGTGATAAGATAACATAGCACATGCTTTTGCTCAAGCATTGCATGGCAAATGTTTGTGTTTGTTCAACTAATGTTAAGAGATGCCAAAGTTAAATATTCTGAACAAACCTCAATAATTAAAAAAGGATGACTTAATTCAAAAGAGTGTGGATAAGTTAGCTTGAAACTCTTTCAATTTAACTAAAGATCTCAGATTTGAGTCATGGGCAGCTACTTTAAAACTTTTAAGATAAATCTTTACCGTCTTTCATGGTCCATTTCAAGTCGAATTCAGATTAATCGGATCCTATGAAATATTGAATACCGAATGGATGTCTTATTTGAAGTTTTATCTACTAATTACTGCTCAAAATTATAATTATATCATCTCTTGCTCCGCTTGGTAAGAAACTTGAATGTTCTTGACTAAAATTTTGAGGTGAAATTTTATGTATGAAAAAAAGTATATTCAAAGAGTTTTTCTTTTATAAATTCACATAATTTCAACTTCAAATTAGTAGATATAGGGTATCAAATGTAATATATATATATAGAATAAATGTTCATATCGCAACTCGCAATGGAGTCATTCACCAAAATGACGCCCTCACCAATTGACAACCTCCTTATATTGAAGAGTACAAAAGGCAAAAAATGCTCCACTTGGTAAGAAACTTGAATGTTTTTGAAGTGAAATTTTATGTATAATAAAATATATTAAAAGAGTTTCTCTTTTATAAATTCACATAATTTCAACTCGGAATTAGTAGATATAGGGTATCAAATGTAATATATATATATATAGGATAAAGGTTCATATTGCAACTCGCGATAGGAACAGTAATTCGCGATGAGGGATCCTTTATCAAAATAACACCCTCACCAATTGACAGTTCCTTTATATTGAAGAGTAAAAAAGGTAAAAAAAATTAGCAAACTAGTGATGTACTATTCATATCATTAGTCCCGATATATATATATAATGAAATATTTTATTTTTATGTAACAAAAAATATAAGTTAGGAAGTTCTATCAACAATGTAGAAAGTCGAAAATATAGCCGTTAATGTTCTCTCTTCCTGGATTGAACCTCAGGCCTCCCCAAATAACAAAGATCATATATGGAAAATCTAAGATCCAAATTTGGTCTCTGCCACGGGGAATACGTTGAGCCTCAGGGTAATTTTGGTGGTCTTGGTATTTGGTTGAACAATGATTGGAGCATTCAAATCCAAAGAAAGTTACCCCATTATATAGATGTTATGCTCACTTACGAAGGTACCTGTAACCTCACTAATATATGTGTGGCAGCCCCCGCCGCGACTCAAGAGCAGAAGTATAGGAGGAGGTCAAGAGGCTCAATCTTAATTCAGGAATCCCTTGGCTAATTGTTGGAGACTTCAACTCATGCCTCCATAGCTATTAAAAAAAAAAGAGAGAGATCTACACATGGCATAGCAAACAAATATGTGAAAAGAACATTCAAGCCCGCCTAAACCGTGCACTGTGCAACACCAAATGGAGAACTAACTTTCAATTTGCTCATGTCACCTATGAATCCTTCCTAGACTCGGATCATAGGCCTATCGTGGTTTCTCCTAGAATCACAATAGCTTTCACTCCGAGAAAAACCATCAAAGTTGCAGACTGGCTTTCAAAGAATGAGTCTAGCTTGATGTCATGTACTAACTCCTTCAATGTTCATTTTCAGCTTCTTAACCTATTCTGGGTTGATGTTGCTTGTATCTCTCTTTAAGCAATGGACTGATGATGTTTCAAAAAAAACAAAAATAAAATATATAATGTTTTAACAAATTTAACACATAC
This sequence comes from Mallotus nudiflorus, assembly GCA_947683625.1. Taxonomy (NCBI): domain Eukaryota; kingdom Viridiplantae; phylum Streptophyta; class Magnoliopsida; order Malpighiales; family Euphorbiaceae; genus Mallotus; species Mallotus nudiflorus. The sequence continues at coordinate 2,731,997 of CANTUR010000184.1, forward strand.
TATTAATTTAATAATAAAATATTAATTAAGTCCTCAATGAATAACTCAACAAATAAAATGTATGGATATTTAGACCTCCTTTCTCTTTTCTTATAATGTTATTAAAAAATGATATATTAATTAAAATAAATAAATAAATCTATAAATGAGTTGGTTTTATATATTTCAAATGGATGATATTTGATTTTTTTTTTTTTATGACACCAAAAGAAATTATAGAGAAAACAAAAATCAAAAGGGGGACAACACGCACATGAACAACAGTACAAGGATCATAAAGAGATCCGACATTAATTATAATTGACTAATTATAGACGAAATTTGTTTTATTTTTTTAGGTGGCTGGCTAAGCTTAACGGTCATGGCATGTTATTATTATTATTATTATATTCGCCCTTAATGGGGGCTACAACAATTATAATACAGTTGATTAGCTATTGCAAATTAACACTAACACTCTTATTAAGGGACTACAACAACATGGTCATGGTCATGGTCATGGTCATGGCCATGGCATGTCTGTGCATTTGTTTATTGCAACCGTCACTTCTGTTGGTTGTTGCCAGCTGCTTCCAACTATACTCCCTCTTAAATATAGGATGTAAGAAATGGTGATCAAAACCTTTTTTCTTTTTTGGAGGTGTCTTAAGTAGACCCCAACTGTTAAAGGTATTTTTAAGCTGGTATTATATCTAAATTAATTTCTGATCATATTAGGTCAATTTATAAAAAGGTAAAATATTGATAATCGTGATAATTCACATATAAAGTTGTTATTAATGATTATATTATATTTTGTAAGGTTCGAACCTCTAACCTCATTTAAAGAATAAGAGCATCGAACTACTCACACCAACAATTGATGGTTTATAATGTTTTTTTTTTCTTTTGTTATTTGTTGGTTAACATCAATGAATAAAAAGGTTCACAAATAGAACGCTAATGCTCAAATATTAGCCAATTAGCATTTGAAGAAGTTAAATTATTGACTAGTCCTTGTAAATTGCTATTCTCTTCAAAAAGTTATTCTTTTTTTTTTTTATCAGTATCGTGTTGTTAGTACTACAATCAAATTACAACTGTTAGTTTGTTAGCTGTTAGCGGAGAGGAAAAAATTTGCCTGACCTATATAAGACCTACAAGAGGTCCCTTTTTCCTTAGAAACAGCCAAGGATAACCATTGGTAAGCTTTAACTACCAAGTCAAGGCCTCATCGGCATTCTTCTTCTATTTATATATAAAACTTCAAACTGCTCATAACATATTTGAAATTCTACTTAATAAAATTTCATTTGAACTTAATATTTAGATACATTTAATAAATGAATTAAATTCAAATGATGTTAAACTCAACTTATAAAGTTAAAGTTAACTCGTAATTTTAATATATTAATAGTTTAACATTAGATATATAATATATAAATTTTTATTTATAATAAATATAAAAGATTTATTTAAATATATTACTTAAAACAAAATTTAAATTTTTACTAAATATAATATAATTTATTTAGTAAATAAATATCTTTAATGCATAATTTTAGTTCATAATTTATATATTTTTTATATTTATTTAAATTTGTTTTATGCTTATGAGCAGTTCACATATAAATAAATCCTATTTCTACGCATCACTTACGAAATTCAAAATCTGAATTGCGAAGAAATTCAAAATTAATTACAAATGATTTCGGCTGGATTGCCTAGAACAGTGGATTGATCATTAACTCAAGCACGTATTTAAAAAATTTCTATTTTTAGACTCAAAAGATTATATTATTCAAATCATAAAATTTGTTTAAAGTAAATCTAAAGAATTATCAAATGATTTGAAAATAATTAAGTTTCATAATCTCATATAAATGAATCATACTAAAAAATTTATATTTTTGCAATCTATTCCATAACCCCGTACTCCGCGTGCATTTATTATATATATTGAAAGTAGCACTCTAAATCCATGACTACATTTATTTGGCTACAGTTATAGAAGCGCAATGAGTAAACACCTTTAGCAAATGTCCAGAACTCACACAACAATGCATGTTCCAATGACAAAATTAACTACTACTGCTACTCGCAAATTAGCCTACTGCGTTTAACATAGTGACGAGAGGGTTTGCCTTTCCACTGATAGATAAATTGCATTTGACAATTGAACATCAACTTCTATTGCCATTTAACTTTTATAGACACAGTTTTGTTGCCCTGACAATTGACATGGCACTCTCTACTCTACTGTCCCCTAAGGGTTAAATACACCCACGTTACTTAAAATTATCATAAATTTTCATTAAAAGATATGAATTTCATTTTGTTATTTAAAACTTATCAAATGTTCGTTTAAATTTCAAAAAAATGTCTCCTCACACAAAATGCATATACAAATAAAGCAGATAAAACATGTATTTTGGCCTTATAAAATGCAAATGAAGCAGATGCATTTTATTTTTTAATTGGTAGGTTCTGTAAAATATTTTGCAAATTCAATTCAAGTACATTTTGTGTGAGGAGACACTTTTGTGGGACTCAAACAAACATTTGGGAGGTTTTAAGTGACAAAATAAAATTCAGGTCTTTTAATGGAAATTTGTGATAATTTTGAATACTATTGATATAAGTAACCCAAAAACTAGACTAGATAGGACCAGCATATATATAAACTTGCACACCAGAATATGGACTACCATTGACCTTATATTATGATAGCAATTGAGCTTCCAACACCTGTTAAGACTTTCTTTCAAACCAGACGAAGTAGACCCAATTCTCTCAGGTTACCATACTGTCTACACTTCTTCAAGTGACTAATTTTCTAGCTGGTAAAACTCCTACCATGCTCAAACTTATGTATAGTAAATGTCAGTGAGAAGTGTAACAAAATTGTGAATATGGAAATGAAAACCACGTGAACCCTCTTTAGTCTCTACTTACACACACACACACACACACACACACACACACACATATACATATATATATATATATATATATTGTACTCTTACTAACTATACAGCTCATGAGCAAAACACTAACCAAAAACATCCAATAAGAAATGGACACATCATCATAAATTAGTTGACAACTAATGTGCTAATAAAATGACATCATTCAGCTGCTACTAATGGTCATCTTCAAGCTTGGTTAGCTGTTGCTGGACTGCTGGTTGATTAGCTGTTGCTGGAACTCTCAATTAATAACCCCCGTAAAGTGGAGTGTACAAGTTGGTACACCCAACTTGAGAATAGAATGACAAAAAGGGGCAGAAGATAAAGGCTTTGTGAAGCAATCCACAAGCTGATGATAAGTGCGGATTGGAAGAAGACGAACCAAACCTTCTTGAACCTTTGACGAACAAGATGACAATCTATTTCAATGTGTTTAGTGTGCTCGTGGAAGACTGGATTTTCTGCAATTTTAATGGCATAATTATTATCACAATAGATTGTGGTAGGACTAGGATCAAAATGGAAATTACAAAGTAAATATGAAAACCATTGAACTTCACATGTGACAGTAGCTAGAGTACAATACTCAGCCTCAGCTGAAGATCGAGAAATGGTATATTATTTCTTAAATTTCCACGAGACCAAAGCAAAACCAAAAAACACATTATACCTAGTGATTAAACATCGAGTGTCCACACAGGAAGCCTAATCAGAATCAAAAAGGGCTATAATATGAAGATCATTGGTCGAAGGAAAGAAGAGCCTTTGACCAAGAGTCCTTTTCATGTAACAAAGAATGCGAAAAGTGGTAAGCAGCTTGTAAATGAGTGGTAGTAGCACAATTAAGATATTGGGATAACTAATAGGCCACAAATAAAAGGTTTGGTCTAGTAGTAGTAAGATAGAGCAGCTTACCAATCAAACATTTATACCCTATATCATCGGGCAATAAATCACCATCATTCTTCGAAAGTTTTAGATTGACAGGCAGAGGTATTGAAGTTGGCTTAACACTTAAGAACCTTGTGTCAGTAAGTAAATCCAAAGCATATTTACGCTGACAAAGATTAATGCCTTGAGCAAAATATGCAACCTCAATTCCTAAAAAAACTTGAGTGTACCAAGATCCTTAATGCAGAACTGAGCATGCAAAAAATTCTTAATATCTGCAATGGCAGTAAGATCATTGCTAGCCACGATGACATCATTGACGTAAACAACAAGGCAAGAGTTAGTTGAGAAGTACACTTAAAGAAAAGTGAAGAATCTGAAGTAGCTTGATAAAAGCCTTAAGTGAGCAAAGCATAAGTCAATTTAGCATTCCACTGACGACTTGCTTGCTTCAAGCCATATAGGCTCTTGGTAAGACGACAAACTTGGTTAGAATCAGGAATTTAGAGACCAAGGGGTAAGACCATAGACACCTCTTTATTTAAATCCCCATGCAAAAAAGCATTATTGATGTCTAATTGGTACAAGTGCCACTCCTTACTAGCTACAATAGCAAGTAGAGTTTGAATAGTACTCATCTTAGTAATAGGGGAAAATGTATCCAAATAGCCCACTCCGGATGTTTGTGTGTAACCCTTAGCAACGAGACGAGCTTTGTACCTTTCAATGGTACCATTAGCTCGATATTTAACCTTATAAACCCATTTGCAACCAATGGGAGTTTTGGAAGGTGGTAAAGAAGTAAGGTGCCATGTGTTATTAGCTTCAAGAGCATGTAGCTTAGCTGCCATAGCATCCCGCCAGCATTAATATTTAATAGCTTCTCAATATGTTTGAGGTTTAGGAATAGCATAAATTTGACAAAAAAAGTGTTTATGTTGAGGTGAGATATGTTGATAAGTAAGGACATGAGAGATATGATGAGGTGTCGTATGTAAAGAAAAAGAGGTATGATAATCTTTCAAGTAGGTTGGCAATTTAGAAATTCTAATAGATTTTTAAAGAGTTAAAGGGTGACTTCGGACTCCAAAATCTGAGGAAGTCGATGGTACATCAAAAAAAGATGGAAAAGTATCATGTAAAAAGTCTGAATTAGAAGATGAATCAGATGGAACCAAAGGAGAAGAAAATTGGTTCAAATGAAAAGAATAATCAGTTGTGGACATGTCTAGATGCAGAGAGCTACTTAGTATAAAGATTATAAACTCGAAAGCCCTTGGTGTTGGAAGGATAACCAAGGAAGACACACCTAAAGGAATGAGAATCAAAATTTTTTCTATGTATAGGTGTAGTTGACATAAAACATTCACAACCAAATACTTTCAAATGTATATATGTTGGGACTGTATGAAAGAGAATTTCATAAGGAGTTTTACCATCAAGAAGTGGAGATGGTGTTTAATTAATCAAATATACGGCATGAAGAACACAATCAGTCCAAAAAACCAATGGAAGGTGAGCTTGAAATTAAAGAGCACGACTAACATTCAAAAGATGTTGATGTTTTCTTTCGACGATGTTATTTTGCTAAGGTGTGTATGGACAAGATGTTTGATGAATGACTCCTTTTGATGCAAAGAAATCATGGAATGCAAATTCTTTGCCATTATCTGTATGAATTTTCTTAATTATGATAGAAAATTGATTTTCAACCAAGGAGAAAAAATTATTAATCAATGAACGAGTTTTATGTTTAGATTTCATTGGAAAAATCCAAGTATAGCTACTTTTGTCATCAATGATAGTCAAAAAATATTGATGACCATACACTGATGCAGTAGATATAGACCCCCAAATATCCATATGTATTCAATCAAAACAATAAAAAGATATAGAAGTACTTGTTGGAAATGAAAGCCTCTTTTGTTTACTAAAATGGCAAATATCACAATTATCACAAGATGAAATGATAAAACCATCCAAGTTTTGAAGAATTTTTAACCTAGAGGAAGAGGGATGTCCAAGTCGAAAATGCCACAATGTATTGGAAGTAACATTTTTTAAACAAGAAATGACTAAATAATTAGGAACAAGAGATTTTATAACAGGACTTTTAGACTCTTTAAACTGATAAAGACCATCAACTTCATCAACTCCACCAATCATCTTTAAACTTTGTATGTCCTATATGTAACAAAATGAGGTAATACAACAATAAAACAATGAGAAGTTTTTATTAGTTGGATGACAGAAATCAAATTAAAAGTAAACTGAGGGGCATGTAAAATGTTGTATAATGTTAGCTGAGAATTCAAATGGATGGTCCCCGTGTGAGTAACAAGAATGCTAAGTTGATTAGGTAACTTAATAAACAAATTATGGATAGGTTTATAGAAAGAAAATCTATCAAAAGTATGCACAATATGGTTAGTTGCTTATGTGTCAACAATCCAAGTTGACTTATGAAGCTTTAAGGCTACAAAAAAAATTTTAGGAGTAAAAAAAATACCTAAATCAATAGTATGATCAAGAGAAGTAACAACATTATTGACTGAGGATGTGGCACCTATATTTGCATTATTAACAGAGGATATGGCATATGTATTTGCATTTTGCTTATTAAACTAAATCAATGCCAATAATTGATTATATTGATCTTTTGTGAATGTTATAGTGTTTGCACTGCTTTCGGTTTCTTCATTAATAATTTGTTTGGCTTTACCTTTGTTTATAGCTTTTTCACCTTGATTAACTAGAAAACTTGATTCACTGAGCCACTATAGTTTCTATTTAAAGTTTATACACAAGAGGATAACCATGCTTCTTGTAACATTTATCTACAGTATGTCCCGATGTTCCACAATGTGTACAAATAGCTCGATTCCGTAAATTGCCAACAGGATTTTTCTTCAAATGATAAGGAACACTTGCATTAGAACAATTACTTTATAACCAAAAGTAAGTGCTCCTTTACTGGCATAGAACACTACAAAATCATTTACTTTTTGATCTGGTATGCCTCTTAGTTGTCGCTCATGTTGAAGAACAAGAGAAAACACTCGATTGATCAAAGGAAATGGATCCATGAGAAGAATTTATGATTTCACAATTGAGAAATCACCACTCAAACCTTTTTTTTTTAAAATAACATAATCTTATTATTGATAGCCTTTTATCACATCAAATGCATTACAATTGCATTGAGGCATACAGATACATTAAAGAAGTGGTCTCAAATTAATTAACTCATTCCAAAGCACTTTCAAATGAGTAAAATAATTTGTAACTGATAATGAACCCTATTTCATTGATGCAATTTCTTCTTGGAAGTCTGAGATACACATAGCATCTCCTTATGAAAATCGATCATACAAGTCCTTCCACAAATTATAGGCAAAATCAATCCAAATCACACTTTGTGCAATGGATGGTGATAGCAATTTTACAAGTCAAGAAAGGACCATTGTATTGTATTGTACCTTTCCCAAACGAAAAACAGAGGATCATCAAGAGCAGGAGTAGTAATCGATCCATCCACAAACTTCAACTTATTTTTAGAGATTAAAGCCATACACATAGATCATGACTAGGAATAGTAGTTATTACCTGTGAGTATACATGATGTGAGCACTAGTGAAGGATTCTCACTAGGATGAAGGAAGTAAGGACTGGAAGGAAGCTCCTTAGTCTAATTCCTTGATCCATTGTGAAAAAGGATGAATATTAAAAAAAAAGTGTTTGGCTGCTAAGAAAATCCAAAAAAAGTGAAGAGAAAACACTAGAAAGTGACTAACAGACGAGAGAACATTTCTCGCTTTGATACGATAACAAAATTGTGAATGTGGAAATGAAAACCACGTGAACCCTCTTTAGTCTCTGCTTACACATATATATACTATACTCTTACTAACTATACAGCTCATAAGCAAAACACTAACCAATAACATCCAATGAGAAATGGACATATCGTCATAAATTAGTTGACAACTAATGTGCTAATAAAACAACATCATTCAACTGCTACTGATGGTCATCTTCAAGCTTGGTTAGCTATTGCTGGACTACTAGTTGATTAGCTGCTGCTGGAACTCTAAATTAATAAAGTGACCACTAAGGGAGTGAGCATTTGTGTCGATTAATTTAATTCAATTCAATTTTTATGGAGTTTAAATTCAGTTCTTTTTTTAAGTTCTGAAAATCAAAATAATTTTCATTTGGTCCAAATTTGAATAGAAAATTTTCAATTAACTAACTAAACCAAATAGATCAAGTTTTATTTTTTATTATTAAAATATTTTAAATATTATGTACATAGGAATTAAATTAAAAATTTCAATTTATTCCGTTTAATTCAATTTTCAATGTAAATATTTAGTTTTATCAAAATTTTAATTTAATTCACTACATATATAGAGAGAGACACACAAACAATAGAAAAAAGGGTCTCAAATCATAAAATGGAAAGTCAACCGCGGTCAATCTTCCATTACCCTTTACATTATATTTGATTCAACTTCACTAAACAATTCATTTCATTTCAAATAAAATTTATTTTCAAATAAATTTTTATTAATATATTGTGTTTAATTCAAATAAATAGCTTATAAAATTCATTTCAACAAATTTTATATTTTGTTATATTGTATTGGTATAAATTTATAATTCAAATTAATTTTAATTTTGATTAAAAATATCTTTTAAAAAGATTATGTTTTTTTAAAACTTTTTTTTGTTCATATTACATCATTAAAAGTGTGATTATTTAAAATTCAAATAAATATTTTAATTTCTTTTTTGATATTTATTTTTAATTATATTTTTAAATTTTAATATTACAATTTATAAATTTTGAATTTATAATTAAAAATTCATTAAAATAAAATTACAACTATATGAAATATCTAAATCAAGGTTAGATTAATTAAAAAAGACTTGAATAATTATAATTTCTAATAATATTCCAAATTTCTCAAAATCTAATGCCAATTTATCAATCATAATCAACAAAAGGTTTAAGGGACCAGCTCCTTAATTTATATGAAAAATAAAATAATATTTGTTGATTTAAACCAAGCACAACATATTCAAATAGAATTATAAATGGTTCTACAAATGTTCATTTAAACCAAGCATACATCATTTAGAATTACAAAAGAATTCCATAAATTTTATGGAATTTATTGAAACTTGTAAAGTTTTTAAAATCAGGTAAAAAAATTATAACAAGCCTAATTTCTGAAAGGCAAAAGGTCAAAAAAAAAAAAAAAAAAAAAAAACCTTTAACTTTTATGACAAAAGCATTTAGCAATATAAACTAAAAAAAAAGTACATCAAAACCCATAAACTTTTAAAAATGGTTTAAATAGACATAGGTTAACTTTTAACTTTTGGGGCTATAAACAGTAAAAAAACCTTTAATATTTAATTTTGGTACAATTAAAACCTAAATTTTTTAAATTTAAAACATTTATTTATTTTTTATTAATTAACATTTTATTTTATAAATTTATTTTACAAGGTAATATTATATTAAAAATTAATTATTTTTAAAAATTAATCTATCCTTAAAAATTATTTATTTTCAAACATGTCACTTATTTTCTTAAAAATAAATTTAGACTCTAAAATTGACAAAAATTATATAAAAGTGCATAAAATATCATTAAAAATTATTGATTTAAATTATTATAAACTATAAATTTTTATTCTTAAAAGATAATAATTTTTAAGAATATTTTTATTTATGAAATAGACTGCTATTACGAATAAAACTATTTTCATTCATGAAGACATATCATTTCACAATAATTTTTAAATATTTTTATTCATGAAAACATACTATTTCACAATAATTTTCATGAATAAAAATATTTTTATACTTAAAAATAAAAATATTTTAAATAATAATAATTATTAAGAATAAACATAAATAGTTTAATAATTTTTAATGATATTTCTTACACTTCTCAATAAATTTATCAATTTTAGTGTAAATTATTTTTGAGAAACTAAGTGACATATGCTTCAAAATAAATAATTTTTATGAATAAATTAATTTTTTTTTAAAAATTTACACTCTAAAATAAAATTTAAAATAGAATATTAATTAATAAATATTAAATATAAAAATATTTAAGGTTTATTTATACTAAAATTAAAGATTAAGGGCTTTTTTGTTCTTTTATAGCTCCAAAAGTTAAAAGCTAATATCTGTCGAGTAAAAGTTAAAAATAGGGTCTATGTGAACCATTTTTAAAAGCTTATGGGCTTTTATGTACTTTTTTTTAGTTTATGGTGCTACATGTTCTTCTCATAAAAGTTAAAGGTTTTTTTTTTTTTTTTTTTTTTTGACCTTTGGCCTTTCTGAAATCTAGAGCCATTCTTGACCTGACAATTCCACAGTATATTAGCAGATTCTGGCCGGGGCTAAGAAACAGCAAAGGGCGAAGTATCCAAAGTTAGAATAGTAACTTGTAAGAATGACTGATCATAACATATCAGCTAAAATGAAAATATAAAACCGAAATAATGTAAGTTCAGTATATTAACAAAGAAGTATATGGCATTAGCAAAATACAAAGGTTGCAGATATGCTGAAATCAAATCACAAACACAATTACAAAAGAGGGGAGATATAAAATAAAACAACTAATTATCCTAATGTCGTTTATTGTAGAATTAATGTGCTTAAAAAAAATAAAAATTGAACTTCTGTCACATGTTGATCATGAGAAAAGAAACTAGGTTACTCAGCCCAGGATATCTCCTGATTTAATGACAATGCATCAAAAAACTTGAGAACTTGGAACTCTCTGCCACTTGTTTGAAGCCTGGATGAAGCTACACTGGATCTTTCTATTTTTCAGTTTTTTTTTTTTTTTTTGGGTTAAAGAAGCTATCGTATGCGATGTCCAACCTGCAGAAAATTAAGCTGCAGATTGGGTTCCTAGGACATTTGGTTCTAATTCTTCACAATATAATTGGTTTCTAATCCCCCCATATCCTTGAACTTTTTCAGTCCCCAGCTTCCTGTAATGAGACTATTTTGTAGCCTGTTTGGCCTTGTTTTGCAGTTCATGAAACTTTTTTTTTTGGACAAGAAAATGCTGGGAGACATGAATTAATTAGAGTGAGGAACAAAAGCATACAAGAGCAGGGAAACAAGGTTTTTAGGAGCTCCTTTCAAAGAAATTCTAGGACACCTACAGAAGGTAAAAAGACTAAATTTTGGAAGCATTATCTTTAGTTATTCTAGGTTTTAGCTATTTATCCCCTTTTAGACTAGCTTTGAGCCTAAAATCCACTAATGGAACAAATTAAATTTCTAGGCAATGTAATTAGGAGAAAAAGTTTCAAAGTCGAGACAATCACATTTCAGATTCAAATCCAATATTCCAGAATCCTTCAGGAGTCAGAGGAGGGATGTATTTGTACCTATGCCTAGAAACACCATCATGATGTTCACAGCGAAAATTCTGGTTATTGCCATCAGCATCCTTGCCATCATTAGGAAGAACTGCATCATAGAATTTCTTGCACTGCTTGCATTCAACTCCTTGCAAATTCTCCCGCTCAGCTTTCTTTCTAACTGGTTCAACATACTTGAATGCTTTTTGGCCAACCAATGGAAGCAGCATTTGCTGCTTTTCTGGGCCCGGATCAACATTCATATCTTGTGTTTCATCATCTGAACTATCAGGCTGCAAATCTTTCTGGACTGGTATTTGAGGATCAAGAACTTTATCCTTCATGGATTTATTCAAGGTCTCTCTGAGATTTTCAAGAGGGGTATCCAGGAAATCATCATGAGGATCAGGCCCATGGTTGTATTGACGAGACCTAGTTTCTATCCAATGTGATGCAGGTCGCTTTCTCCTGATAATTGGAGCAGATTTTACACTGGGAGGGCATTTTGGTGAAATATGGTTAGTTGTAGGGGAGCGGAAACTTGACACAGAAATTGATTTGACCATTTTATCATCCTCCAAACCATCGCTGGCTTCATTTTCAATCTTCACTTTTTTCATCTCAAATACAGCTGCTGCTGAAGTATCTGTATTCTTGCCATCAAAATCTAAAATACCAAGCAATAGAAATTGTCTTAGACTTCAGAATTAGACGCAAAAACAGATTGCGGCAGGCAATTATGCTTTAGGACTGTTATTCCTCTGTGAGTATTTAAATTTATCGCCAATCCTTCATAACTAGTGCAAAATCATGATAAAAGTTTAATTTCGCCATATGTAGGTACCTATTAAATTGGTTGTTGATCAGGATCAGGGATAATAGACATGATTACTAGCAAAATACAACTGAATTAATGAATCAAATCTCAATCATTTTTTTATTTCTTCCAGCTTGCAGGATTTGAATATTGAAGCCGTGACTTTTGCCTAAAATTTTCTTAGTTCTATTCTTCTTCTTTTCAACAAAATCATCAACGGAAACAAACATTAAAAAGAAAAGGAAAAAGAGCAACAAGAAGCTACCAGGTGAAGTTTGTAGATTTTGTTGATGTATTAATGAGCCACTTTCATCTTCTAATTTGATCTGGGGAAGCATATTCTCTTCAGTAAGGCCAGACTTTCTGCAGAGGTAGTTGTATTGGGACTTCAACCTCTTGTACGCATCAAAGAGATCCTCTTTCCTCTTCTTCGTAGCCAGCAACTGAGAGTCTTTCACTTTGATTTGCTCAAGTAACTTTTCCTGTAAATCCTTTCCTTCAGCCACCTTAGTGCTCCTGCAAATATTTTCCTTTAGCTCATTGTTCTCCTTCTCTAAACCATTTACTTTCTCCATAAGCAATTCCTTTTCATTCTCAGATTCCTCCAACTGTTGTTTCTGCTTCAGGATTTCCATTTTATTCGCATCAATTTGTTGACAAATTTTTGCTTGCAATACCCTTCCCTTCTCAACTTCTCCTGTATTTTTCACAAGCTTCTTTTGTAGTTCATTTACATTATCCTCTAAAAATTCCACCTTCCGGTCACATTCTTTCTTCTCCTTTTCATGCTCAGTCAACAACTGTCTGCTATTTTCTAACTCCCTCATCAGGAATTCGCTATTTTTATATAATCCCTCAGCCAATTCTTCTTTCCTGGCTAACTTCTCTGTCTTTTCTTTAACTTCCTCTTCTAGAACTTCAACTTTCTTCTCTAAACTATTCACTTTAGCAAGCAGCTCATTGATCTTTTCTTCGCGCTCCTTCAGATGTTTTCCCTTTTCCAATACCATAGATGATTTAGAACTAACAAGTTGTAGCAAACTTTTCTGTATTTCCATCCCCTCATCAATTTCCTTAGATTTCTTCCTAACCTCTTTCTCTAACTCATCAATTCTAAGCTGATCATTTCCTTTTCTCATACTTAACATGTTTTCCTTCTCAAGCTTTAAACGCCGATTCTCTTCGAGGACTTGTTGGTTTTCAAGTCTAAGTTTTTCAATCTGAATAATGAAATCCTTCTCCTTCTCTTTCCAAGAATCTTCTGCTTCTCTTTTAGATTGCATATACAATTTCTTGATGTTTTTAGACTGATACTGGAATTTAGAGTAAAGCTGATGGCAAAAAATATACTCCATCTGTGAAATTCTCTCTTTCGCTTCTTGAATAGTTGCAACAAATATAGTACTAAATTTAGACAGAGACTTCAAATCATCATCAATTTCCACTAGAAACCCTAACTTTGGAGAATAATCAAGATTTCCATTACCCTCCATTTCTGGAAAAATCCAAACCAATAAACAAAGAAAGACAGGTGAGATCTACTAACATATCACATTTCCCAATTTCAAGAACAGCGGGGCTAATGAGCACTACAGGAACTTTAAATATTCAAATCCCTGATTCTAATTAGCATAGGGCTAGAGCATTTTGATTAGACAAGTTTACTAGAAGCAATGATTGAGGAATTCAACCCAAAAGAAAAGAAGCCATAAACGAAACGAGCACAGTTAAAAGCAACTGAAACAATCTGAAAGTTCCATTAATTTTTTTTTTCCCGAGAAACAAACAGAAAATTAATGAAACGGAATCAGAAATGAAAATTAAAAATTACAAAAAAAAAAAAAAAAATCCTATACCTTAGAGAAAAACTGAGCAGTGGATTGTTGGATTGGTAAGTCGGAGATGAGAATCAAAGCATTGATCTAAAAGATTACAATAATATCATTGCCTATGAATGTTTAGGATGTGAACTGAGCTTTGCTGGCCATGGCGGGTTTTTGAATTTGTCAAATGAAAAGCTTCGCGGGCACTCTTTGTTGCTGGTTAACGTTGCGCTAGGTTAGGCCTGTGTTAATTTTAGAAGCCCAAATGAATTTTAGCATAAAACTTAAAGTGGACCTGCTGAAGTTGCAGGCAGACTGAGTTGGGTCTCAAATATTGTTGAACCCAGATCCGAATCCGCTTGGCTGTCCAAACTTAAAAATTGAGGGTAATACACAAGTTCTTTACAAAAATACCAAAAATACAATTCAGTAACATTAAATATCTCATTTATAGTCCTTTAAAGTGAGGTTATGGGTTTGATCTCCCACTTCCCTCTTAACCTCGAATTGCTAAAAAAAAATATCTCATTTTTAAAATAATTATACTTGTCCTTTTTTGAAACAAAATTAAAGATGTACACTATTTTCTTCTCCCAACTCCACAATCAACTCTTCCCCCAGTTGTCCATCATGTTTCTTTGTCATCCTTTTGATTAGACTTTTTATTTATTTATTTATTCATTTTAACTCTTTGTATGAACCAATATTTATACACACACCAACCCTTAACTCATCTTTTTTATTGGACTTTTATTTATTTATTTTAACTTTTTGCATACACCAATATTTATATGGATAAAGATTTGTGTCACCTGTTGCGATGCTACAGTGCGTTATGACCCGCGACACAATGATTATTATGCCCTTAATTCAAAATTTTTTTATTAGATTATTAAAAAAATTTACAGGTTTTATGTGTTTAAATTCTTATACGATAGATTCATCCGTGTGCAACTTAGATTTTAATTTTTTTAATTTCATTTGATTATTAAAAAAAATTACAAGCTATGTGTGTTTAAATCTTTATACGTTGGATTCATCCATATGTAATTAGACTTTAGATTTAAAAAAAAATTTACATGCTACGGATATTTAAACCTTGTACGATGGGTTCACTCGTATGCAACTTAGGTTTTAGATTTCAAAACAAAAAAAATTTACAAACTATGGATATTTAAATTTTTACACGATAGATTCATCCGTGTGCAGCTTAGGTTTTAATTCCAAAAATTTAGATTCCAAAAAAAATACAAAAATTGAAAAGGGTAAAATTGGAATTGTTGCTACCTACGACTTCACTATGGAAGTCACAGGTAGCACATCTATCGCCATCCTATTTATATAAACATGCAGACCATACACATGTGTTGACCATTTGCATGATTAAACTCCTAATTTTGGACTTTGACTCTAATGATTTCAACTAAGTGTGTAGGAATTATATAATAAAAATATACATTTTTGGATATACAGTGGTCTTTTGGGATAATTTGATCTCTGAGATTCAAAGAGCCTTTTTGACATCCTTAGAGCTCTATAAGAAGAAAATGATCTTCATAACTTTTAAAGTAGACATCTTAAACTTTCTGAATTGAGCTTACTTGTCAAAATTTAAGCTCATTTAAGTATACAAATCTTGAGTCAAAGTCAACATATGCAGCTTTCATTTCAGATTGCGTAGCTCTCAGTATTTCAGTAATCTCTTAAGCTACAAAGATTTAAATGAGGTGATTCAAAGTGATATGGAAAGATAAGACAATTATTACAACTTTTATGAAGAAAGTTAGGCTAATTCAGTCATGCTCAGTCTTAAAAAGACATCACAAATCACTATCTCTAACAAACTCAACACAGGGACTATATTGCATAAAAAATTACAATTTATGCCATAGTAAGGACCAAGAATCATCAAAATGGCAGAACTAATCCTGATTCCATGTCCTGATCAAGACATTGCTTGAGATAAGGTAGTCCAAATTAGGATCATGGCATTTTTTTCAAATGTAACAGCTCGTAACGGCTATTTGGATGATATCCCGATCAGGATGGATGATATCCTGACCGAGACCTGACAAAATGTAACTCAAAAGTCTCAATTTTCATTCAAATGGACTTGGATACTGTTGGGAATGAAATCATTACTTCTAACAGCTATAATTGGATTGCTCAAGTATAAATAAGACCTCTGAAGATTGTTTTGAGGTTAAGAAACTTACTCATTTATTTTATACATTCAAGCATTCAATTAAGCTCTCTAAACTTTTTCAAAATTCATTCTTGTTATTGTAAACTCTTATGAGATTTGGTGAGTGATTAGAATAGATATTCTTGTTCTTCTATTTTTTGGGATTAGAAAATGGGAAGTGAAATTCTATTCTAAAGGAATTGGTTTAAGTGTTTTTCCATCAAAACACTTAGGATTTTAGTTTTAGTATGAGCCTAAAAAACACTTACAATTCAGTTTTTGAGTGAGCCTAGAAAACTCAAGTTGTAAGGTTGTAAGAGTGAGTCATAAAACTCTTGTATAATCTCAATCTTATGAATAAGATTATGGGTGATTGAAAATCCTAACTTGGGGATAAGTTAGGTAGAGATGTAGGATTATTATTGAATCCAAACTCCTTAAATCTTTATGTTCTTCCTTCTTTCTTCTCAACTCTTATTCAATTTTTGTAAAGAATTCCTTTTAATTTTCCATTTTTACTCGATAATCCTATTCACCCCCCCCCCCCTCTAAGACTCTCTTAATTGGTATTAAATCTTGAATTTTAGATACATTATTACTAGAATATAAGATTATGGGGAGTGAATCTGAAAATATTTCTTCACGTAGACCATTCTTTGATGGTAGTGACTATCCTCATTGAAAGTTCAAGATGGAGCTATACCTTGATTGTGATTCTATCAAACTTTAGGACATTGTCCTAAAAGGTTAAGAACCACATACAACTATCATAAATGGTGTGGTAACTACTCTTTCAAGAAACCAATGGAGCATTTATCAAAAGGAAGAAAATCATAAAAATAAAAAGGCTATCATTACCCTAGTCTCCTTTATGACAAGAGAAGAAGGAGGCAAGTTTCAACATTATATGTCAGCCAAGAAAATGTAGGAGACCTTAGAAAATCACTATGAGGGAAATATATAAGTGAAAGGCAAGAAAGTTCAACTTCATATGTATGAATATGAACTCTTTAAGATGAAGCCCCAAGAATCAATCATGGAGATGACAAACCGTCTCAATGCTCTCCTCACAATCCTTAAGAAACTTGGAAAACATCTCTCCAAAGAAGAGGTAAACAACAAGATTCTAAGAATTCTACCTAAGAAGGATTGGGAATCTCAAGTTACTTCGATTGAGAAAGCTCAAAACTTCTCCACTCTATCAACTGATTTGCTCATTGGTAAGCTCTTGACACATAAGCTCACCACTAAGCAAAGAGGTGAAGAATAATAAAAGAGAGAAGAAAAGAAAAAGAGCATAGCTCTAAAAGCTCTTCAAGAAGATAGTAAAGAGGAAAGCATCAAAGATTATAGTGATGAAGATGTTGATATTACCTTACTCACTATAAACTTTAAGAAGGTTTTGAGAAAGAAAAACTTCTCAATAATAAAGGACTTCAACAAGAAGTTCAAAGGAGATAGGAAAAAGAAAATAAAAGAGGTTACTTGCTATGAATATAAGAAACCAAGACATATTATAAGTGAGTGTCCCAAACTCATGTTCAAGAACAAGGGAGCAAAAGATAAGAAATAGGTATTCAAAGCTACTTAAAATGATTCCTCCAAATTTAAAGAGGAAGAGGAATAATAAGAAGTAGCCAATCTTTGCTTTATGGCTCTTGAAAATAAAAATGATGTGTGCTTGAAATCTACAAGAACAAAAAGCAAGTGGTATCTCAATAGTGGATGTTCAAGGCTCATGACAAGAGATAAGGAATAATTCAATAAACTTGATGCTAAGGATGAAGGACATGTTATATTTAGAGACAATTCAAAAGGAAAAATCATTGACATTGAAAAAATAGGTAATCCTCAATCCTTATTTATACATCATGTATTGTTTATTGATGCTCTTAAACATAATTTGCTTAATATAAGTCAATTATGTGACATGGGAAATAAAGTAACTTTCTATCCTAAAAATTGCTTTGTTAATAGTCTTGATGAAAACAAAGTTATTTTTAGTGGTGAAAGAGTATATAACGTTTATGTCATTAATTTGACTAAAATTGATAACAAATATACCAAATTCTTAATGTCTATATCCCATAACATATGGACATGGCATGAAAGGCTAGGATATGCAAATTTTGAGCTTTCAAATGATCTTTGTAAACATGAACTTGTGATTGGTTTACCTAAGCTTGAATTCACTAAGGATAAACCTTATGATGCTTATTAAAAGAGAAAATAATCCAAGTCCTTATTTAAGCTTAAAAATGTAGTGTCCACTTCTAAACCATTTGAACTTATACATATGAATTTATTTGGACCAACTAGAGTTATTAGTCTCGGTGGAATGCACTATACATATGTATTAGTTGATGGCTACTATAGATTTACTTGGGTGTGTTTTCTTACTCATAAGAATGATATTTTAAAAGCTTTTAAAAATTTTGCTAAAAGAGTTCAAAAAGAAAAAAAATTATATTTCATCCATTAAAAGTGATCGTGAAATCGAAATTGAAAATGAATTTTTCAAAAACTATTGTAATGAAAATAGTATTTCTCATACATTTTCATCTCCTAGAACTCCTCAACAAAATGGGGTAGTTAAAAGGAAAAGTAGAACTCTTGTGAAAATGACTAGAACAATGCTTCATGAGTATAATTTACCTCTATACTTTTGAGCGAAAGCCGTTAACATATCTTGTTATATTTCAAACTGAGTTTTCAAAAAATCAATTTTAAATAAAATATCTTATGAGCTATAGAACAATAGAAAATTCAAAATTTCATATCTAAGAGTATTTAGTTGCAAGTGATTTATATTGAATACCAAGGACAATCTTGGAAAATTTAACTCTAAAGCTGTAATTTTTCTAGGCTACTCCATTTTTAGTAAAGCATATAAGTATTTAATAAGAGAACTCTAGTAGTTGAAGAGTCAATGCATGTTGTATTTGATGAATCAAACACACTTGATCCTAGAAAGGATATTTATAGTGTTGATGATCTTATAGGTGAAAATGAGACTATGAATACACAAAAAGAAGTTGCAAGTAAACTTTTGGAACTTGAAAGACCAAATAAGGAAAATAATGAGGATACCTTAAAGAATGAACTTCCAAAGGATTAGCAATTCAAGAAAACTCACCCACAAGACCTCATCATAGGTGACACTACAAAAGGGGCAACTACTAGATCTAAACTTAAGTCTATTGTTAATCTAGCCTTCATTTCTCAAATTGAACCCAAAAATATTATTGATGCTTTGTGTGATGAATTTTGGGTCCTTGCTATGCAAAAAGAGTTCAATCAATTTGAGAGAAAAAAGGTTTAGACCTTAGTTCCTATATTTAAACATCATCCTATTATAGGCACCAAATGGGTGTTTAGAAATAAGATGAATAAACAAGGTGTCACAACTATGAACAAAGCTAGACTAGTAGCTAAAAGTTATAATCAAGAGGAAGGCATTTATGATAATGAAACATTTTCCCCTGTTGCAAGGTTAAAAGCTAATAGGATGCTACTTGCTTATGCATCATTCATGGATTTTAAACTTTATTAAATGGATGTTAAAAGTGCATTTTTGAATGGTTTTATTGAAGAGGAGGTATATGTTGATCAACATCCAAGTTTTGAAAATTTTAATTCTCCAAATCATGTGTTTAAACTTTTGAAAGCTTTATATGGATTAAAACAAGCTCCAGGAGCTTAGTATGAAAGATTGAGTAACTTTTTAATAAAGAAAGGTTTCTCTAAAGGAAAAGTTGACACAACTCTTTTTATAAAGAAATTTAAACATGATTTGTTAATTGTGCAAGTATATGTTGATGATATCATTTTCAGTGATACTAACCATTGCTTGTATGTGGAATTCTCAAAATTAATGCAAGGAGATTTTAAAATGAGTATGATGGGAGAACTTAAATTCTTTCTCGAATTACAAATCAAACAATGTAAATATGAGATTTTAATCAATCAAACAAAATGTATAAAAGACATTCTCAAGAAGTTTAGGATGGATGGAACTAAAATAAGTAAAACTCCAATGAGTATTATAACCAAACTAAACAAAGATGAGAATGGCAAACCGATTAATGAAAAAGCAATTTAAAGGTATGATCAGATCCCTTCTTTTTTTTAACTGCTAGTAGACCCAATATTATGTTTACTACTTGCTTGTGTGCTAAATTTCAATCAAATTCTAGAGAGTCTCATTTAAATGCTGTTAAAAGAATTTTTAAATATCTTTATGGTACAATGCATTTAGTACTTTGGTATCATAGAATTTCTTCCTTTGACTTGATTGGTTATTCAAATGCAGACTTTGTCGGTAGTTTACTAGATGGAAAGAGCACTTCCAGAACTTGTCAATTTTTAAGACAATGTTTAGTTTCTTGGTTTAGTAAGAAACAAGTTTCGGTTGCCTTGTCCACTGTTGAAGCTGAATATATTGTAGTAAGTCTTTGTTGGTCAAAAGTTTTGTGGCAAAAATAACAATTTTTGGACTATGGTATTGTAATATCCCAAGTTTTTAAATAATTTTAAACTCCATCGGGATATGCAGTGTTAATAATTTTCATATATATTTTTTATTATTTAATTAGTTTGTTATTTATTAAAGTCATTTTTAATTATTTTAAGTCTTTTACGTAAAATTTTCCCGAAAGTTTTATTTTCGGGGAAATTAAAACCTAAATAAATAAATATTAATTATTTTAGACAGTTTTGTAAAATTGCATGAGTCCATGCACGATTTTGCGTGTCGTATTAAAATATATACATATACATGCATATATGGGCATTTAAATAAAATTAGGGTTTATTTTAATTAAATTTATATTATATTATATAGTTTTAATAATAATTAATGTGTATATATATGTATATGTATAGAGATATTATTAATTATGTGTGTGGTGAATAATTATTGTGAATATAATATTTATATATTATAATAACATAAACTATAGATATATATATATATATACATATATATACATATAATATATACCTAAAACTAAAGTTTGCAATATTTACTAAACTGCCACTATCATCATCTTCCACGATCCTGACGTCCCCCTTCCCTCTCCAACGTCTGTTACCTTCGTTTCTCACCGTCGGTGTGCCTCTCAACCTTCCTCCTCCATCTCCAGCCCATCCCGCCGCCCTTAGCTCCCTTTTCCGGCGTTGTTTGACCGGATTTTCCTCAAGAAGCCGAAACTTGAAGTCATCGTCGATCAATGTGTTTCCGGTCACCATTTAAAGTGCCACCAATCTCTATCTCTTCCTTGAGCTCCGGTGAGTGCATTTCTAAGCTTTTTTTCACTTGATTGGTCTAGATTTCCTTAGGTTTTCAATTTTCAATTTCGGCCAATTTAAGTTCTTGAATTTTTTTTAGCTTTGATTTCAATGATTCAAGTAAACTTCCTTCACAAAGATTGATCCTAATAGCTCAATATACATGCTGTAATTTTTGTGGAATTTTTGGGAATTATTTTGATTTTTGTGAATTTTTTATTTTTTTATTAATATTTTCTAATTTTCGTTGATTAATTAATTAAATTATGAAATTGTGATTTATGGTGTTTATAGGTGTTAAAATGCATTTTAGAAATTTATTTGTAATTTTTATGATTTTTATATAATTATTGTGAATTTATTTAGTTTATGTGATTTTTAGAAAATTAGGTTAATTATGTATTTTGTTCAAATTAATTGGTTAATTGAGTATAGTTATGGATTTTATTGAATTATATGTTGAGAAATTAATTTTTGAGTAATTATACTATTTTTGGTGAATTTTTGAACAATTATAGTGAATTTATATATAGTAGGGGTATTTTGATAATTTGGCACTAAATTGGCTAAAAATATAATTAAATTGGTTTTAATAGTTATTTGAGGTATAAAAATGATTTCTACAAATTATTTAGCATTTTTAACTAATTTAAACTATTTTTTGTAAATTATTTTCAAATTATATATAATATACTATTTTTCTAAATAAATAAATTTTTATCGATTTTTAATATGCTTTAGGGCTAATTATGTAATTTGGATTTATAAAATGTATTTTGTCTAATATTTACAAATTTATCGGGAATTATGGATTTTTAATATTGTTTTATTAAAATTAGGGTTTTTATGTATTTATCGGTAAAATAATTATTTTTAGCGTTTAAATCTCAAATTTGTTATATTTTGATTATTAAAGGGTATTTTTGGTATTTTAATGTGTTCTGTAATTATCTCGTGAATTGTGAACCTCGGTTGGTAGAATTGTAGTTTGGGAATCCGACCGAGGGATTGTGTGGCTGTATATTTTTGAAATGTGTTTCTTTGCAAGACTGGCTCCACTCATTGAGTAGAGAGATATCCGTTTTACATGAGAGGTTAAGTCGAATTTTCGGTAAAATTCTCGTAAAACGTGATGTCCGGTCGAATTCCTATTCCTTATCTGTGTCCAGTATTCTAGGTCTAGTCTCTAGGAATTTTGATAGACTTATTCTAATTCTGTATTGTCATTTGTTTGTTTAGTTACGACAAGACCGAAGCCTAGTGGACCAGGCCTATCGGACCCGTCTCGAGGAGCGCAATAACTGTGAGTTGTTATCTTATATATACGTGTTCTAGGATGCATGTTTTTTTTAGAAATGTATGCCTTATTGGTATAAAATATGCATATATGGTTTAACAATTGCTTAAGTTTATTTTTGGTATATTTTAAATTATATGCATGTTTTATTAATGAATTATACTTAAAATATTTTTAAGTATATTTATAGTTTATTTTATAATTAAATTGAATTTATTTGACGTATATATACTAAAAATATACTTGGTTTATTTTTGGTATATTTCTAGTATATATATGGTTTATATTGTTATTTTAATTACTGTCATGCATTATTTAGTTTATGAATGTATGGATTTATTTTAAATGAAGGATATCAATAGAACGTGTTATCTAGTGGGCAACACTAGGACCGAGTACGTACTGGTACAACGATAGCATTTAGGCTATATTACTAACCTATTTGTGGATTATGATTGGATTGATTTGTTTGATGTGTGATGTGATTTGAGAGTGTTATTACTGGAGCTCGGTTGACCAAGTGTCTCGAGGCCAATCACACTGACAGTCAGACTGCTGGAGCTCGGTTGACTTAGTGTCTCGGGGTCAATCTACTGTCTAAATGGAACAAGTGAATTTATTTGGAATAAGTGAGCTTGTATGGCTAGAGTGTTGTCTAACACTGTTTGAGGTTGCGATTTTTCTAGGGTTCTATTTGATCTTTCATATACGGATGTTAATTTCAATATTTATATAAAATGATTTTGCTGCATTTTTGTGTTTTTGCCTGTATATATATATTTATTATATATACTATTGAATGTGTGCATTCGTCATTTAGCTATGCATGTATATATATTATAACAATTCACTCAGTGAGGTTTGACTTCCCTTTGTTGACTATTTTTTATGAGAGTCTTTGTCTTCAGACCTCAGTAGCAGACCTTTACGCCAGATTTCTTCTCCCCTGGCTTTATTATGTAAACTGCTCATTTGATTTTATTTTATATTTTAGACACTGCATTAGTTATATTCAAGTTAGGGGATTTATGTATTATGTTTGTATGAGATTTGTATTCTAAAGATTTGAACTGAGATTGTATTAAAGGTTTATATATATAAGATATGGATTTGTATTATTAAATCTATTGGCGGATTATTATTTTATTTTATTTATGAGATTTATTTCCGCTGCAAGTTATTTTATTTATGTTATTATTATTGCATGTTTTTATTTTTATTTTATTTTAAGGCTTGCTACGGGTTCCAGATTCGAAAGAATTCCCATTCCCTAGCGCCGGTCATGGCCCCTGTTTTAGGTCATGACAAAGTTGGTATCAAAGCGGAGTTCTGTGTCAGGGCTTAGTTAAGTGAGTTGTGGCCCTAGTTTTCAATGTTGTGTTTTCTTTTGAAACTATTGCAGTGAATTAGGTTCGAGTATATCTTGATGAGTATTCCTTGCTTTAGTTTTCTGTGTTATCCTCTGTTGTCTGTTTTGTCTAAATCGTTCTGTTTGTCTTTTCAGAATGAGGAGGTGAGCGCATGTCGCTCCACCGGTCGTTGAGGCCGAGGATGACGAGTCCTTCCAGGATGAGGTTTTACCTCCTGAGCCGCCAGTTAGACACAGAGGTCGTGGCAGGTATTGTTTCTATCTATTACCTGGATGCATAGGTTTTGTTTGATCCGGGTGCCACACATTCGTTCGTTTCTCCTATTTTTGCATCCAAGTCTTGTTGGCAAGCTTCGAGGATGGCTTTTCCTTTGTCTGTCACCACTCCTCTAAGTGATTCTTTGGACACCAATATTGTTCTTTCTGGTTATCCAGTTCTTGTGGGAGGTAGAGAATTATCTGCTGATTTGATTCTGTTGGATGTGATGGAGTTTGATGTTATTCTGGGTGTGGATTGGTTATCTTAGCATTATGTCGTGGTGGGTTGTTGGAGTAAAGAGGTGACTTTCTGAATTCCTGGTGATGAAGAATTTAAGTTTGTGGGTGATAGGAGTTCAGCACCTCAGAATCTCATTTATGCTATTACGGCTAGGAAGTTGCTGAGGAAAGGTTGTCAGGAATATTTGGCATTGGTCAAGGATACTTCAGTGGAGAAGTTATCACTCACAGATGTTCCTATTGCCTGTGAGTTTCCTGATGTTTTTCTTGAGGAGTTGCCAGGTTTACCACCTCATAGAGAGATTGAGTTCTGTATAGATATGGTTCCAGGTACTACTCCTATATCTATGCCACCCTACAGAATGGCTCCTGCAGAGTTGAAAGAGTTGAAGGAGCAATTGTAAGAGTTGTTGGATAAGGGTTTCATCAGACCCAATATTTCTCCTTGGGGTGCACCAGTCCTGTTTGTGAAGAAGAAGGATGGTACCCTGAGATTATGCATTGATTATAGAGAGCTGAACAAGGTGACAATGAAGAACAAGTATCCTCTCCCGAGGATAGATGACTTGTTTGATCAGCTATAGGGTCCACAATTCTTTTCTAAGATTGATTTGAGGTCGGGTTATCATCAGCTGCGGATCAGTGAAGTCGATGTTCCTAAAACGGCATTTCGCACTCGATATAGCCATTATGAGTTTCTAGTGATGTATTTTGGCTTGACTAATGCACCAACAACTTTTATGGACCTAATGAATAGGGTATTCAGACTGTATGTGGATCAATTTGTGGTAGTCTTCATTGATGATATACTAGTATATTCAAGGAGTATGGAGGAGCATGTATATCACTTGAGGACTGTACTACAGACACTGAGAGAACATCAGCTTTATGCTAAATTCTCAAAGTGTGATTTTTGGATGGAGAGTGTTTCTTTTCTTGGACATGTGGTGTCTAAAGAAGGTATCCAGGTTGATCCACAGAAGATTGAGGCAGTGTTTGAGTGGCCTAGACTAACTTCTATTACAGAGATTCAGAGTTTTCTGGGTTAGCCAGGTATTATAGGAGGTTTGTACAGGATTTTTCTAGAATTGCAGCCCCTATGACTCACTTGACTCAAAAGAATGGAAGATTTGAGTGGTCTGAAGCTTGTGAGAATAGTTTTCAGTTGCTGAAGGAGATATTGACCACAGCCCCAGTGTTAGCTTTGCCTAATGGTATGGACAAGTTCACAGTTTATTGTGATGTCTCTAGAGTTGGCCTTGGTTGTGTGTTGATGCAAAATGGTAGGGTAATAGCCTATGCTTCAAGGCAGTTGAAAAAGCACGAGCAGAACTATCCTACACATGACCTTGAGATGACTGCAGTGATCTTTGCTCTTAAGATCTGGAGACATTATCTGTACGGGGTGACTTGTGAGATTTTTACTGATCACAAGAGCCTTAAGTACATTTTCCTACAGAGAGATCTGAATCTGAGGCATAGGAGATGGTTGAAACTGTTGAAATATTATGACTATGAGATTTTATATCATCCGGGCAAGGCTAATGTGGTAGCAGATGCCTTGAGTAGGAAGTCCTCAGGCAGTCTTGCTCATATCAGTGTGGAGAGGAGACCGTTGATCCAGGAGTTGCATCTGTTAGTGGATCAAGGTCTAATGATGAAGCTTAGTAGATCAGGTGGACTGCTATCTTAATTTAAGGTGTGATCTATACTGAGAGATAGGATTAAGGCAGCTCAGAGCCGAGATCCTATTCTAGAAGAGCTTGCAAAGAACGTCCGAGCAGGGAAGTTCACTGATTTCACACTTAATGATGACGGTGTCTTGTGGATCAGTGGTAGATTGTGTGTTCCTAATGTGAATAATTTGAGAGAAGAGATCCTAGAGGAAGCACATTCTATAACTTATAGCGTACATCCGGGTGTCACTAAGATGTACCACAGTATCAGAGATTTATACTGGTGGGACGGACTGAAGAAGGATGTTGTTGATTATGTTATTAAGTGCTTGACGTGTTAGCAAGTGAAAGCCGAGTACCAGAAGCCTTCGGGGAAGCTTCAGCCTCTTTCTATTCCTGAATGGAAGTGGGAAAGGATAGCTATGGATTTTATGGTCGGTTTACCTCGTTCTAAGGATGGATATGATTCCATCTAGGTGATCATAGATAGGTTGACTAAGTCTATGCATTTTTGCCTGTGAAAGCCACTTATTCTATAGCTAGATTGGCGAAGCTGTGTGTGAAACATATTGTGTGCCTTCATGGAGTACTTGTGTCCATTGTGTCAGACAGAGGTTCAATGTTTACCTCACGTTTTTGGCAAAAGTTGCAGGAAGTGATGGGCACTAGGTTGGACGTCATTACTGCTTTTCATCCTCAGACAGATGGTCAGTCTGAGAGGACAATCCAGACGCTGGAAGATATGTTGAGAATGTGTGTTTTGGATTTGGAAGGTAGCTAGGATGATCATTTGCCACTCGTAAAGTTTGCATATAATAACAACTACCATAGCAGTATTGGCATAGCACTATATGAGGCGTTGTATGGAAGGAAGTGTAAATCCCCTTTGAGTTGGGATGAGATTGGTGAGAGAGCTTTGACTAGACCTGAGATGGTTCAAAATGCTACAGAGAAGGTTGCTGTGATCAAGCACAGATTAGAGACCGCAGTTAGCAGGCAAAAGAGCTATACGGATCCTAGGCGCAGAGATGTAGAATTCCAGGTTAGAGACTTTATTTTTCTGAAGGTGTCTCCAATGAAGGGTGTTACGAGATTTGGTAGGAAGGGTAAGGTAGCACCGAGATACATCGGACCATTAGAGATTCTGGAGAGAGTTGGCACTATTGCATATCGGTTGGCTTTGCCTCCGAGTATGTCTCAAGTGCATCCAATACTTCATATCTCGATGCTGAGGAAGTATGTCTCAGACCCTTCACATGTGTTGTAGCCTGATAGCGTGGAAGTGAATGAAGATCTGACGTTTGTGGAAGAACTTGTGGTAGTCATGGCCCCTGTTTTGGGTCGTGACAGGTATAAAACTTGATCACATTCCAATCAAATGTAATAATACAAGTGTTATTAACCTTAGCAAGAATCTCATTCAACATTTTAGAAATAAGTATATAGACATTAGACATCATTTCTTATGTGATCATATTTAAATTGGTAATATCTCACTTGAATTTATTGAGACAAATAGTCAATTTATAGATATCTTAACCAAACCTCTCAATGAAGAGAGATTGAATTTCATTAAGCATGAATTTGACATGATTGATGGGTCTAGTTTGTCCTGAATTTTATATTGATGGTTGGACTATTTTTATATGAAATTATGTTGTACTTATTGATTACTTTGATTGTTAAATGTTTTCATCTTAACAATTTTATAAAAAAAAAAATTAAATTGCCATGTATGTATATATATTTAAATATGCATTATATATTGTTTAATTCCTCCTACTCCTCCTTAAGACTAGTTTCTTTTTATATGTTTTTGTTAATTTTGTCGTCTGTTTAGTTTATTTTCAGTATTTTTTTTTTATCTAAGCATTGAGCTATTTGTTTATTTTTATAGTTATTCTGTGACAGTTTAAGTTCAGTTTATTTTCTGGATATAAGTCATGAGTTGTTAGTTTTATATCTTATCTACAATTGATATCTTAATATCATTGTAACTCTATCCTTTTTAATGTAATTTTATTTTTTATAATTTTTTTTCATCTTGACAAGGGGGGAGAAATATTTGAGTTTGTTCAATTTTTTTAATTTATTGTGTTTACACGTGAATTTTTTTTAATTATGTTTATACATGCATAATTAATATTTAATTTATTCATGTATAAATTCTTATTAGCAATTATTTTGATCTTTGATAAGGTATGGATATTTTTTTTAAGATTTGATCTATTTTTGCTTTTGTCAAAAGAGGCAAAAATAATTCACTTTGCATGTATACTTAGTTAATTTCCTTTTAGGGACAAATTTTTTTTTCAAAGATGTGTTTATGTTAGTGATATAACTCTTTGAAATAGGGGGAGAAGATTTTCTTTACATAATCTTGTTTATGCTTTATGCATGCATAATATGACATAGATTTTATAACGATTTTGAGTATCTTTGCTTTCATTGTTTTGGTTCTTGATCTTTTATTTCCTTTAAATTTTTTCATTTCCCTTTATATCTCTCTCTTTTCTTTTTGTATTTGACAAAAGGGGAGAAGAAGGTATGTGTGTTTGTAATTTTGTTTATGATGCATTCTTACCACATGATTATTAACTAGCTAAGCTCTATATAATCATGTGATATATGTACTATTTTGTGATGCATTCTAGTAGCACTACATGCATATATGTTTGAAATTATTTCCTTCAAATTGCTTATCAATTTATTTTAATTATCATATTATCATGTTTTTAACACATTTGTTATGTTAGGTCATGTTCTTGATAACATGATTATGTTGTCTTTATTTTTGACAAAAAAAAAGAGGTGAATAAAATTAAATAAAATTATATTTCTTATCATATCTAAAAAAAAGGAGAGTAATAAAGAAATATATAAGAAAAATTGTTATCCCCTATATATGCCATGTTAATTCAATGCCAGACACATGGTGTATTATATAGAATTTTATGCATATATTGTTGCACCATTGGCACCATAACTTTGAGCCATGTTTCACTTTAGTACCAAAATTTTAATTTTGAGTCATATCTTATCACATTTAACATACGTGGCAGCTAGAATAAACATATTTTTAATATATTTACCTTGTAAACATCCTATTAAATAATTTAATAATCTTGTTGGCCCTATAAAATAAAATTTACTTATGGACCCCACAAAATAAAATTTTAGCAAAATTTATTTTATAGAACCCACAAGATGATTGAACCACTTAATGAGATGCTTACATAATGAATATACTAAAAATATACTTATTCCAGCTGTCACATATGCTAAATTTGATCGGATATATTTGAGATACTTTAACTTGAAATAAAAATAGAATTTTGAGACTGAAAAGAAAAAAATTGAAAATTTGGTACTAAAACGAAACATGGCCCAAACTTATGGTACCAACGATGCAACAAACCCCATTTATTAAGGGGGAGGAAAATTGTTCACATAATGCATCAATTTAATTTAAGAGGGGGAGTTGTTCTATACAATGCATACCTATTCATGTCTTTTATTTTTGACACTCACACACTTTATTTATTATCTTTTCAAATTGATTATCAAAGCCAAAAAGGGGGAGATTATTGACCATTTGCATGATAAACTCCTAATTTTGGACTTTGACAAAAAATTTTAATCCTAATGATTTCAACTAAGTATGTAGGAATTATATACCAAAAATATACATTTTTAGATATACATTAGTCTTTTGGGATAATTTGATCTCTAAGATTCAATGAGCCTTTTTTACATCCTTAAAGCTCTATATTGAGAAAAAGATCTTTATCACTTTTGAAGTAGACATCTTAAGCTTTCTAAATTCATCTTACTTATCAAAATCCAAGCTCATTTGGGTTTGCAAATCTTGATTCAAAGTTAGCATATGTAGCTTTCATTTCAGATTGCATAGCTGTCAATATATTAGCAATATCTTGAGCTACAGAGGTTCAATTTAGATTATTCAAAGTGATATGGAAAGACAAGACAATTATCTATAACTTTTATGAAAAAGGTTAAGCCTGATTCTATCATCTTCAGTCTCAAAAAGACATCACAAAGAACTATCTCGAATGAACTCAACACGGGGACTAAATTGTACAAAAAATTGCAATTTATTTCATAGCCCATACTCTTCATACGACCAAGACTTAAGGGAACCTCATCGTACTAGCTGAAACAAACTGGAAATCTACCTTTACAATGCATTTAATGCAGCTGAAAGTACAACTACTGTTGAGAAATACAAAAAAATAATACATAATAAATAATGCTTTGATTGCGTAATCATTGTTCTTAAGGAATCTTTGCCCCACTACATTGTATTTTAGGGTGATGGAAAAATCCCTTTAGGATTATCAAAGCACTAATAATATTTAGACAGTAAATATCCAAATACTCCCAAGAACAAAGAAAAGAAAATATATGTTTTGTTAATGGAGAAAGAAAAAAGAAAATAAAAAGTATCGTACTTTGTATAAAAACTAGTATTTAAAATACTTTAGGTTGTATTTACTTAGAGAAAAATATTCTAGTTTTCTAGAAAATTTTTCAAAATGAAAACAAAAAATAAAACTTTGTGTTTACTTTGGGTATTTTGATAAAAATCTCACTTGAAAAATGTTTTCCACCTTTTTCACAATTTTAAGAAAAAAGTGTAAAACAAGTTTTTGTTGTTTTCAAAAATTTTCCTCATTAAAAATATAAAGTGCAAACACAGAGTTTTCATTAAGGCATATTTTCTACTTCTTTTTTTATTTATTATTTATTACTTTATTCTAGTATTAGAAGAAAAAACAAACTCTACTTTTCAAGCTCTAGATTATCTCAATTTTAATTTATTAAATTGAACAAGTAAACAGATTTTCTATTTTCAAAAAATGAAAAATGGTTTTCAATTTCTAACAAGTAAACATGTTTTATAAATTATCTATGAAAATGAAAAGTTTTCATTTTCTTTGAAAAATGAAAATAGAAAATAATTCTCTATATGATTATAAACTCTTTCATTCTTCTTCTTTTTCTCAATGTGGGAAAAATATATCACTAACTAACTATGCTAACAATTACTCCCTGACATGCCCCATTATAGGTTTGACATGCCCCATTTTCAGCGGGGTTTGACGCACCCCATTCTTGGATCTAATTGCCCTGACACTTCTGACGCGTCCCATTCCTTGATGTAACCACCCTGACACTTTTGACGCACTAAAATGATGACTAGAATGCAACATCCAATCTCCTTTTGACACCTCATCATTATTCAAGGTATAAAAACCTCAATTAAGAGAGGAGCAAGTAACTTGTTCTACATTTTTCTTCTTTGTCTTCTCCATTTTCTCTGTAAATTCAGTAGTTGTACAAACACTATCTTCTTCATCTTGAATTTATATTTTTATTACTATTATTATCCATTCTAGTTATCCCACATGGGTATTTTTTGACTTGAGTGTCAGAAGGGTCTTGGGGCATCCCAAACCCTTACAACACTCCAAAATTCTAGCTGGAACTGAGATAATTTGAAAACCATCAAAATGGCACTATCTATGGGAAATAAACGATGATTTTGTTGTCTAAAAGTTACTCTTTTCCACTTAAAATCGCTTTCATCATATTGTTATGGATTTACGAGTAAGTGCTACTGTGTTTACATTATATTCTTACTAGTTGCACTTTCTTCATAGAAAATCAAAGAAGAACGAAGTAGTAGTAGTGCTAAGAGCTTGAGTATATGATTTGTTATGTATTATGTGAGAAATATAGAGTTATTGTAATTATTATTGTCTTCTCTTGCTTTTGGGAATAATTCTATAATTTCTTACAATGGTGGATTAAGTGCATCCACTAGAAGGCATGAACCAATGAAATATAAAAACTTGAGAAAGTTTTTTGGAATAAGTTTTAGGCAGCCACAAGTTATGAGAGTGCCAACAAACTTACTGAGAGATTTAATGGCAAAGTAGATTACCTAGCAAAAGACAAGGCAAAAGATTAGCTCATGTTGTTGATTCTTATGTGAAGACACATACTTGGGTATGTACGAGAGTGCCTCTCCAAGATGATGAGGAAATAGATGAAACTAGCCTCATGGCCTTGATAAGGTCACTTGCAAAAAAAAAAAGGATCACAGATTCCATCTAAAGGCTACTGAATATGAATGACGAACTAGGTAGCCTACCAAAGAGGAGCTAAGGAGAGGAAGTAGAACTTAGTCTCATTCCCATGAATGTAAACATCCTAGACATCATCTATAGGAAGAATGATTTTAGAATCCCATACCAAAACTTTTGAACATCATAATAGGCTGGTCAGAGTGGAATGCCAACCAGACTGGCTAAAGTGGATTGTCAAGCTAGTAAGAATGGACTGTCTAGTTAGGTTCTTTGCCATTATTCCAATAATATAAGAACCTTCCTACTTGAAGATTATTATTCAAGATAGTGGTGAAAGTATGAAGAAAAATCCTCTTTAAATCTTATTAAACATGATAGTATATCATTTTCATCCTATGAGGAACATCTCTGAGAAACAAGATGATCAAATCTCATTAGACATGTCAATATAACATTTCCTCCTATAAGAAATATCTCTAAAAAGTGAGTTGATCAAGTCCCCATAAACACACCATTATATTATTTTCCTCCCACAAGGAACATTTGAGAAGTGAGATGATCAAACCCACTTGAACAAGACAATATGTCATTTTCCTCCCATAAGGAACATCTCTGAGAATTGAGATGATCAAGTTCCCTTGGACATGATATTATGTCATTTTCCTCCCACAAGGAACCCTTCTAAGAAGTGAAATGATCAAATCCCTTTGGACATGCCATTATGTCATTTTCCTCTCACAAGAAACATCTCTGAGAAGTAAGATAATTAAGTCCCCTTAGACATGATAGTATGTCATTTTCCTCCCACGAGGAACCTCTTTTAGAAGTGAGATGATTAAGTCCCCTTGGACATGCCATTATGTCATTTTCTAAGAAGTGAGATGATCAATTCCCCTTAGACACGTCAATATGACATTTCTTCCCATAAGGAATATCTCTAAGAAGTCAAATAATCAAGTCTTTATGGACATGCCAATATGTCATTTTCCTACCACAAGGAACATCTCTAAAAAGTGAGATGATCGAGTCCACTTGGACGGGATAATATGTCATTTTCCTCCCATGAGGAACATCTCTAAGAAGTGGGATGATCAAGTCCATTTAGAAATGCCATTATGCCAATTTCCTCCCTCAAGGAACATCTCTGAGAAGTGAGATGATTAAGTCCCCTTAGACATGATCATGTGTCATTTTCCTCCCACGAGGAACCTCTCTAAGAAGTGAGATGATCAAGTCCCCTTCGGCATGCCATTATGTCATTTTTTTAAGAAGTGAGATGATGAAGCCCACATGAGTGTACAATAAGGGAGAAGCCTCTTCAGGTTTACTTAGGCATATCAACATGACATCTTCCTCCCATGAGGAATGCCTTTGAGAAGTGAGTTAGGTCTATCCAATTAGATCACCCAAGCATAAGATCTCATTGGCTTCATCTCACACCTAGCTAAGGGGCTACTAATGGTACATGAAAAATTCATCCTATCATAAGTTGACACATGGCATATTAGCATCAACTAAGTTAACATATCATCACCATGATTCTACTATGGTAGTTCCTTTCTCTCTCATTATAATCATACAACTTGTACACTCCATAAAAACATCCTCAAGGGAACCTTACCTTACTAGATAAAATAAATTGGAAATATAACTCTACAATGTATTTAATGCGACCAAAAGCATAACTACTTCTTGACACACACCCCATTTCGGGTCTAAAATGCCTTATTCCTAATCTAACATGCCCCAATCCTAAGTCTGACCACCCTGACTCTTTTAACGCTTCATATTCCTAGATCTGACTACCCTAACACTTCTAACACGCTATTATGATGACTAGAATATAGCAGCCAATCTCCTTTTGACACATCATCATTATTCAAGGTATTAAAACCTCAATTAAAAGAGGAGTAGGTAACTTCTTCTACTTCTTCTTTTTTATCTTATTTTCCATTTTCTCTGTAAATTTAGTAGCTCTAAAAATACTATCTTCTTCATTTAGAATTTTCATTCTTATTACAATTATTATCCATTCTAGCTATCTAACACAAGCATTTTCTGACTTGAGCATCGAAGGGGTCTTAAGGCATCCTAAACCTTTAGCTCACTTTAATTTCCATCCTTATAGCACTCCAAGATTCTGACTGGAGTTAAGACAATTTGGGAACCATCATAAGTATTTAAAAAAAATCAAAAGTTAAGGCCAATATATTAAAAACTATGAAAACATGATGCATCTTTCAATTTCATATTCAACAAAAGCATAGCCCCGTGAAGCACCAGATGGAAATCTAGTTTTAAATGCTTAAAGTTGTATGACAACTTGCCATTAGATCCCTCTACCTTAATAATCTTTGCATAAACTTTGATTAACACCACATCAGGTATTTACATTGTCATGACAAAGTATAGAAGTAAATTACATAAATAGTAATCAATAGTTTAAGGCACCTGAATAAAGCATCATGCTATTGAATTTCAAAAAAAGTTTCATGAAATCTAAACCAATACTATGAGATTTTTAAATGCCACATAAATTATTCATAAGGAAACAATATTTCTTAGTTACCTTTCAATATATGGTGTGTTCCTTATCCACATTAACCTTACCTACTTCAACCACCCATTTCAGAACCTACAAACAAAGTAAGTCTTATTTGATGCATACTCAACCAATTATTCATAAAAACCTAGCATCAGTTACAAATTAATAGTGAATCAACTAATTAAATTAGAAAAGTAAGTTGACTTCCCTTTGTATAAAATGAGATTCATCTACAAATTCATAATATAACAAATTGTAAGAGCTACTAAAATGGTGATGGTGGTGAGCTAGAAGAGGGTTAGGGGTGATCATGCATAAGTGATCAGAGGAGTGGATGGAGGCGAGAAATGTTAAAAACACTAACCATAGTGTGTTTTTTTTTTATAATAATGTTAGAATGTAATCAATTAATATTACTTACTATAGACAGTGACTAACCTGTTATTGGAAGTGAGATAACTGTTTGTATCTATACAAATATTTGTACTCTAGTAAGAGCCCTTAATATTTATAAACAAATTAAGGCTATTCCTATGATACATGTATGTATATTTATAAAAAATTGAATTAAAATCATTAGATTAATTATTATTTAATTATAATCTTTAATATATATATATATATATATATATATATATATATATATATATATATATATATATATATATATATCAATGCTTATAATTAATAAAGAATACACTAATAGTTTTATATTTCATTTGTATAGAAACACATACATATAACGAATAAGGACTCTAGAAATAAAACTACAAAAATTTAATATATACAAGTAAAAGTGCATATAATAAACCAAAAAAAAAAAGTAAAAGTGTACCAAAAATATGAATTATTCCAAACTAAGATAGCATAATTGAATTTTTTTCAATTACATTATCCTCGTAACACAAAATTTTATGCTGATCCATGTAAATATTTTTACCGTCATACATTATATATTTATAAATTTTATCAATTTCATATATTATACAAAAGGTTAAAAGCAAAAATTTAACATTATACATGACAACAATAGAGAAGAGAATGTAAGATTTTTTAAAGGGAAGGGGAGAGAATAAAAATTATAGGTTTTGTTTTGTTTGGTAACTTAAAATTAATTAGTCATGAATCTGCGAAATGCACGGATTATAAAATAAAATAAAATAAATAAATAAATAATTGAACTAAATAATAACTAAATAAATTAAAAATAAAATGTATCACATTAATTTTATTATTTTTTTAATATTTGTCGTCACAATTTTTAGTTATAATAAAATTTGTTTTTAGAAATATTATATTATTATTGAAGTATGTATAATAGTGTTTTAGTTTAAAAATATATAATATTAACTCATTACTATAATTTTTTAAATTTTTAAAGTTTTTTAATGGTTTGAAAAATTATTTTGAGTGATTTAAGGTAAAAAAAATATGTAATAAATATTTTTAGAATTTGAGTATTATTGAAATATGTATAATAGTATTTCAGTTTAAAAATAATACCTAATAACTATGGTAAATATTTTATTTTAATAAAAAATTAGAATGTTTAATAGATTGACACATTAGTATTTAGAGTGAATACTCAAATATGAATGTGGATAGGGTGTAAACAAGTCGAGCCTCTCGCGAGCAATTCGGTGTTCAGCTCGATAAAAACTCATTTGAGCTCGTATATTGAAGTTCGTTTAATAAATAAGCCAAACTCAAACTATATAAAGCTCGGCTCATGAAGCTTTCGAACAAGTTTATGAGCCAACTCGTAATTTAATTTTATATATATAATATATAAATTTGTGTTGTAAAAAATATTTTAGAAAATATATTATTAGAATAAAATCATAATTTTTATTAAATATATTACAATTTATTTAACAAATAATTTATTTTTAATATATAATTTTAATTTATAGTTTGTATTTTTTAAAATTTCTTAGACTCGTTTAAGTTTGCAAACAGCTCGTAAATACTAAGTGGGGCAACGAGCTCGACTCAATTATAAACAACCCAAGCTTGAACTAGCCAAAGCTCAACTTAATTACACCTCTAAACGTGGACACTTATCAAATTTATAGTTTAATAATTTTAAAGCTCAACATCACATTAATTTTATTATTTTTTAATTTGTCGCCATAATTTTCATTTATAATAACATTTGTTTTTAGAATTATTAGACCAGTATAATAGTATTTTAATTAAAAAATATATAATATTAAGTAATTACTGTAATTTTTTAAAAAATTTTAATGGTTTGGAAAAAAATATTTTGAATAATTTAAGATAGAAAAATGCGTAATAAATAGATACTTTTAGAATGTGAGTAGTATTGAAATATTTATAATTTAGTTTTAAAAAAATATTTAATAACTATGGTAAATATTTTATTTTTAATAAAAAAAATAAAATGTTTAATAGATTGACACATTAATTTTTAGAGTAAATACTTAAACATGAAGGTGGACACTTATCAAATTTTTGGCTTAATAGCTTTAGAATTTAGCATTTAATACATATATAAATTAATAAAGAAAAAAAAAGAAAAAATGTTTAAAAAGGAAATAAAAATTTAATTTATAATGTATTTTGGAGTTGAAATATTTTACACCTAAATTTGAGGTGACAATTTTTTTATACAACCCGTGAAAATAGAAATTTCTTCTTCCTAATAATATGTCAATTTTTTTAAATTATTACTAATTAATAAAATAATTTAATTTAATTTTTTTTAAATATCTCATATAGATTAAAAATAAAAAATAACCTTTCTACATTAAACAAACAAAAAAAAAAAGTTGAACTTCATTAAAAATGGGGCTCCACGTCTCTTAAAAAGTTGAACTACATCTTTATATTGAACACTGCAATCTGTTCGTATATTGCTCATGTGATATGGGATGAGTTGAACTTCATTTCATACATTATAACATAATGTGTGCATAGAACTGTGTAAACTATATGGTAAAATTGATTAACAACAAGACTAATATCATGATGGTAGCATTCTGCAACAAACCCGCCCTTTGTCTTTTGCGCTTTATGGATACTAACTATTGCACAAACAGACTTGCCGAAGGATAAGTGATTTGACTTCAATTTGAAGCTGAAAGTTGTAGGAAGTTGTCTTGTTGAATGGTCAGGAGTTGAGAGGAAAATCATGCAATTATATCTCTTTGTATGGTTGTATGTGAGTGATTGTAGTGTCACCTATTATCCCCTTCAGCTGCTCACTAAATACTTATGTTATGCATTTACTGAATGCTTGCCTTGATCTGTAATTGATTGGATAATGGAATTGCAATGAGGTCGATGCATTGTAGATTAGAGAGGAATATGTCTTCCTTTTTTTTGGTTGTTCAGGGATTATCATTTAGTATTATGTATTAATCTAGTAAAATTTTTCGAGCACCATCATGAATTTGTCCTCAATATGTTGCCCATGTTCTCATAATTTTTTTTTTTGTTAAACTGTGCTACTGAAGTCACCTTCTGAGCAATGACATTCTTGTTGATTCTATTTTGTGCATAGTGCATACACATCTTGTTTTAATATAATTATGTTGATTTCTTCTCACAGGTTTGCAAATTCTGATGATCCTTTGAAGACCACCGATCAAACCAGGAACCTTGGCCTAATAGTACATTTTTCAGTTTATATATAATATTCCATTTATGCATTTACTGAAAATAGGCAATTTGAATGTGAACCTCAAATTGGTGCATGGTTAGTTTAAAATGTACTTTGGTTGAATATAAGGCATAGCTATAGTTATGAATTGCCCTGAAGCTTATTCCTCTTTCTATAAAATTTTAAGGATTGTTCATGTTTCAACTGCAACCAGCTTCCTGGAAAAAGGGTTGAACAACATGAAAAGCTCACTTCTGTATTACCATTAACGTTAAATATATATACAACTAGGTGTTATGTATTTGCAATTAATTACAGCAATATAAGGAAGGACTGCTATGCTAATATGCAATACTAGCTATTTGGATAAACTAGACAACTGAAGAACGTTGGCTTAGGCTTATCCTTATCACCTTCCCACAAGTTGTACGGGGTGAGGAACCACGTTCACCTTAGTCCAAAGCTATTGAAAACGAGCCTTTAGAAGCGGTTTAGTCAGCAAGTATGTTAGTTGATCATAGGAAGCAATGTACTTGATGGAAAGTGATCATTGTTGAACTCTATCACGACCAAAGTGATAGTCAATCTCCAAATGTTTGGAGCGAGAGTGAAAAACAGGAACTATAGTGATGTATGTAGCACTAAGGTTGTCATACCAAAGTGTTGGTGTGAAGGATGAGCAAAAGTTGAGCTCTCAAAGAAGTGACTGAAGCCAATGAAGTTCTTGAACAGTAATGGCTAAGGACTGATATTCCGACTCTATTGAAGAATGAGCTACACAACTTTGCTTGCGAGAGCTCCAGGAAATCAGATTTGGTCCAATGTATATGGCATCACTCGATGTAGACTTTTGATCATCCAGCGAACTTGCCCAATCAGCATTGTTGTAAACATTAGGTGCCAAAGAAGGAGACTTACAAATGAGTAAGCCATAAGATGTAGTTGCACAAAGGTAACGAAGTATTCATTTTACCACCTGCCAATGAACATCTATAGGAGCATGTAAATACTGGGAGGCTTTGTTTATTGCATGAAAAATGTTTGGACACATGAATGTTAAATATTATAACCCACCAATGATGTTGCGATAGGTTATAGCATTGTTAAGAATAGTTTCAGCAATAAGGGTAAGTTTAGTGGCGACACATGAGGGAGTGGAAATCCCATTGGCATAACTCATGTTTGCTCAATATAGGAGATCATTGATGTATTTCCTTTGAGTTAAAAGTAACCCAGAAGAGAGAA
This sequence comes from Mallotus nudiflorus, assembly GCA_947683625.1. NCBI lineage: Eukaryota > Viridiplantae > Streptophyta > Magnoliopsida > Malpighiales > Euphorbiaceae > Mallotus > Mallotus nudiflorus. The sequence goes on from CANTUR010000184.1 coordinate 2,771,725, forward strand.
ATGAAGCTTCAACACCCAAAAAATAATGAAATTAACCAAGATTTTTAATAGCAAACCATTCGATCAAAGAATGCACAAGTTGCTTCATGAAGTTGGTGGATGAGCTAGTGAGAATCAAGTCATCGACATATATAAGGCAAAATGCAGTGATCGATCATTTAGAATAAAAGAATAAAAAGCTATCCATTTTGGATCCCCATCCAAGTTGTTGCAAGGCAGAAGTAAGGCATTTGAACCACAGGATTGGTGTCTATTTTAAGCCATATAAAGAACATTTTAGCTTGTAAACATGAGTAGGAAATTGCTAGCTTACAAAACCAGGAGGTTATTGCATATACACTGCTTCATCAAGTTTGCCATAGAGGAAGGCATTAAATACATTGAGTTGTTGAATGTGTCATCCTTTACTAAAAGCAATAGACAAGATTACACGAATAGTACAAGGTTTGATCACTGGACTATAGGTGCGATGATAGTTAATATCAGGTCTTTGATGAAAGCCTTTAGCCATGAGACGGGCTTTATATCGATCAAGCTTTCCAGAAGAAGTGTATTTAGTTCTGAATACCCATTTACAACCAATAATATTGTGTACCGAATTAGCAGGAATAAGCTCCCAAGTGTTGTTAGCGAGCAAAGCTTTGAATTTTTCATCCATGGCTCTTTGCTACTTCATGATAGGTGGTAGGTTCAGGGAGAGGTGTGGATGGCAAAAAAGGAGAGATAAGGGTCTTAGGTTTTAGATTACCTATTTGGGACCCGGTAATCATGTTATAGGTTCGAGTTAGGGCTAGTTGGGGAATAGAGGTATGAATGGCATCAACTAAAGGTAATGGAGAATTGGACATTGGAGATGGAGATGAGGATAACATCAGTGGCGATGAGGAAGTTGTGGTAGTAGATAAGGGTGAAGATAAAATATTTAGGAGTTGTTAAGATGGGATAGAATTTGGTTGATATAAGGGTGCTAGTGGGTCAGATATGGTATTATTATGGATGAGTAGTGTTGGTAAGGTAATGGAGTGTGGGTTAGTGTTTGTATATAATGGGTAAGTGGTGCATAAAGTTGTTGGATTGCATGGTTGTATGGAAGTAGGTAAAATAGGAAAGAAGGCTTGATTTTGGTTGGATGGATCAACAATGGCACTAGACTTTGGTGCAACAGTAGCATCCAACCGTTGTTGAAAATGAAATAACTGCTCATCAAAAATTACATGGCGTGAGACAATAACTTTATTAGCTGATAAATCAAGGCAATAGTAAACCTTATGAATTTTACTATAACTAAGAAAAACATATCAAGAAGAACGAGTGCCAAACTTAGAATGGGATTTGAAACATAACCAGGGATAGCAAAGACAACAAAAAATATGAAGTTCTTCATATTTTAGTGACTGATGAAATAATTTTATGAATAGTGACTGATGTTGAAGAATAGGAGTGGGTAACCTATTAATGATATGCAAAGCAGCTTCAAAGGTATATGTCCAATAAACATGAGGAACTGAGGAGTGATTTAATAGAGAAAGTCCTATCTCAACAATATACCAATGTTTTCATTTTGCAAAACCATTTTATTCAAGGGTTTATGGACAAGAAACTCGTTGGGATATGCCATTATCATTGAGATATTGTGTGAGGCTTTGAAATTCTCTGCCCCAATCAGATTGAAAACTTTTAATTGATTTTTCAAAAAAAATTTCAACGACATGCTTGAATTTAATGAAAGTGTTGAGGACTTCGAATTTATTTTTGAGAAAATATATCTAACAATATTTAATGAAATGGTCATAACAAATAACATAATATTTCTTGCCATCAATGGAAGGTATAGGAGATGGACCCCATAAATTAGAACATATTAATTCTAATGGTTGTGAAGCCTGAAAAAATGATCTATTGAACGGAAGTTTATGACTTTTACTAACAGAACAAGCATGGCATAAAGAAAATGTCTTATTACAGGATTTAATATTAGACTGTGTCAAAATTTGGCAAACTGTAGAAATAGAAGAGTGAGCAAGTCTAGCATGCCATATAGACAAAGAACGAAGAAAAGCACTAGGAGCAGGTGAAGCAGAATTCAAATGGAGAGCCAATGAATAAAAACCACCATTATTCAAGTCTATATACAGTAATTTCTTTGTGGGGATATCCTTTATTTCAACATAAGAAGGAAAGAATTCAACAGAGACTTTGTTAGCATCAGTGAAAGAAAAAACAAATAATAAATTACTGCAAACATCAAGAACATGATAAATATCTTTCAAAGAAAAAATAGAATTATTGGAAGAACAATATGAATCACCAACATGAGAAATAGGAATAGTTTTACCATTGTCAATGGTTATATCATCAGGACCATTGTGATCTTTATGATGAGAGAGGTTACTAACATCAGGAGTGAGATGATTTATTACACTCGATTCTAGAATCCATAATTATATAGGAAAGGTTACTGCAATGTGAGAGGCTGGTTTGGTGGAGAAAGAGCGATTGGTGCAGGAGAGGAGCAATTGCGTGCAATATGACCAAGACCATTGCAATTGTGGCATGTTAAATGTTTGGGAAATGGAGATGATGAAGCAGCATGGGGTGAAGAAACATAGTTAGAAGAAGACTTGTAGGGAGGCCAAAACAAATTTGAGTGCCCATGACCTTGATGAGAAGAACCTCCACATCCTCGATAGGATTGAGTCCAAGGAGTAAAAAAGGCAATTGTTAGAGTAAGGAAAAGTGGCTCATTATGTTTGGAGTCGACCGCCAGATTTTTTTCTTCACTTAAAAGAAGGACATAGAGATCATCAAAGGTGATAGAGTCCGAACGATTCTCTAATGATCGAATAAATGGCCAATATTCAAAACTAAGGCCATTAGTTATGACATAGACAAGATCATTGTCATTTATTGGGCTTTGAAGTGCAGCTAACTGATCAGCCATGCTTTTAGCTCTTTGAGTGTAAAGAGTCATAGATTCGTTAGGGAGGTGTTGAAGCTTGAAGAATACAGATTTGAGCGTGTGTATATGAGCACGAGAGCCCGATGCATAAGTGCGTGCAATTTTATCCCAAGTAGCCTTGGTTGTAATTGCTCTAATAAATTGAGGGATAAAGCTTTTAGAGATAGATCCAATGGTCCAACTAAGTACAAGTTAATCATGGAAAAACTAGGACTCGCAAAGAGGATTTGGTTTTTTATTTTCAGTTGATGAAGGAGGTGCGAGTCGACCATCAATGTGTTTGAAGAGGTCATAACTATTGAGGAGAGGAAGGATTTATGCCTACCATAGTAAGTAGTTGAAGGCATTAAGCTTAATCGGTAGATGAGTAACAACATTGGGTAAATAGGAGACTTGAAAAATAGAGGGGGAAGAAGAGTTCGTATATGTTGTTTAGGAAGAGCTTTCAGAAGAAATGATGTAGTATAAAAGCAAAAAGAGGGAAAAAAAAGATTTTAGTAGGTTGTTAAACTGTATCAAGCTTTGATACCATCTAAAATGGGTTGAACAACATAAAAAGCTCACTTTTGTATTACCATTAATGTTAAATATATATACAGCTGGTTGTTATGTATTTGACACTAATTATAACAGAATAAGGAAGGACTACTATGTTGATATACAATGCTAGCTATTTAAATAAACTAGACAATTAAAGAATGTTGGCTTTGGCTTATCCTTATCACTTCCTTTATAAGCGCATCATTCTTGTTAAGTTTTGAGTTTTAAAACTAGAATATACTCAGAGTGAAATTTTATTGGTTTTATTGTTTTGCAAGTATGGTACAAATGAAATTGCTAAGCCTTTCCAACAAGATGGGGCTCATAAATATGTTTGTTTATATTTCAAAGCAGCTAACACTAAAACTTGTATGCGATTTGATTAGTCTATCTTATTTTGCAACAAAAATTTGTCAAGTTATTATCATGCTCATTTCACATCTTAATGATTGTATTTGCTAAACCTTAACTAGTTAATTTCTAAAATCTCTACCATCTTAATGATTATATTGAGTTTAATTGTACGGAATTTTGGGTTTTTGTTAAGGTTGGTTCAAAGAGTCCCTAAGATTCCATGCCCAAAGAGAGAGAAACTTCATCCTTTGCAAATTGTACTACCTATACATATATTATATTTTTAATTTTTATCGGTCAAGTATTAAATATTTGAAAGTGTGTGTGTGTGTGTGTGTGTGTGTGTGTATATATATATATATATATATTAGCTTCAAAGTCAATAATTCAAAAATATAACAAATGTTCTTTTTCATAATTCATCATTCACTCCTAAGGCAACTCCAACCACATAGCAATTTTGTTGTTTTTGTGCAAAAATCTGCTCTAACCACACAACAAATAAGGTAGGAAAATTATTGTTTTTGAACAGTGTCCTAGCTATTTTGATGGGTACTGTTCATCACATCAACTACTATTCATCTTTTTTTTTTAAGTATAATTGAGCCAAAAATTAATTTAGAAACATATGTAAGCTCGAGGATATACTTTAGGGGCAAAAATGCACTTTACCCATTATAGACACCCAATTTCGAGACGAGGAGTTATGGATGCAACAGAGAACTCCAATGATGAACGTATCATAAATAGGTCCTCAATACTTGAAGTTTGAAGCCTCAAAAGTCTGGATACGTTTTTCAAAGAAAGGGTTTAATGTTTTTCAAAGACTGAATTGTAATACTTTTTAAGGACCTAATTGAAAATTTTAAATTTTTTCAAGGGTCTTTTTATAATTAAATGTTAAAAAAATTACGAATCAAAAATCTACAATTCCAATCGAAATTGTATTATTCCGATCAGGTCCCGCACTATTTTTCCAATTTTTTTAATTTTTAAAAATATTTTTCCTGAATTTTGATTGGTTAAAAATTTTCTAAAATTTATTTTCAAGATTTTCAGGAAATCAAGTCCTTTTAAAACAGGAACTCTTAAGTACATTGGATTAAGGTTTTTGGCTCTTTTCCTATATAAGGATGGTTTAGGCTCTTGAAGGTGGAGGCTCTTTAGACAATCTCTATTTTTTAAAAAATTCTCTCTATATTTCTTCTCCATATTTTTTGCTTTACAAGATTTTTTTCTTGAGATTTTCTTTGTTTTTAAAGCAAGAACAATAGACTTTTGAAGAGGAAGACATCAAGTTTTAAAGATCCATTAAAAGTAACGGTAATTAATAACATTCTGAGGAGCTAATCAATACAGCATCCATTCAATGATCCCTTTTTTTACTCTTTTCTTTTATTTTTATTTGATTATTTAGTTTGATTTTAATTTTATTTAATTTTTAATTTTACTTTATTTAAACTCTAATCATTATTTATTTTTATGTGTTTATGTTGGTGATTATGGAGGAAAACACATGATAATCATAATTGGAAAATCAAATCCATAAAAGATTCATGGAATGTCATGCAAAAGACCTTGTAAAGATATAGTTTCTAGGGTTTTTTATTATTGCTTTATTTTATTTATGTTTTTGGGATGTATTAGTTATTTTTATTATTTTTTTATAAGTTATTGTAATAGCACCAATAGTGAGAATAGTGGAATTATGTGTGTGATTGTATGTTTTTGTCGATTAATTGGTTAGTAAAATTAGAGTTTCAATTGGATAATTAATTAAAATCAATGGAGGAAATAGTTTAATTTAGGATTACATGTTAATTAAAATTAGGGTTTTAGAATGAATAATTAATTGGTTGTTTGATCTTTTATTTAATTTTTCTGATATATTTTATTTGTTTTTGGGCTTATTTATTTATTCTTATGTATTTTGGGCTTGTTTATTTATTTTTATGTATTTTGGGCTTTAAGCCCATATTAGATTCTAATCCACTTAAATAAATTTAGGTTTTTAGGATTAATTAATTAAAATGCATTTTAGGCCCATAATTAATTAGATTTTTAGGTTAGAGATGATTTAGGCCCATCTAGTTAATTAGACATAGGTCCACTTAATTTAATTTAATTAATTAGACTTAGCCCATTAAATTAAAGTCGTTTTATAATTTGAAGATTTAAGATCACCTTAGAATTAAAATTTGTAGAATTAGGCCCACTAATTTAAATATCTTCATAATTTGAAGATTTAGACCCATTTTTTGGAATTAAAATTAATAAACTTAGATTCATTTAATTAAAATTAAAAGGAATTAGGCCCATTAGTCTTTACCTCACTTGTAAATTAAAACATGTAGATTTAGTTCATTTAATTGAAATTAATGTATATTAGACTAACTTAAGGATTATATATTTGAATGAATGCATTATTTACTTGTATTTTCATGACTGGTTTGCCTTGGAGTTAATTGATAGAATAAAGGTTTGTATGAAATTGCATGTAAATAGAAGATAATATAGTAATTCATAAAGTAATTCTAAAAGAACACGAGACTGAAAGAAGTTGGTATTTCGTATCTAGAATCTCCTGATTGTGGTGCTAGCTTTCTTTTAGGGAATCAAGTACCACCTTTTTGTGTTGTCCTAGTTCTTACCCTGGATGGCGACTCTTTATCTCTACGTCATGTCTTTGTGACAATGGTTAGTGTGTTCTCTAGAGCCTTGAGCTTAAACAGTGTCACGGTTGCTAAAATCTTGGACATGCACTAAAGCCCGCCATCTACTCCCATTATTAAAATTCATAATTTTTGTTATAAAAAAATTTAAAAAAAAATCTATTTTTATTAAAATACACAAGTTTTATTTAATATAAACACTTCCAATTCTATCATATTTAAAAAAGATATTTATTAAAATGCTCCAAAAAGTCACCTCAACAGCTAAAATACCTTTAACTTTTTATTTATTTTTGCATGCCCAAATGTTAAGAACCGATCTTTCTTTTCCCTATTCTTCCCCCCTTCTTCTTCTTAATCTTTTTTTGACATATCCTTTAAAGCATGCAATGCCCAAGTGACTCATTTTTGTCCTCCTTCTTGCAACGATATCAACATCAACTACCCTTTTTGATTAAAAGGTGATCCAAAACATTGCGGCTTGCATTAATGGTGAATTCCTACAAATAATGATAGAGGACCAAAACATTAATAGTGATCCAAAACATGCTACTCCTTGCATTAATGGGAATTATTCTTATATGGGTGCGAATCATATTAAGAAGAAAGAGAGTGTGAAATGCAAATATAGAGGACCAATTTTTTCATTTCAAATCCATTTTGTTCTAACTTCAATATATTGTGTGTATTTAGTTGTTGTCATTGAGGTTGTTGGGTTGTGGTTTTCTGGGTTTCCAATTAGGACTATAATTGCGTCTTTATTTTTTTCATCCGCTACTTATATTGTTGTAGCAATTGGAGTTTGGGTTTTAGGTTGGGTTTTTTATAAGGCTTAGGTTTAATATATTTTTTTGTACTATAGTGGGTGTTCTGGTTCAGGCTTTGTTTTCTTGGAGTAGTTTAGAATTCTGTATATTCAGGTTTTGTAGCTTTTTTGTGTGTTGATTTCAGTATGTTCTTTTTTGCATTGCATATGTTTGTGAAAATGCTTATGTGAAGTGTTGCTAGGCATTTAGTTGTTTGCCATATGGCACCCCTGAAGAAAGTATCATTGAGAAGATTGAAAAAATCACAAAACCATTAGCACAAAAACAAGTTTAAAGCCAAGAACAAATGAAATGAAGGGTAATAATAAAATTGTCTCTTTCATTCTCATGGAAACATCTCTATTGATTTAAAGAATAGCACGTCAATTTACATTGGGCTTATTTTGTTATTAGTTACAACTAGGAAATTGTTGATCCTTCACTTAGTGATATTATTCAATAGGTGAATTTACCATGAGATAGTGCAGGCGAACTAGTGTTTAACATGATGACTTGAGTGGTAGATATGAAATTCTATTAGGCAATAGTACCTCCAAACATATTATATTCTCTTTTTCACTTATTAGTTAAAATTATAATGGAAATATAGAAAGAATCACATTTAGAGTTCATATCACAAATTATACTCTGCTATGAACTATGAGATACAATAGTTGTTATAAGAATTCTTTATGCTCAGGCTCATTTTGGATGCTAAAGATAATGCAATTCAATTTTATTTTGAGTAAAATAAAGTTATAAATAGTTTTTGCATTCTCTCTTCTAGTTTTTTTTTAATATTAATAGCCAGCTTGTAATTTCAATCAACTCTATATATTTGAAGATATATCAAAGCATCTCAGGATTTCAGGAAAGAGGTACAAGTAAATACAAGAAAGATAAAAGTTAAAAAGCTACCATATGTTGTTGCACAACAAGAAACGTGGTGTTGCTTTTGAGATAGAGATGGATGACTTTTTTTTTTCTTTTAACTAGTTGGCAAGTGGATTGTAAATAGGATTTCCAAATTTCACTAGCTAATGCAACCTTTTCTTTTTGGTTTAGCGTCAAATACGTCAACTTCTTTAAAAAATATACATTTTTTTAATATTTGACCACATTACATTATGGGCATATGGATCATAGCTATACAAAATGAAAAAATGAATTTGTAGATAAAAAAAAGGCATGGTCTTCACTTTGTTATCGCTCATATACATAATATTCCATTTCAACTATTGAGATGTTTGAATAAAGTATTGATGGAAGCCTCTAATCTTTCTGTAATAACATGATATTTTTAAATATTTTTATACTGTATCGGGATATGCAGTATTAATAATTTCAATATATATATTTGACTATTTAATTATTTTGCTAATAATTAATGTTATTTTAAATTATTTAAAGTTTTCTACGTAAATAAATTTCCTAAGACCTATTATTTTGGGAAATAATATCTAAATAATAATTTATTTATTAATGTTAGTTTATTTTATTAAATTGCATGGTTTCATGTATAATTAAAAATTTGAATATTATATATATATATATTATGATTATTAGGGTTTAATATTTAAACTATATATAAATATATTATAATTTTTATTATTATTATGTATGTTGTATATGTATATGTATATGTATATATATATATATATATAAGATAAGTGTGTGGTGTGTATTTATTTTGTATATTATAAAGTTTTAATATTAAAATATAAAGTTATATATATATATATATATAAACTAAACTATCTTCTTCTTCCTTACCCCCCCTCCCGAAACCCACCCCCCCACACCTCCTCACCGCTGCAAGTCCGACCACCTACCGTCGATGTGTCTCCCGGAGTGCCGCCGCCTTCCCCAGCTACTCTGCCACCCTCCTCCACCCTCTCCAGCGCCGGTGGTTACCGTGGAAGCTGAGGAAGCCAAAAATCAACTCTCCTCCGTTCAAGGCATTTTTCGATCACCAAATTTGGTGATTCTGGTGCTGTTGAGCTCCTAGAACTCCATAGAAGCTGATTCCAAGCTTCCTTTAGCTTGAAAACTCGATTTGGTAAGGATTTGAGCTTGATTTCAATTTCGGCCATTTTAATTTCTTGATTTTTTTGAACTTCGATCTTTGATATTCAAGCTTAATTCCTTCATAAAAGTTGATTCTACTAGCTTAATCTACATCCTAGAATTTTTGGAATTTATTTTGATTTTTGTGAATTTTTATTATTTTATTAATATTTTCTAATTTTCGTAAATTAATTAAATAAATTGTAGAATTATGATTTTTGGTGTTTATAGTGGTTGAAATTAATTTTATAATTAAATTTATAATTTTTGTGATTTTTGTGTAATTAATACAATTTTATTTAGTTTATGTGAATTTTGGAAATTTAGGTTAAATGTGTATTTTGTTAAGATTAATTGGTTAATTGAGCATAATTATTGATTCTATTGAATTATATATTGAGAAAATAATTTTTGAGTAATTATATAATTTTTAGTGAATTTTTGAGTAATTATAATATATTATTTGAATTTTTATATATTAGGGGTATTTTGGTAATTTGGTAGTAATTTTAGTTGAATATTAAGTTTAATTGGTTTTAATAATTATTTGAGGTATAAAAATGATTTTTACAAATTATTTACTATTTTTAACTAATTAAAACTATTTTTCAAAATTTATTTTCAAATTATATATAATATACTATTTTTGTAAATAAATGAGTTTTTAGTGATTTTTAATATGTTTTTGGGCTAATTAAGTAATTTGGATTTATAAAATGAATTTCTATTAATATCAGTGTATTTATCGTGAAATATCGGTTTTTAATAATATTATATTAATATTAGGGTTTTAGGTAATTATTATCGATGAAATAATTATTTTTAGTGTTTTAATATCTAAATTGCTATATTTTGGTATATAAAGGGTATTTTTAGTATTTTTGAAATTTTTATGTATTCTGTGTATATCTTGCAAATTGTGAACCTCAGTCAATGGAATGGTAGTTTGGGAATCCGACCGAGGAGGGATATGGATATTTGTATTCAAAGTGTGTTTTCTTACAGGACCAACTCTACTTTTTAAGTAGAGAGATGTCCGCTTTACATAGGAGGTTCTGTCGAATTTTTAGTAGAATTCTCATAAAACGTGACATTCGGTCAAATTCCTATTCCTTATCTGTGTCTAGAATTCTAGATCGAGTTTCTAGAAAATTAAGTTAGATTTATTCTAATTTCGTGTTAATATTTTATTTGTTTAGTTATGCTGAAACCGATGTCTAGTAGACCAGGCCCGTCGAACCAGTCTCGTGGAGCGCACAACTGTGAGTTATTTTTTTATATATACGAGTATTTAGGTTGCATGTTTTTAGAAATGTATATTTTAATTGTATGAATTATGCATAAATGATTTAATAAACGCTTAAGTATATCTTAGGTATACTTTTAGTATATTTTTTTATATATCTTGAATTAAATGCATGTTTTCCCTTTAATTTATACCTAAGTTGTTTTTAAGTATATATATGGTTTATTTTTGGTTTATTTTATAATTGAACTGAATTTGTTTGACATATATATACTTGGTTTATTTTTGGTATATTTCCAGTATATATATGAATTATATTGCCATTTAAATTAATGTCATGCATCATTATTTTACGAATGTCTGAGTTTATTTTAAATGAAAGATATCAATAGAACGTGCTACCTAGTGGGCAGCACTAAGACCGAGTACATACCGGTACGATGATAGAATTTAGGTTAAATTACTAACCTATTGGTGGATTATGACTTATTGATTGATTTGATTAATATGATTAAAATTGATGTGTTTGAGAGTGTGATTGTTAGAGCTCGGTTGACCAAGTGTCTCGGGGCCAATCACACTAACAGTCAGACTGCTGGAGCTCAGTTGACTTAATATCTCGGGGCCAATCTACTATCCAAATGGAACAAGTGAATTTATTTGGAATAAGTGAGCCTGTATGGCTAGAGTGTTTTCTAACACTATTTGAGGTTGCGATCATTTAAGGCTCTATTTAATCCTTCATAAACTAATATTTTTCAGTATTATATAAAGTGATTTCAGCATCTGTGTATATTTACCTGTATATATATTTATTATATATATTTTGTTAAGTGTCTGCATTTGTCATTTAGTTATGCGTGTATATATATTATAACAATTCACTCAGTGAGGTTTGACTCCCCTCTGTTGATATTTTCATGAGAGTCTTCGTCCTCAGACCTCAGTAGCAGGCCTATACGCCGGATTTCTTTTTCTCCGGCTTTATTATGTAAACTGCTTACTTGAGTTTATTTTGTATTCTAGACACTGCAGTAGTTGTGGTAGTGAGTTGTATTTATAATTATGTACGTATAAGATTTTAAATTCAGAGTGCTACTCTAAAAGATTTGTACTTAAAAGATTTCTATTTATATATGAGATGTGATTAATATTACTAAGGGAAGTGAGAAATTATTATTTTACTTTGAGATTTAATTTCTGCTACATAATATTTTATTCATTTTATTATATTGCATGCTTTATTTTTAAAGCTTGCTACGGGTTCTGGATTCGAAAAAATTCCCGTTCCCTAGTGTCGGTCATGACCCCCTGTTTTGGGTCGTGACACTTTCCCTTGCAGTTGCACATTAAACTGTCTATTGAAATAATAAACTAAATATATATATACATATATGTCAATCAAATATTTTTATTTAATTTATAGATCAAAACTTTTGAATTCAATGTTATATTATTATAATATATATTTGGTCCCTTTTCTTTAAAGTTTATTAGAAAAAAAACAAGATATATAAAAATGGGGTTGGAATGTGTCCATATCTTAAAAGGCATGTATGCATGTTATGTATATAATGTGTCACTAAAACAGAAAAAATGAATCGGAACTAAAAATAAACCAAAAAGATACAAAAAATGAATCAAAAACCAAAAAAAAAAAACAAAAGGATACAAAAAAATGAATCGAAAATGAAAAATAAATGAAAAATAGATTCAAAAGAAAATCAAAATAATAACTCTACTTCAACTATGGAATATTTGGATATAAAATAAAGATTGAATAAATACATCAAACATACAAAAAGAAACTCTGTGATATAACTACATTGCCATTAATAAAACAAAAAGGTATCAGAAGCCAAAAAAAATGATACAATTTAAAATAAAAAAGTATCAGAAACAAAAATGATACTAAATTATAAATGCAGCATAAAACAACAACATCCTTTTATGGCTCAACAACACTAAAAAATATAAAAGCATATTAATTTTTTTTAAAATATTCAATTACAATAATTACAACCTGCTTTAATTACAAAGAAAATTTTTAGCTTTAAGTTATAATATATGCTTTTGTTTATTTTCAGTTTCCTATACAATAACAAAAGGAGACTTTGAGATATAGGCAGGTCTGTGCTACCTCTTATGTGGAGGACAATTGAAAAAATCATTTTCAGCATCTTGAAAATACAAAATTAAATCAGAAATCAAAAAGAAACAAAAAATAAATTACAAAGAACTAATAACAATATATACCACACAACACTCTTCATATTTTGTCCACTGCAACCACCAGAAACAGAATCACCATTTTCAACACCTTATTCAAAAAATAATATATATATATATATATATATATATATATATAAAGTATTTATAAAACAATGCATGCTAGCCGCTTTTAACAAAACCCAATAAAAATTAATTTAATGATACTATGAGATTTTTAACTATTTTATTTATAGGATTATATAATTTGTATTTATTTTGGTTTATTGGAATTAAAAAATTAACATTTATAAAATAATGGTAAATTTATTAAAAAAATAAAGAGAAATAAAAAATAAAAAAGAGGGAATGAAGAAATAAAAAAAATAGATTGTATTTCAACATAACATGTCAAAAAATTTATGAAATAAAATCCCAAAAAATATATGTTGGCTAATGCTACATTAATATAAAAAGGTAGAAAAAACAAGAAAAAATGAGAAAATAAAAATTTTGAAAAAAGATGAAAAGAGAAATTAAAAAAAAAAAAGAAAGGAAGGAGGAAAGAATAAAAAGAAAATAAAGGAAAAAAGAGAAATAATAAATAATAAAGAGAAAATAAAAATAAAAAAAAGGAGGGGAAAGAATAAACATGAAAAAATAAAAAAATAAAAGGAAAAAAATAAAATTTTAAAAAAAGAGAAAAATGAATAAGGAAGGAAAAAAATAAAGTAAAATAAAAAATGGTGCATATTTGTAAATAAAATGGGTATTCATATAAATAAATGGATAAAATTAGTAAATAATGAAAATTTGCAGTGTTTTGATTAATAAAATAAAAAAATACCCATTTTTGTAAAAATCTCTATTTGAAACACTACTTATTCTTTTCATAAAAAAATTATATCTTTTATTTTAATATAAACATTCTCTTTATTCAAATAAAACATTTTTCTTTTTTTGAATATATAAATATATATTATGTAACTTTATTTTTATGAAATTTTTAATAATTTGATTTTTTTAAATTAATTTTATTGTTTATGAAAATTTAATAATTTACTGGTTATGAATCTGCGTTTTGCACGGACTGTAAATAATATAAATAATGTGAAATAAATAATTAAATAATTTTAATAAATTAAAATTACAAATTAATTAAATACCAAGTGAGAATATTAAGAGTGCATATTATTTTTACTATGCATAATAATAATAGTTATTGAATAAATAAAAATAAAATAAATATAGAAAATAGGTGAGAAATTATAATATTTTTACTTTTTAGATTAAAAAGGAAAAGTATTTTTATTCGAATAAAAGATAATATTTCAATTAAAATAAAAAAATATTTTTTCTTATGGAAAGAAAAGGTGATGTTTCAAATATAATATAATTGAAGGGTTTTATATCAAATAAAATATGTGTATTTTAATAAAAAAAAAAAGGATTTTTAAATATTTTATTCAAAAATATTGTGAATTTTAATAATTTAACACATAAATATTTTAGGAGTGAATGTTGAATAATGAAATGTGACATTTGTCAAATTTTTTATTTAATAACTTTAGAGCTCAGCATATATATATATATATATATATATATATATATATATATATATATATATATATATATATATTATTTTAATTATTTCATATATATTAACAGTTGTTTTTTTTTTAAATAATTATACAGTTTATACATTATTCCTTATTTACTAAATAAGGTTAATAATTTAACTATCACATTTGTAAATATTATTTCCTTAATAATTACACTTGTAATTATTACACTTTTATATTTTTAACTCTAATTCAAACGCATCCTAAAAATAAAAAATATATAATTTTTACATATTTTTTATATTTATTTTTTTATTTATTCAATAATTACAAATAATAAGCACTCACACTTTTTGGCAAGACCCAAAACAGGGGTCATGACCGGTGCTAGGGAACGGGAATTCTTTCGAATCCGGAACCCGTAGTAAGCCTAAAATAAAATAAAAACATGCAATAGTAATAATAACAACACAATTAAGTAAATATTATGCAGCGGAATAAAATCATAAATATCAAAATAATATTTCCACCAAATGAAATTAAATCAAATCCTCATCTCATATATAAATAAACTTTTAATACAAATACAGTTTAAATATTTAAAGTACATAACTCACATAAATAAATACATAATCTCCACAACTGCTTACAACTATTGCAGTGTTTAGATTAATAAAAAAAATAAAACTCAAGTGAGCAGTTTACATAATAAAGCCGGGGTGGAAGAAATCCGACGTAAGGGTCTGCTACTGAGGTTTGATGAAGATGACTCTCCTGAAAAATAGTCAATGAAGGGGAATCAGACCTCACTAAGTGAATTACTATAATATATATACATGCATACTAAATGACAATGCATATAGTCAATAGTATATATATAATAAGTATATATACAAGTAATTACACACAGATGCAATAAAATCATTTTATATATATTTTACTGAAAATTACTGTTTATGAAGGATCAAATAGAACCCTAGAAAATCGCAACCTCAAAACAGTGTTAGACAACACTCTAGCCATACAGGCTCACTTATTCCAATATATTCACTTGTTTCATTTAGACAGTAGACTGGCCCTGAGACACTAAGTCAATCGAGCTCCAGCAGTGTGATTGGCCCCGAGACACTTGGTCAACCGAGCTCCAGAAATCACACTCCCAAATCATATCTCACACAACAAATAATCAAATCCAATCAATATCCACAAATGGTTAGTAATATAGCCTAAATGCTATCAGCGTACCGGTACGTACTCGGTCCTAGTGCTACCCACTATGTAGCACGTTCTATTGATATCTTTCTTTGAAATATAAAACATACATTCATAAAAATAAATGATGCATGAATTTAAATATAATAGCAACAATAACCATATATATACTAGAAATATATCAAAAGTAAACCAAGTATATTTCAAGTATATATATGTCAAATAAATCCAATTAAATTACAAAATAAACTAGAAATATATTCAAAAACATTTTAAACATAATTCATTAATAAAACATGCATATAGTTTAAAATATACCGAAAATAAATCAAAAGTAAACTAAAATAAACTCAAGTACTAATTAATACCATTATGCATTTTTAGTCAAAATAAAATATAGATTTCTAAAATCATGCACCCTAGAGCATATATATATATAATAGTAACTCACAATTATTGCACTCCTCGAGATGGGTCCGATGGGCCTGGTCCACTAGGTCTCGGTCTCGGCACAACTAAACAAATAAAAGACCACAGAATATCATAATACATCTACAGAAGTTTTAAAGACTCGCTCTAGATTACTAGACACAGAATTAAATCAAAATTCGATCGGACATCACGTTTTACGAGAATTCTATCGAAAATCCGGCAAAACCTCCCCTATAAAATGGACATCTCTCTACTCAAAGAGTAGAGCCGGCCCTGTAAAGAAACACACTTCGAAAATAAACGCAGAATACAACCAAAATCCCTCGGTCGGACTCCAAACTACAAATCACCGACCGAGGTTCACAATTCACGGAATATTTACAAAATATCGAAAATACCCTTATATACCAAAAATACATTTTATAAGTAGAAATTACTTAATTAACCCTAAAACACAGTAAAAACCGATGAAAACTCATTTTATTAGAAAAATCGTATATTATATATAATTTGAAAATAATTTACGAAAAATAGTTTTAATTAGTTAAAAATACTAAATCATTTGTAGAAATCATTTTTTTACCCTAAATAACTATTAAAACTAATTTAATTACATTTTTAGCCAATTTAGTGTAAAATTACCAAAATATCCCTATATATATAAATATACTAAAATTAATCCAAAAATTCACCAAAAATAATATAATTGCACAAAATTAATTTTCTCAACATATATTTCAACAATATCAATAAATATACTCAATTAACCAATAAATTTCAATTAAACACATAATTAACCCTATTTTATCAAAATTACATAAACTAAATAAATTCAAAATAAATACATAAAAATTCAAAAAAATTATAAATAAATTTCTATAATTCATTTAAACACCTATATTATCATAGAACAAATTTCATAATTTAATTAATTAATTTTCGAAAATTAGAAAATAATAATAAAATAATCAAAAATACCCAAAAATCAAAATAAATTCTAAAAATTATAAAAAAATTCCCACATGAATATTAAGCTACTAGGATCATAGTTTGTGAAGGAATTTTCCATGAATCAATCAAATTGAAGCTCAAAAAAATCAAGAACCCTAATAGGCTGAAATTGAAAAATTGAAACCTAGACAAATCTAGACCATTTTAAGTGAAAGAAAGCTTGGAATCACACTCACCGGAGCTCAAGGAGAAGATAGAGACCGGCGGTGTCGAAAATGGTGGCCGGAATCACGTCGATCGACGTTAGCTTCAAGTTTCGGCTTCTCGGGTTGTTGCAGCGTTCACCGGCGCCGGAGAGGGTGGAAGGAGAGGCTAAGCAGCTAGAGGAAGGCGGTGGACGTCTGGCAAGCACTCTGAATGACGGTGAACGGAGTCGCACAGTGAGGGGAGAGGAGAAGGGCGTCGGGGAAGAAGAAGGAGGGGTGAGGGTATTTTTTGTAATTTTAACAATATATATATATATATATATATATATATATATATATATATATATATATATAACTTTAACTTTAATTATAATATAATATTTCAAATAATTGTGTACCACAAATAATAAATATATAAAAATATACATATACATATACATACATGCCCCATATTAATAATAAACTATATAATATATACATAATCAAATATTAATAATAAACCCTAAAATTATTATATATATGAATATATATATGCATGTATATATATGTATCCTAATATGACAGTTAAAATAGTGCATGAACTCATGCAAATGTGTAAATCTATTTAAAATAATTTATATTAAATTATTTACGTGTCAATTTCTCCGAAAATATAATTCTCGAAAAAATTTCACGTAAAGTACTTAAAATAACATAAAATAATTAAAATAAGGTTTAAATAAATATCAAACTCATAAAATATCATAAATATACATAAAAATTATTAACATTACATATCCCGATGCAATATAAAAATATTTAAAAACTCGAGATATTACACTTTTATATTTGATTAATTTGTAGATTTTAATTTATTAAAATTATTTAATTATTTATTTTAAAATAAGATAATAATTTTTTTCTCAAAATTTTAAAGTTAATTGCACCTTTTTTCTTATACTCAATCCCCAAAAAAAATGCACCTTTTTTAATTGTTGGTGTCATTTTTGCCTCAAAATCTTCAATTTATTAATTTTTAGTGCTGCCAGCATAATTGAATATTCTAGGCAAATCTCATAAGATTTTTCTGCTTCCACTTAACCCTTTTTAAGATTTTACGCAAAGGTTAGCATGGATTAAGTTTGGTAAAAGTGAGATAATTGCAACTGCGCCCAACATTGCTTAATTATTTTTCTAGTAGTTAACATCGTGTTTAAGTAGTTGTTTTTTAAATTTGCACTTTTTTTATAGTTTGTGTTAAAAATTAATCATCTATATTGATTATTAAAAAAAACATAGAGTTGGAGATGATTCCAATAAAATATATATTATATACTTCTACAACCAAACACAAAAGGAGAATTTTTGAGTTTTTTTTTTTTTTGAAAATAAGAATTTTTGAGCTTTGGGTATTTTATTTTATTTTCTTCTAACGCTAATATATTATCAATGCAAACCATACATAAAACCAAAAGGTTCAGTTGGGGCATATGGTGGGGATAATTCAACTCACACTTTCGGCTCTTTGACAGCTATATATATATATATATATTCTAATTGATAATTGCATGAATAGTTTGTTCTTGTGGCCTCTATTCTTACCTTTGATTTAGCTTTTCATTAACTTTTCAATTTATATGTCATTTTCAATTAATAAAATTTTCTAACTCTTATCAACTTGTCATAAAATTCTTGTTTTGCAAACCCACTTGTTCTTTTGGTTTATGGCCTTTATTAACCACACATTGTTACACTCTTATGCTCCTTTTTATTTGTCGTTTTAGAAAAATATAAAATTTCATTTAGTTATCACTTTTATACGATTAATAAAATTTAATTTTTCTTATCAATTTTGTCCTTATCTTTATAAGTTTAAAGTTATTAATGCTTAATACAAATTTGTATTCTTTCAAAAACCAAAGGTACTTTATTCTCTTAATTCATTTTTCTTTTAAATTCAAAACTAATTAATTATTTTTTAATTCAAATAAAACTCTCTAAAACGACATATAAAAGAAACGGAGGAAATATGAATTTTATTCAACTTTTCATTTTTTTTCATACCTTAGTTGTTCAAACTTAATCAATGTTACTTATTCAAACCTAATGGATGTGAACTCTTTTTTTTTTTTTCAAATGGTTAGATAATATTTATGTTAGTTTTATATGCTTATTTAGGTCAATTTATTGATTTAGATAAATTTAAAAATATATTTCTGCATTCAGCCGCCCATCATCGGTTGTGAAACTGAAATTTTGAATAGAAGAAATAGAACAATATTGTAGGTAAAGATTTTAGTTGCCAAAGTTGAAAATTAGCATCCATTGGATAAAAAATTGACAAAAAAAGAAAAAGTGCTTTTTTCTTTTTTTCTTTTTTTTTTTTTTCTAATATCATATGTGTTCATGCATTTACATGCCAACTCTTGTCTGGTTTTCATTAGAAAGTTAGTGAAGGATGTTGGAAAAATATTGGGTAGGAGGCAGAAAATGCTAAGAGATTATAGAGAATCCAATGATCCATTTATTGGCTATTTGAACCATACCCATTTGTTTGACTTTTAGAGAGCCTTCCCCAAAAAAATGACAATATATCACATGCTACAAACTATTTTTCAGTTCTTTAGGTAATAAAAATTATTTGAATACAAACAATTTTTTTTGTTAGACATTAGTCGGCTTCTTGCGGATGGATAGACAAATAGAATTGATGCCTTCCTTATCATAGTCCTATCACCAAAGTAACATAACTTTCTAGGAGTATTCAATTTCTACACAATTAAACAAAATTTCAAAATAATTTCTACTTAAATTTTATTTTTCTATTATTAAATAAAAATTTTATTATTACAACTACCAATTATTATAAATTAAACATATTATAGTTCAATTATTTATCCAACAGAAATAATTTATTTTGAATATTAAATTTATGAAAAACTTCTAAAGTATCCTTGGAAAGAATATTATAAGTGGGATAAAAAAAATATATTCTAGAATGAATAATACATTTTCATATTTAGTGTATATATATTTTAAATTAATATATATTTAACTAATAAATATATTAATAATTTAATACTTTGGAATACAAATATAACATAAGCTCGGAATCAATTCAAGAAAAATTCAAAACTGATTCAACTATTGTCAAGTCGAGTTATACTTCGAGTTACTCAAGTTGGCTATCAAATCTAACTCAAACTTCTAAATATAGGACTCGATAGGTTTGTGAAACTAATTAAACTTGTACAATTTATTATTTTGTCTTTTTATTTCAATATAATAATAAATAAAATTATCAAACTGAGTTAAATTTAAATATATTAAAATATATATTCTTAAATTTTTTTAATTAATCTAACTAAATTTAAATATATAAATTATTTAATCAAATCGAATTTAAACTTTAAAAAAGAATTTGATTGAATTTGAATATAATTAAAAAATTAAATTCAAATCTTAAATTTACAATTAAAATCAAAAGTAAATTTAATAATATGTCAATTCGACTTGACTCGATTATCTCAAATGCATAATTTAGATAAAAAGAACAATTTCCCAAAATGTTAATGAAGGAAGGTTAAAAAGGACGTAGCGCCACCTTGGATTCAAAGTCCAAAGATCATAGATAGTGACTTGAATTTTATCACCACAATTAGGTCCATTGAGGTTACTCAAGTAGAATCCAATAACATTGGAACAGGTGGTGGAGTATTCATGTGCCATCTGCCAGTTTGGGTGGTCCCTTTACCAGATTACCAGCCCTATCCTCCTTCTTCTTCCAACTAAACCATAATTTTAATTCTTTTTTTTTTATAAAAAATCAAATTTTAAAATAATTATAAATATTTTTTATAGTTACTTAATGTTAAAATAAAAATATAAATAAATAATTTCTCTTTGACTTTATTTTTTATTTTTAACTTTATATTTTTATTTTTTAAACAATTAAACTAAGCATTTTGTCATTGTTTTATAATATTTACCACCTTATAGGGGGTTTGCTTGGAGTTATTAAAAAGGAATAAGGATCAAAATGCCTCATGAACTTTTCATCCAGGGTCAAATAAACCACTTTAAACTTTTGAGAGTCAGTTTAGCCACTAAATTTTTCTATAAAGCTTAAATTATTGCTAAATAACATATTCAGCTCCTTATTTTTGGTAGATAGATAAAAAGTCACTTAACAAATTATAAATATCTCCATAATATTTTTAATAATTAAGAAATAAGTCTTTATTTTAGTAAAATAATTTTTTATCATCGATGCATATTATGAGTATTGATCCATAAAGATAATCAGTGATTGTAATTAAATAAAAATTAATATAACGGTTCTAATTTTATTTGTATAATATAAATATTTATACCGGAGCAAGAGTCAATAATAAAAAAATCTCATTATTTTTTTTATCTAAGCTAACGATGTGAATCTTTTTTTTTTTTATTTAAGCTACTAACATTTTTAATACAATTCAATCTGAAAAAAATTATAAAAATAATAAAAATATCTTAATAATAACTTTAATATGACTATATGTACCATTTATATATGAAATATTATTAAAGCAAAAATAATTTCTACCACCGATGGATTGTTTGTTAGTTAGCAAAAGAATCTCACCATTCAATGCTCATACATAATTTGCTTCCAAAAGAATAAACTAAGCTAATCGTGATTAAATTTTGTAAGCACCTCACAATACTTTTTTTTTAATTTTAATTGCATGAAAGATCAACCAACATAATAAAAAATCTTGTTTCTTGTTACAGGGAAATATGTCAACTTCTTATTGGTCCATATCTCCAAACAGCTTTTGCAGCTACTGGAAGGACACAACCAGCCAACAATCCCTTTCATAAGTGGTCCCCACTAAATTTCAGATGCTCTCCTACATGCGCCACTGTTCCTAATTTCCGCACATCACCTAATCCCCGCCGTTCGATCATCATACCGTCCCAATCCTCGAAATCTTAATATTCCACTAACAAAAAAAATAATAAAAAAAATTTCTTCACGCAAATGTTCCCCCACGCCAACCTTTTTTACTGCTTTATACCATCAAGCGTGGCGCTACGACATTGGATGATACGCCAGGCCAATCATAGCAAGCTAAAAAGTAAACTTATCACGATATTTTGATCAAATTGAATCGAAAAAAGTAATAAAAAATCATGACATTTTGATTAAATCGAAACAAAAAGAAAATATCGTGATAATAATGAGAAAAGAGCAAAAGAAGACAAAACATCACGTGTCATTTCTCCTATGTGGTCCCCACGAACAGATTTCTCAAAATCTAATAATAAAATGAAATAAACAAGTTGAAACCTTTCTTTCTTCGAACAGAAATTTCCAGTTGCACAAATGATGTCCGACAAAATTGACATAAAAGCCCCGAAGTTTTTATCTAAATTACATTCATATGCCATTCACCATTTCTGAAAACACAGTTGACAATCCTTTTTAACAGCATACCAGACCAAAGAGATTATAATTAAAGCCACAACAATAACATTAACAATCATATTAATAGTGATAATTATAATCATAATCATAATCATAATAATCTTTCATTTCAAAGGAGAATTGAAAAAAAAAAAAAAGAAAAATTTATAGAAAAATTTTGATCTTGATCTTGATCCTGATCTTGGATTTTAATTTTTAATGACGGACTCTGATTCTTGGATCATCCATCTCTTTCCCTTCCTCTTCCTAGAATCTCTCCTCTATGAGGGCAAATAAAAAGAGAAACGATCATATCATATTAGATCGAGAGTATCGATCTTGTTCTCTGTTCATGTTTTTGAATTTTTTTGGTTCTTTTTATCAAACTCTAACAATCTTCGCTGCTTTAACCACTGGATTTTCTCTAGCGATAGCCTCCCGGCCGGCGGTTTTGTAATCGTAGCTGCAATCATGACGATCGGAGTACCGGTGTTCCCAGCAAAACAGCTCACCACACCGACATCGAAATCCGGTCAAACCTACCCTCCTCCTGCAACCTGAGCATCGATTCACCTCCTTCTTAGCCACCGAGACATCGTTTTTATCCCGATCCGACGTCGTATCCACCTTTTGACTAGTTTCCAGTTGCGGATCTCTCATAATCAGACAAGATATGCTAGATCTCGGCGATGTAGTCAAGATCCCACCACCAGATGAGCCAAAAGAACCTGATATCGTTTTAGCTGTCGTGACTGCGGCTGTGGTGGTAGGTGTTACCATGGGAGTTGCAGTCGTCGTGACGGTGGAGGAGGAGG
This sequence comes from Mallotus nudiflorus, assembly GCA_947683625.1. Taxonomy (NCBI): domain Eukaryota; kingdom Viridiplantae; phylum Streptophyta; class Magnoliopsida; order Malpighiales; family Euphorbiaceae; genus Mallotus; species Mallotus nudiflorus. The sequence goes on from CANTUR010000184.1 coordinate 2,795,186, forward strand.
AAGAGGAAGAATTAGAGGTGCTGGTGGTAGCGCTGAAACATTTCTGACACATGTTGTTGGTTGCAGGATTGCCTGTGACTCCACAATTGTTAACGCACAAGGTAAGTGCTTCTGGCACCACCTTGAACTCCGTCTCTTCTTTCTCCGTCTTTTGAGCCATGCTTTTTCGTTTATTGAAAATCAATATCTTTGTTCTTGATCGATATTGAGCTTGAAATGGTAATAAAAAAATTTCAAGAAATGAAAGAGGAAACCTGAAGCCTAGCTTTAGTATCGAAATCTCAAATTATTTTTTTCTGTTGGTTCAGAGAAGAGAGGATTGGAGAATGGAAAGGGTGGAAATATTGAGGGGAAAGGAGCGAGGGTGGGAGGGGATATGAAGGAAAGGAGAGGTCGGTAATGGCGAAGGAATATGGGCCTCATAGAGACGCGTATCAAACATTTCTTTTTAGACTTTGTTGGAGTGATTTTACAGAAATGACCTTTTGATTTTGGAGTAATTACCTGTTTTTTTTATTTTTTTGTTTGGTTTTTTGTTCTAGATTTGGGTTCTGACGTGTTACTCGTCATTATCGAGAAAAGTATACAATGTAGCTTGCTTATTTTATGCCACTGTGGGTCCGACTTTTTTAACCACTTGATTCCCCTGTTGCCATGCTTAATTAAAAAGCCTTTAATTATTTATTTATTTATTTTGCCTGTGGTCATTGCTTTGATATGGAAAGACTATTTTGTTTTAATTTTAATAATTGCTTTTGTTGTATTGTAAAGATGAAAAGTAAAATTTTTTTTAAAGGTAAATATTACTATGAATTTGGTTGATAAAATGCAGTAATTTTACATTAATAATTATAAAACCCGATCATTAACAAATTCTTTATGTTTTGTTTGCCAATTATAAAATCCAATATTTTCTCTTAAAAAATTAATTACAAAGAGTTTTATTTAAGTTAACTGTGAAGTTCTAGATATTACTAAATTAATGATCCAACTATCAATTTTTATAATATAAAAAAATTGAATTTGAAAAAATGAAAAATATATTGAATTTATAATTTTTAAGAATTTAAATTACTTTATAAAAAATATAGAAGATAAAAAGGTGTTTCATAAATTAAAATATATTTTATTACTAATTAATATTGAATGATAAAATTACTTTTATTTAATAATAATTAAAATAAAATAAAATAAAAATAATTAAAAATAAAAGAAACTATAAAATTTTCCGGATGAAAATTATGTTTCAGCGGTTCCTTGGACCTTAAAATCTGAATTTGTACGTTGACTAGACGACTATGAATCGCATGAGATTCATGCATCTATGAAATTTGCATGTTTCTCTTAATCCCATTCTTTTCTTTTTATAGACGAATTATTTAATTCTAATTTTATTTTATTTAATAATATAACTTTATCTCAAATTTTATAATTCAAAATTTTAAAAGTTAAACTTTAGGGACAAAAAAAATCTTAGTGAGAAAAGATAACACAAAAAATATATGAAATTTGAAGTATGAATAAAGATGCAAATGGTGAAATTTATATTACACTTTATTAGAAAATGAACATATTTTATGTTATAATATTTTTATAATATATAAAATTTTATAAACTTTATTACAAAATGAACATATTTTATGTTATAATATTTTTAACCTCTCAAAATGGAAATAGCTAATATAAGAATATCACAAAATTTGAGAGGTTAAATATTATTTTCATTTTAATAAATTATTTCTAATCATAATTTTTTATTTTCAAAGAGTGTTAAGTGTTATAAAATTTATTTTTAATAGAAAAAGTAAAAAATTTTATTTAAGTCCAACAGATCCATGAATTTCATTTTATTTTTTTTCTATTTTTATTTTTTTTCATTTTTTGAGTATTTTAAACCAAATGAAATATTTGGTACGTATATATTTATTTACATAATGCAGAACTATATATATATATATATATATATATATATATATATATATATATATATATATATATATATATATAGTTCAAAAAACCACGAATAAAAATATAATATATTTTCTATGTGAAGTTGATAAAATATTGAACTTATAAATTAATAACGTAAAAAATAATTAAGTTATTTACTATTAATGAAGTATATATTTATTTTATTTTGTATGGAAAAATAATTGAAATAGAGGAGCTAACAATTTCGAAAGCTGGAAAAGTCCAAACGTATATGCAATCAATCTTATGGCAGCCAGTTCCATAGAAAAATAGAATTAATAATAACATATACATAAAAATTTATATGTTTTTTATTTTAAATTTAAACGTGGGAGGAAAGGCAATAATTAATCTTTTAACCTATTAATGATTTAAACGAAATTATACCACTTTACTATTAATATATATGTTATTAATTAAAAAATAAAGTTAAAAAATAAGTCTCTGCATGTAAAAAATAACTCTCTGCATGTGACAATTCAAATTAACTATCTACTTTATATTTAAACAAAAAAAATTGTTAATTTTTTAGTTCTTAAGTTTATTTTTATAAATTAAAGATTTTTAAAACATAAAGAGTTATGTGAAAATACTCTTATAACTACACTTTTAGCATAAACAGATTTTTTAAAAGTCCCATAGTTTTTTTTTTTTAATTTTTTATCTAGCTATAGTCATTATGCGACATATGTCAATTTAAATATGAATAAAACTATTAAAAACATAAAATTATAAAAGAAAATTATTATAAATTAATAGTGGAACATTTGTTGACAAAAAAGTGAAAATTAACAAAAATCCCCATCAAACCTTTAAAAACTTAAATTTACAACATTATTAATTTAATCATATGGGGTATCTCATAGACTGTGAGGTTTTATTTTTAGTTTGGAATTTTTTGAACAAGTGGAACAATATATTGTATGATTTTTAATTTGAAAAATAAAATCTAATAGAGTAAAGAATAATCTTTGATGTTGGATTTTAAAGAAAAGGAAAGGTGGGTTAAAGAAACACAAAATGCAAATATTTCATAAGAAGGTGGGTGAGGGATTAGAAGAGGTACAAATCCAGCTGGGGAAGGGGAAATCCAGATAGCTTAAAATTGAAGCGATGTTGTCTCAATTAATGTTAGTTTAATACTTTGACGGCAAACCCCAAATCCGCAATCACGCGCCTTTTTTCTTTTTTCACTATTTTATGCAGCCACATGACCACATCCTTTCCAAAAGCCAATGGCATTCCATTCTTTATATATGCACCAACACTTAACATAAAAATAAATTGGCCAAATACTCCTTTTCACCCCTCCACTTTCAAATTTACCTATTATATATCCTAACTTTTATTTTATATCTCTATCGTCCATAATTCAAAACATTGGAGCACTTATACAGAATATGCGCTGGTGTGTCAAAAATCATGCCAACATAGATATATTTCATTAAGTCGAATGCTCCATTTGACCCCTAAACTTCACCATTTTGATATATTATATCCTTAAGCTTTCAAATTTACCTATTACAAATCATAACTTCTATTTTGTGCTTATATCACCCATGGTGCTATAGCGACAGAGCTGCGAATGACCAAAGAACGAGACTTGAACGAAAGGGAAAGTGAAGTGAGTGTTGAAGAAGAATGGGTTTTCAAAAAAAAAAAAAAAGGCTTGTTGAGGAGATTTGATGTAAGTGCTTTGAGCTTGAGTTTAAGTTTGTGAATCATAAGATTTTATGAATTAGAGATTTTAGTTTGAAGGATTTTGTAATTTTAGGTTTAGGGATTTTGTAATTAAAGATTTTACTAAAGTTTATTAAAATATTTCACCATTTTATTTTTCACCATGGTAAAAAAGGTCAATATATATACTAAAATATGTTCATGTCAGCATGATATTTGATACGTCAATGCATATTTTATACATGCGCTCTAATGCTATGAGTCATGGGTGATATATGCACAAAATAGAAGTTGAGATGTGCAATAGATAAATTTGAAAGTTGAGGGGTGTAATAGACCAAAAGGGTAAAGTTTAGAGATGAAAAGGAGCAGTCAGAGTCTTTTTCCAAGTCAAAGATAAAATGCCACTGACGTGCTTGAATTTGTTTGATTTCAATCGCTTATCTACGTGGTAATGCATGTGTTTAATAGAAAATTGAAATGTTAAATCATGGGTGATATAGACACAAAATAGAAATTAATATGTGCAAAAGGTAAATTTGAAAGTTAAAAAGTGTAATAAACTAAAAGGATAAAGTTCAAGGGTGAAAAGGAGCATTAGGCCAAAATAAATTCATTTGTTCTTATTATGATAAACATTTAACCAAAAAGCCATAATTTGTAAATTATTGTAAAAAAATTAAATTATCAAAAATTCAATTCTTTATCGCTTTTGTTGACATCATATTTGTATTAATGGCTTTCAAACCCACTAAGAAAGATTTGACCCATTAAAGAAAAAACAAGCCCATTAATCTATTGACAATTTCAGCCATCAATTCATCGATGAAGCTTAGCTAAATGATGAAATTGAAGTGGTCGTTTTGAGGTGATCCATAATGAACAAAGTGTCGAGAAAATCATAGAGTGTTACTTGCACAAAGAAGATGCAGAGGAAGTGGAAAGCAGTTGAGAACTATCACATCATGAAGAGAAACATTAGGAGAAGTAAGGGAAAGTGGGTGCCAAAATGCATGTTGTGGCTAAATTATTATGCTAAATGAAGAATGTCTTTAGCAATAATGCTCAAATAAGATGCCTCATGCCTTAGATTATTTAAACAATTGATAAAATTATAGCAGTCTAACTTTATCATCTCTTGTAAACTTAAATACATGGCAATTTGAAGACCTTCCTTGCATGTTAGCCTTCGCAATATCTATAGGATAAGATGTCCTTTCACAAACCACTTTAGAAGCAAGAATTTGACCTTGATGATTCTTAAAAACTATAATAAGGTCGTCATCGAATTGTCTTTCACACCAACATTTATGTTTAACTTAATAGTACCTTGGGGAGGGGGTCTCTAAAGAGAACGAACTGTATAAGAGGAGAGCAAATTGTTTGCATGGTTAGCTCGGGCATAGTCATTGAGAATGGCCAAAGCACAATTGAAGCAGAATGAATAATGCAAGTTCTTTTGTTAGTAAATAGAAATATTTCTAGCACGCCACAGGAACCAAAACATCATTATAAACCAAAGGAACCTTTCTTCAAGAAGTGGGCTTCAAAACTTCTAAATCCAATCAGTCATGAGAAGTTTAATCATGCTACTGTCATATTAGATGCGAAGAGGACTAAAATACTAGTAAATGGTTAACCATAGATAGTCCCTCTTAGCATACTCACAGTAAGCAATTTATCATAGTAACATATTTAACAATTAAATCTAGATTTAATATTTATATGAAAGAAAATATATTACTATATTGCAATTTAATACTTTTATAAAAAAATTTAGGATAAGGTACATTTTTGGCACTAAAATATACCCACAGGCTCACATATGTCCCTAAATTAATTATTAGCTTAATTATACTTAAAAATCAAGTTCCGTTGATATTTATCCCCCTTTATTAACAAAGGAGTTAGCAGGCCCATATAATTGCCACATCACCTTATGAGAGAGCCACGTGCTCTGCTCCTCCTTCTCTTCCTCCTCCTCTTCTTCAATTTATATCAATAAATAAATAATATCAAAACCACCCATACCAAATTTTCTTCCTCTTCTCAGATGTTGCTTATTTAATTCATACGTTGTCATAAAAAACACAAAGTTTGAATTTATATATTGAGTTAACCACTTGATCTCAAGATGAATAATAGAGGGAAGCCACTCATTTTTTGTCTACAAAATCAGTTAGGATTTATAATAATTCATTACTATCTTTTCAATTTAAGATTCTGACTAAAAATTACATTCTAAGTTGGTTTAGTTCAATTACAGAAATTTGATTAGACATGAACTTTAATGGTCCATAAATCTGTTATGTTTTTTTAAAAATGTTGTTAACAAACAACACAAAGAAAATCCAGAATTTAGTTAACATAGTTAGGATAACTACAAATTTTGTCCTTACATAAAAATGATGCTAGATCCCCTTTTAAGTGCATACACCTATCTTGAAGAAAGTTGGTTTGGTGCAAATCATAAGCCAATGCTTACCTCAAGCCATCTGCAAAATAATGAAATGACTTCTCATTCTCAAGCACTCTTGCTAGCAACCTATTTCCATTAGGTTCCTTCCAAATCTTAAACTCAGGCTCTTTACAACTTGGCACAAATTATGTAACACACGACATGCAACAATTGTTTGTGGTCATGATTAAGACCCACATTCAAATCCTGCAATATCCTTCAACGACCTTTCAACCATCCAATAGCCTCTACTATAACAGACCTTTACTTTATCAACATCCCTTCAAACTAATTTTGTGTTGGTGTCCCTGTCCCATTTGGCGAATAAGGTTTCATTAGTAAGTTTTTTGACAGAATACCCGAAAGTAAGATGTGAAAGAACCATAAAAATAGTATAATTAGAAGGCAAAGAAAGATTGAAAGCAGTAATATGCAGTTTAAACTTCTCAACAACAATAGTAAAAATAGGATACAAAAGACCATACAACGATCTCTACTACACATCACGAAGATGTGCTTCTAGTGACCATATATGTTTAGTGGAAAGTGCTCTGAAGGCCGTGACAAAATACACAACTTTTTCTAGAGGCACATGTGCAAAATTATCGGAGTTCGACAAAGGCACAGAGATGCCACCAACATTATTATTATTGGTGGGTTTATTAGTGGAGTTATTGTTGGAAATTTGGTTATGGGTGTTGCAGGAAGCGAGGAAGAAGAGGAGGGATGCGAGAGTGAAAAAGAGGAGAGGGGCGACAAAGGATGTAGAAGAAGAAGAGGAGGAGGAGGAGGAGCGGGATATGTGGCTCTTTCATAGGTGATGTGGCGATTATATAGAGCCCACTAACAGTTGATTTAATGCCTTTATTAATAGAGGGACATAAATATCAATAGAACTTGATTTTTAAGTATAATTGAGCCAAAAATTAATTTATGTACATATGTGAGCTTATAGGTATATTTTTAGAGGTAAAAATGTACCTTATTCTAATTTTTTTTTCTCTCTTTACTGTTCTATTCAACATTACTGAAATTTTATTTATTTTTTTAATTATTCTTATTTATAAAATATAATTATCACACTTCTTTTTAAAATTTAATTTTTTTAAAAGTAGGTATTATTTTATAAAACAAATATCATGATTTTCCCTATGCTTGACATATTGAGCTTGCGAATTGAACCAATTAAATTGACTTTTATTTGAAAAATTTTTTAGATTTGAAATGAAATAATGAATCTTTTTGTCCATAAATAATTACAATAAAAAAATGGGAATTATAATTTTAATCTAATGATGGATGCAAATGTCCCACTCTAATGAAATATTCGACATTGATAATTAAAGGCATTCTCATTAAATTAATATTTGACACATAATTTCATAAAAAAGTAAGCTTAATAATAAAAAATAATAATAATAATAGTAGACAATCTTGTAGCAATCCCTACCAACATGCATCCACTATGTTTAGACTTGGTCCATCTAATCCATCTCATTATTAGCCCATAGCTATATTATATATACCAAAAAAAAAAGGAAAGACGTTCATAAAAAATAAAAATAAAAGAAAAAAAAATGAAAGGGTAAATTAGTAATTGCATGGCCAGTATATGAGAACTGGTGTCACAGCCTCACAGTTGCAGGAAGTTTTGAGCCGCCCAATCTGACTGCCCCCACCACCACCACTGCATTCTGCTATAGTCTATGCCTTTCCTTTTCACCAAAGCTGCTCTTCTTGATGGCGTGGCGTACACGTGTACCTGTCACGCGTCTACGTGCCACCCCCTCTGACCCTGTCCCTCTCAGCGCGCGTATCTATTCCCTTTCTCCAACGTGCAAAACATGTGATTACCATGGGGTTTAATTAAAACAGGTTTTGTTGATTAATTAGGAAGTTTCTGAAGGCATAGATGCTTTTAACTTTTTAACTATTGAATTAAGATATAAATTGTGGAGAAGATTCACAGCCTCTAGGGAAAATTACTTTCACAGTTAATACAAATATTTTTTAACGAACTTTTTTTTTAACAATCCAAATTATAACTTCTATTTATATAATATCATCATTTTTAAAATTAATAGACTAAAACATAATATATGATTAACCATAAAATATTATATAAAAAATATAATAGAAAATATAAATTTCACTCATTTTTATAGTAGTTAATCATATAATATCACAAAATATTAAGTAAAAAAATAAAAGAGCATATATTTTACTAAATGCCCATATTATAAAAAAATTCATAATAAAATGATGTATGGTTGACCACAAAATGATATAAATTGATTTTAAAATTGTATAGGTTAACCACATATTATCAAGCAAAAAAAAATTAGTTGACCATAGAAAATCAATTCTAAAAAATTTTATATTTATTTTTGCAAAATTAATTTTATGATTTAGTTAGTTTTTGTGAAATTAATAAAATCATTTTAACATTTTAGAAGATACTAACAATTTAATAAAAAATATTCTTCTTAATTAAAATTTAAAAAATAACATTTATTTTTAAAATAAAAATTATTTTTAATAATAATTTTATCTAAAAATCTATATTCATGTTAAGTTAGATTTCTCTAATTTATTTCATATGTTTTTCAATTTGTTATCTTTAATTTTGAACAATCATACGAAAGTATTCAATTTTTTGAATTTATTTTTGCCAAATATATATAAACTAAGATATTTTTTAAAAAAAAAAAACAAAAGATGAAATTGATTGAATATTTATTTTTACTAATGTTGATATTTCTTTTATTAGGTTTAATAATTATTATTTTTTAATTAATTTTATTAGTTATAGAATATTTTTACTAATCTTTTATTTTGTTTTAATTTTTTTTTATTTTTACTAGTATGTGATGTGAGTATGGAAGTATTGTTATTATCAAATTGTGCGAAAATATCTAATTGAGTTAATTCTTATAAAAATATATTTATGATTTATTTTTATATAAGTTCTACTTCAAAAATAATAATTTAATACATATTTGATTATGGATTTTTTAAGTTTTTTAATATAATATCCATTAATGTCAATTTCAATATTAGTTTTAATTTTATTGTTTGTCTTCAATTATTTATCTCCTATTATATACTTTTCAATTATTTATTAGCATATAAAACCTTCTTGTTGTTAGTATTCTTTTTAATCTTGTAAATTTAACTATTTTTATATTCTATATTTTGTTTATTATTTTATTTTATTTCTTACTTTTTAATTTGGCTAATCATATACATGTTGTTTAACTTATAAATTAACAAAATTATAAGTTGAATAATCATATACTAACGTGAAAACTGAAACTTGACAATTTTTTACATATTAAGGTCACAGAATAATTAGTGAAACTATAAAAAAATTTCAGATTGACCAAACTAAATTAATCCAATTCAATACGAATAAAACATAATGATTTAAAATGTTGAAAGATTGGTTAAAAATTATTTTTTCAAACTAGATTTTTAATTTGGTTTTGAATTATAAAAAAAATTAAGAAAATTAAATTGAATCAATAATATAATAATATTACATATTATTCGTAGTAATGAAAAATTTATATGATTGAACTATTATAAAAAATGAAAAGAGCTATTTCAAACAAATTAATACTTTACTAGTATTATAATTGAATAAGAAACTATTCTACTGATTGGTAAAATGTATTTTAAACTATTTTAAAAATATACTAAATTTTGATATTTTTCAAAACCTTTATGTTGTAATTTTAACTTTTAGTGACTTCTAAATAAGCAATTGTTATTATATTTTTATTAATACTGTATTACAAAATTACAAATATATAGTAAGAACTAAAATTTATTTTTTTATTTTTAAAATAGGGACAAGTTAATATTTTTATTTATTTATTATTATATATATACTAAATCAATTGACCTAATTGAATTCAAATATTTTTAATTTTGATATTCTTAAATGTTACTTAGTTTGATTAATAATTTAAATATTTAAAAATTAACTTTATTTGTTTGGTTAAAAATATTTATTTTAAATTGATTAAATTAAATTTGGAACAAGTTAAAAATGTTTTTTTTAAATTATTTTTAACAAAATTGAAACTTGACTATTCTTTACAAATTAATATTATATATATATATATATATATATATATATATATATATATACACACTAAATCAATTACCCTAACCGAATTCAAATATCTTTAATTTTGATAGTCTTGAATGTTACTTAGTTTGGTTAATAATTTAAATATTTAAAAATTGACTTTATTGGTTTAGTTAAAAATATTTGTTTCAAATCAACTAAATTAAAATTTGAACAAGTTGAAACATTTGATTTGGTTTAGATAATTAGGCCTATATTATTTGTAAAAAATTAATAATTGAGTTTAGATTGAATCAAATTGCATAGAAAAATCAAGTTTTAAACTATAACCGTAATTTTTTTAAGACATATAACCGGTTAACCTAATATAACAGGTATCTTTTTTTTTTTAAATTATTTTTTTTAAAGGTAGCAATACCTTCAAGGTATTGTAGAAAAATCCGATTAATTATATATATATATATATATATATATATATATATATATATATATATATATATATATATATATATATATATATATATATATATATATATATATATATATATAATTGTTTTCATTGTAATTAACTTAATTGAGTGAATTTCCTGCTTTAGTTAGTTTAAGTCATAGATAGATTAAATTTGATGTTTTATTCAATTCAACAAAATTTAAACATACATTTAGACCAAGTGCAATTTTGCATTTAATTTAGTGTTTCAATTAATTTTTGGATTATTATTTGTGAAATAACTTTATTATTTTTCTTTGTAAATTTATAATTTTTTTTAAGGACTCGATAGTGGAATGTTAGTAATTTAGTAGAATAATTTTATTTTACTTCATTTTGTGTACAAATAAGGATTATATCATTTTTGCTCCCTCCACTCCACTTCTTTGCTTGCACTTGTATTTTATTATGGGATAAGGTACATTTTTGCCTTTAATGTTTATCCGGGGTGCATTGAAGCACTTTATCTAATTTTGGGCTCAATTAAACAAAAAAATCAAGTTTTTCTATCATCTAGGCCCCTCTCTTAATAGCATCGTTAAATCAACTGTTAGTGGCCCTTATAATTGCCGCATCACTCACCCTTTTACACTTGTCCCCTCTTCCTCTTCTTTTTTTTCTTCGATAGTAGAGGAACCAATTTTGTTTTGGTTAGCATTAATAGAGTTCCCCATGGCGGTTGCCACCATCACCACCACCAATCTTTCCTCTTTCTCAAAGCCTTCTCTCTCCCCCTTGAATTCCCAATCCTAGTTTCCCCTGAGAAGCCCCGCTTTCATCACCATTGCTGCTCCTCTATTCTTCATTATTGTCCCTGCTCCTCTATTCTTTATGCTGAATTTTATGGTGTTGTGAGTGAAATTTTTGTAGCCTATTTTGTTTTAAATTATGAAATTTCTTCTTGGCAAATCACTTTTGTTTTCTTGAAAATAAGGGCTCGTCATTTATCAAACTTTTGATTATTTTTATTGTTAATTTTGAGCTTCTAACTTCATCTTTTTCATTGTCAGTTGCGTAATCATCACCATCATGTTTGTTCAATTTATAAGAAACCTCTCTTCTCCTTTATCTCCTCCTTAAAACATAACAAATTGAGAGGCGCAGGACAAGAAGAAGACTACGATGATGGTGGTGGTTGTGTAAAGACTATGATTGTTGTTACACTCTCCGATAATGGTTGTTGTTGCTAATGAGTAGCAGTAGTAGTTGATAAAAGTTAGTTCTGTCCAATTTTTTTTTATAATATTTGTCTGAAATTTTGAATTGGGTTGTGCTTGGAATTGTATTATCTTTATGGTCTGGTGCACATAACGAGTAACTCCATATTTATGTCTGTTGTCAAGGGCTTGAACCTGAAGCATTTGTTATGGTGTAAAAATGCCAGATTATTTGAAGCATTGTCGAGTACAGTGTATTAGGAGATGATGATGTTGCATGGTGGATGGTGATGTCCAGTGTTCTAGCATAGTTTTTCTTATATTCATATTTGTTCTCATCTTTCCCGAGTTATGATATTCCAGTTGTATATGGTTTTGAAGTGATGGCATCTTATAATATTTTCTCTAATGTTTTGGATTGTTTGTCTTATTATACTTGATTTTCTGAAGGCCTCTAATCCTTATGTACAGGTGATGGGATTACTGGCATCTTATACTTGATCTTTTGAGGCCATGGTGTTGGTGTCCACCCACTTCCTTCCTTCTTCAATTTTTTTTCTAATCTTTCTCTGTTTCTTCTCCTTTTATTTTTCTCAAAATATATGGGAAGCAATAAGTGAGTTGCTCGTGAAAGCAGTAAGTGTTTTTTGTGATTAATTTTTAGTCCACTGAATCATTCTTCCATGATAAGAGCATGATATTTTGGAGACTTATAGGAGTTTCTAGCATGTTAGAACTCTCAAGAAGATCAATTAGAAGAAGGAGTACAATAAAAACTTGGTTGTTTTCACTTTGCTCAAAGTTAAATATTGATGTTATCAACGTTGATAACAGTACTCCTTCACTTGGTCATTTTCTTGAAGAAGAAAGAAGAGCAGCAGTAGCCATAATAGTGCATGCACTGGCTTCTTCGGTTATGCGGGGTTGTTTGGTGTTAATGACATCTTGCAGCTGGTTTTTGTTGGTGTGGTTTAGTGATTGAAGGAGAAGTAAAGCCAAAAAGATGGTTTTTATTGCCTTTAAGGGCATCTAATAGAGATACTACAAATGGAAGATGATGGCGTTAAATAGGGGCTTAAAGTTAAATAAAACTTAACATAGACAACTTTAAACAAAAATAATCAACAACAATTTAGCTTTTTTTTTTTTTATTTTAGTTTCCATTTTTAGTATTCCTATTCATAATCTTGTTCTTGTCCAGTCTCTATTTTCTTAGTTCCTTGTTTAAATTCTTTAGTATTCCATTTCATTTTTTTAATTATTTTGTAAAATATTTCAGTATTAAACTTTGCTATTTCATTGGCTAGTTTAGAAACTCTAAAGTTTAGGTTCATGGTTTATTCAAAATCATCTTGTAAAAGTCAAAGATCCTTAATTGGTGTACTTCACACACTTGCCGTAGAGAGTAATAATAATAAAATAAAAAGCACATTCAAAAAAGTGGAGGGAGGAGAAATGATACAACCCTTATTTATGCACAAAATAAAATAAAATAGTTCTGCTACATTAATTGCACCACACTTTCGAGTCTTGGAAAAAGAATTAAATTAGTCCACCAAATAACAAACCTACAAGAAAATAATAAAGTTGATTCATAGAATAATAATGCAAAAATTAATTGAAATTTAATCAATTAACTTAATTAAAATCCAAACAACTATTATTAACCTTTCATTCAACTTAATTCTAAACTAAAGTCATGAAATTAAGCTAAATAATAGAAAGAATACATATTTAATGAATGAAACAAATTTTCAGTAAAAATGAAACACAACTTTAAGGTAAAAGTTATTGAAAAAAAATTAGTAATTCAACAATAAAGAAATACTAATAATTCTAAATAAAAAGAAAATCAATTTGAACAAGCAAACTATATTGGCGATCAAATAATAACTAATTCATATACACATCACATAACTTGTTGGAAATAACCGTGCTTAACAAAAAAAGGTAAATAAAAATAAAAATATTGCTTTGTCATGGGAATGCCCTAACCATACAAAGATAACACCAAGCGGCACCTTAGCGACACTAAGGCGGAATGCTATTGTTGCAGCATACTAAGACGATGCTTCACAGAAAAGGTTTCACTTTAGTGCCCAAGAATTTAAATTAAAGCATAGAAAAGCTATAAGCTATATATATATATATATATATATATATATATATATATATATATATATATATATATATATATATATATATATATAGGTAATAAGCAATGTTTATAATGTAGGCAAAGTTATATTAAGTAAATTGTCTAAAATCTACAACATCCATTTCCCAACTAATAGAATGACTATAAAAGAAAGTAGGAAAGAAAAAAAAATTAAAGCTTTAATGTTTATAATAAAGTTTGGTTCCCTTATTTTTAGCCTTCAAAAGATTTCTGTAAGACATCAACGTACTCCAAAACAGTGTAAAGCCTAAGTTTAATCTTCCTTTTCAAGTTAAGACCCCTTGTTAATTTCTTCAGCTTCCACTACTTTATTCTTTATTCTTTTCCTTTATGTTTTTTCTCTAGTTGTTTCCTTCTTTTTCTCCATTTTCTTTATTGGTTTACGTTACCTCTTTTTCTACTCGTGTTCTTGCTTTTTTTTTTTTACCTCAGGAAGCCCTCCTCTTTGTTACAACATCTCCTTTTTATTCCTTCTAATTTTGTTGGTTTAGAAAATCACTCCCGCACTCCGTGCATTTATCACTCTATTAGTAACTATTTTCTACACAATATTATAAAGAAAATCATATTATAATGTGTTTTTTTTGTTATTTTAATAATAGTTCGATATTGCTAAAGTGCCACCTTAGCAGTAAGATGACCACCTTAGTGCTAAGGCACCACCCTAATGACGTCAATAGAAGGTCTCCTTAGGTCATTGGCCCATTAAAGGAGAAATAGGTTGGTCTTTATACTATTCAGGTTCATTTTCTTAGATTTTTATCATTGGGCCTTCACTCTTAGGTTGGGTCAACCTATGTGTTAACAATTTATCCTCTTGCTTTTTTAAAAATTGAAATGCAAGTAATATAATTAAATTTATATAAAAATAAAAATAAAAAAGCAGACAATAGAAAATATACAAATTAATTTTTGGATCTAGATATCCAAGAGAATTATGATTTAGTTTTCTTCAACCTTGATGTTCAAATCAAAAGGTTTTTAGTGAAAGAAAATAGTCTCATTTTAATAATATTAATGTACAAATCAAGAGGTTAAAGACTATCTACCAAGGTTTGGGGCGTTCGACAAGGTTAACGTGAAAAAAACTATATAGCCTGCATTAGCAAGGTCAATATGAAAAACACCATATAGCATCTAGGGCATTAAGTAAGGCCAAATAAAATGAGTCATAAAGCCTCTATGACATTAGGCAAGGTCAACAGAAAAAGTGCCATATAGCCTGTGAGGCATCAAACATGTTCAATTGAAGTATATTATATAGCCTCTATGACATCAAGTAAGGTTAACTAAAATACACCTTATAGCCTCTTAGGCATTAAGCAAGGTCACTAAGATGCACCATATAGCCTATAGGGTGTCAGATAAGGTTAATTGAAATACATCTATAGCCTTTTTGGATGTCTTGCAAGGTCACTAAGATGTGTTGTATAGCCTTTGAGGCATTAGACAAGGTTACTAAAATGTGTTATATAACCTCTAGGGCATTAAGTAAAGTAATTGAAATGTGTTGTATTGCCTATAGGGCATCAAATTATACTGTATAGTCTCTAGGATGTCAGGTAATATGTTATTTCTTGACAGATTTTTTAGTGTAGCTAGTTCATATTGTGTGCATTGTAACTAGCTCACTTTTGGCAAACACTTCCATTTAGATAATATAGAGCTAATGTATGCATGATTATGATCTTTGCAAGCATTTTGAAGAGCGATTTTTTACAATAAGCATTATTCTAATGTGTGTACACATATAATTTGAAAACATCTTTATAAAATAAATTCATGTTAACTAAGTATCTCTTTTGTTTAGAATTGACCTTTAAGAATTAGCCTTTCTTCTATTAAAGGATTCAAATTTAAAAGTTGAGTCTATCAAATATTATGATTAAAACCAGTATTACTAGAAGGAATTAGAAAACTACAAGCTCCTAATGATTAAATTAGGATGATGACAATAACAACTGCCCTTTTATTTAGTTAGGCTTTAAATGCTTCTCGATTGTAAGACTATTGTGATCGTGTTCAATTTTAAATGTGGGAAGATACTTCAATTACTCCCTAGTCAAGGAATTAGTTGAGATTTTGTCTCTCTCGAGGCTCACATAATTGTCATATTATTAAAAAGAATCCTATAATTAAATTTGCCTCCCATAATGAAATCATAACCAATTTTATTTTATATTTCCACTTTTTCCTAGGTTGTGCCCTTTTGGGAGTTTTTTAACCTAACTAGGTATTTTATTATTTTATTTATTTATTTATTTTCCCTCTTTTGCCTAAGTCGCCCCCTTTTGGAAATTCTTGACCTAACTAGGTGGTTGCAAAATTATATTAATGATTGATTAATATTTTTGTCATATGTGTTATTGGTTCTTGTGATGCTCTTACAACTGAGTAGCTCTGTGTTGTTGACTTTTTGGTGTGCTCATTATTAGTTTTTTGATATTGGGTTACTGATCACTTATCGTTCCTACTACTACTTGTTGGGTATCTATGTCATTTGTATTGCTGATTGTTGCAAAGTGATAATCATTTAATGTTTGACATTTCGTGTGTTAATATTATGTCAATTATGCTTATTTTATATTATTACTTCTTTGTTATAACTAGGCATGCTACATTATACTTGTTATTGATCATCCCTTTGTAGGTTTTCAGACCAACTATTTCTCACCTTATAGTTGGTAGGATCTTCATTTTAAGAAAAAGATTGGCATCATTAATAATTGAAAAAAATTCATGAAGCTAGGTGCTAGAATATAAACTTTCGAAAGGTTATCCAAGATTGACTATTCGAAATATAAGTGACATTGATAAAAAGTGACATAAATAGGAATTTTTTTATTTCTTCTTTCCCCTTATTCTTTCTTCTTTCTTTATTCTCTTTTTTTTGGGGGGTGGGGGGTGGGGAAAGGGTATGATCAACTTATTTCATATAGAGGAAAGTTGAGGATTAAAATGCCTGAAGGGAAATTGAAAGTCAATTCTAATATTTAGCCTTCTTATTTAATGTGATTTTTTTCTTTTGAATCTCTTTCATTCAAGCATAAAATAACATGCACAATCATAATAAATTCATAATATGTAAATCAAGTAATTAGATATTTATTGGCATTAAGAAAAAAATTTTGCAACAAAATATTATTCTAAATTATTACAGCCCCAAAATACAATAATTTTTCATGAGTGTTTAAGTTCAAGTAAGCTTCAATTTATACTCTGAAGCAGTATAGTTCTTAAAGTTTCTTATGCCCATGTTCTTCAACTTATTAGCTAAAGGTTAAAATGTAGCCTCCTACAAGTATGAGTAGTTGATTTGGATCTACAGGGCTATACTTAATTTAAGCCAACTTTCCTTTCAATCTAGTCAATAAACTTGTGAAGGATTCATTAGGTTTTTGCTTTATACTTTATAACCTAGAAGGGGAGACTTCAAATTGAGAACTCAACCTATACGACATGATAAAAATTGAACATAGCTCCCTCTAATTTTATTAAACATGTGCACTTAGAATGTAATACCACTTAACAATAAGTCCTTTTAAGGACACTAAGAATAGTTTAACAATTTGAACCTTAGTTAACCTAGTAGCTTTTATATAAGTGATGTATTTTTTCATATGTATATAAGGATCTTCGGTGCCACAATACTTCTTTATGTATGGAAATTTAAACTTTAGGGGTAATGGTTATTTTCCTCTAGATCTAAGTCGGCAAGGTCATGGCTGAGCCCATTATTTTCCATTGTAATTTATAGTTGATCCATTTATTTTTCATGCCTTTCATCCATTTGATTCAGTTGGATATTCTATTGCTTTTAGTTTTTCTTTAAGTGCCTTACCAAAAATGTCCTGATTCCAAAGTCTTACTCATACACGAGCCTTTTTCTTGTTACTTTTGCAACCATGTCATTGAGCCTTTGTTGCATCTTATCCTCGATTTCTTTTAAAATATCTTACTTGAAAGTTTCAATATCAAAATTGAAGGGTCTTGACATTCTACTTTCTTATGATTGGCCTTAAATGATTA
This sequence comes from Mallotus nudiflorus, assembly GCA_947683625.1. Classification (NCBI taxonomy): domain Eukaryota; kingdom Viridiplantae; phylum Streptophyta; class Magnoliopsida; order Malpighiales; family Euphorbiaceae; genus Mallotus; species Mallotus nudiflorus. The sequence continues at coordinate 2,813,246 of CANTUR010000184.1, forward strand.
ACTGGATGCTTTATATTGGTGGACCAAATTACTATTGATTTACTTCCAAATAAGAGGAGATTTATGGCTATAAACAATGCATTTTTTAAAAAAACATTACAATGAGTGTCATGTATGCATGAAATGCAAATTATTTACAAATAACACATACACAAATAGGTCACAAAGTGAGGCCTTCTAATCTAATTTCTCATATACACATATTTAATGATGAGTCTTTTATCCTAGGATTTTGTATTTGGATTTTGATTAACATTGTAGGATAACAAAATTGATGCGTAAAACAAATCTCTCGAGATGATAATAGTGAACAAGTAGCATCTTATAAATAAAAATAAAGTCCAACATATTGAGCTATAATAGAAAGTTAGGGTCCAACCTAAAATAGTTCATCTTATATAGGTTTAAACTTTATAAATATGACTATTATATGACTTTAAACACTTTCATTTTGGGTAAAGGTTTAGGTTCCCACAATGTTGCACTAGCCTAAAACGTCTCCCAACTCAAGGGGCAGAGGACTAACATGTACTATGAGTGACAATACTCATATGCACCACCACTAGTTTTGAATGAAACATAGGCAGTAAAGTAATGACCACCGTCAAGTTATTTCTAAATGCACACATGTGATATATATAGTGGAATGACAAAGAAATAACAAAATAATTAAAAATAAAACATTGGAATAAGTTTCTCAATCCTCAACAGAGTCTCCACTATAGGTGGTAAGGATTATCGCATATCTAAGTGTTTGGTGACTACAACACTTTATAAGCTCAGGGTCCACTATGGAATACAATCATATGCCTTCGCTTAGATTGGAGATTAAGTTGCCATCCAAGTGAAATATATGACACATTTTACAGCAAATGGATTTCATGAAAGAGCCTAACAGTCATCCTCAGAGACTAGATCCATAAACTAGGTATGAGTTTTTCAAATGCCTACTTGACTTTATGATTTATCTCCATTTGTATTTTGTATTTTATTTTTAATTTTTTAATTATTTCCTTATTTACATATAAAATTACAATATCCTACACAAAAATTTCTAAACTTTACAATTAGATCCAAGTTTACTATATTGAAGTTCATATTTCCATCTAGTTGTTCCATTTTTTCCATTGTTTACCAACTTTCATTAAATATACGTTTGACATCAATAATTTTTTTTTTTTTTAGTTTTTGTTTCCCAATTCTAAAATAGGTTATACTAATAAAATATGTTTTTGTCATTTTATTTTTTAAAATAGAAAAACATATTTTCATAACTTAAGAAAATAAAAAAAAAAAGTTTCTCTAGGGTTTTATTTATTTTTAAAAAATACCATTTTAAGTTCACAAACAAAAAATAAAACAATTCGAATAAATCATAATTTTTCTTTTAAAATATTATTAGAAATCTAAAAAAAATTGTTAAATGTTGGCATGAAGATATACACATTTAACTTCTTAACTTATAATAAATTCTCCAATGAGTTAAATCAAGAAAGGATAGTAATTAGTGTATCTCATACATATTGCCATAATAGGTTCAAATTTCACTAATAAAAAGTAAAATTATTTTATTTAGTGAATGAGTTTATTGTTATATTATCTATTTAAAATTTTTTAATTTCTCATTTCTTTTTATTTGGCACATGAATTTTACATAAATTTTCAATTATTATAAAAGTAAAATTTTCTTATATGAATCTTTAACCATGACAATACGTTAGCTTGTGGTTTGTCCAGTTTGTGAGTAAAGGCCTGATGATGAAACAATCTAAACGCACCAAGCCCAACAAGTATGATCCAACTCTCTTCCCTTTGGAAAGCCCAGGAGGTCCAATCACACCATCTAGCCCAATTTGTCATTAAGGCGATCGTCTCATTTGATAAGGCAGCACTTTAGCACAAAGGTGATGCCTTAGTAGGAAAAATTTTCAAAAAAATATATATATATAAGTACAATTTTGATCCTTGTGATTTTGCCTTTTGAAAAAACTAATTGTGTAGTTTTTTTGGTTGTTAAGTACTATGTGTTTCACATTTTTCTTATATTTTAATACCTTTCTAACTAATATCATTATTATTTTATGAGAAAAAACATAATATTAAATTTCAGTGATAAATTTATTTTATATAAGATTTATGATCAATCCAACCAATTGGTTACTTTTAAAAATTTTGTAAATTTTCTCTAAAAAAATAGTGTAAATTTATTTTAAAAATCATTTCATTTTTTTCATAAATAAATTAAAAATATATCTAAATTTGATTTTTGTGAGTTTATTGTAATTAGGTGAATAATATATTACTCATTATATGATTTTAGCATTGAAAATATCTATTATTTTTACATTAAAGCATACATTTTAAACAATATTTGCTAGAAGGGTATTAAAGTATAAAAAACAGTGAAATACATGATACTTAAAAGTAAAAAAAAAAAAATCACAAGACTGGTTTTGTCGAGAGGCCAAACCATAAAGTTCAAAATTGTACTTATCCCAAAAAATAAATGTCGTGAACTATTGGCATGACTTCCAAAAAATGGAAGTCTGCTGCCACCAACATAAGGAGTAAGGAGAAAATCAAGAGGATGGGTGAGTAGAGAGATAGTGAAGGAGAGAGAGAGTGGGAGAGAAGAAGATAAAAAGAAGAAGAAAGAAAGACAAAAGGGAAAAAAAACCCATCAATCTACAAAGTAATATACTAAAAAAAAAAAAAGATAAAACAAGGGGTAGTCGGAAGAAGTCTAGTGAAAAGGAACAACAAGAAAGGAAAAAAAGAGAAAAGGGTTAAGCAAGGATATTAAAGTCTCAAGGACTAAAGGAAGGAGCTAGAGAAACAACTTACTAGTGTTCTTGCTGCTGCTCAATTTGCAAAAAATGTATCTCTAAAGGTCAAAGACGGGAGGTTTGGACTCATACGATGTTGCAATAACTCCACTTTGCCCTTGTTCATTTTTAATGTCATTTCAATTTCATTTTTTAACAATATAAACCATTATTATTAGATTATAAAAGGATAATACAATAGGGCCCAACAACAAAGAAATTAATAAGAGCCTATACCATGATATAAACACATATCCAACGAACTTCATCTTCTTTAAAGACACTCTAGAATTGCTAAGGCAGAGAATGAGTTATGCATAGTAGTAGTAGTGGCACTAGTAGCTATGGTTGCAAAGGAGAGGAAAAAAGTTCAAGAATGAGTTTCTAAGAACTCATGAACCTAACAATGGTCTTGAGAATGCCGTTAATGTTAGAGAATAAAGAAGATGTGATGGAAGCTTGGATATTGGGGGTAGAAAATGTGAGCTTCATCATTCAATCTTCTTTCTTTTGTTTGTTGATGACTTCTTGCTTGTGATCTAGCAATATCCTTGTGCAATATCATCCTATCAAAATAGTTGTCACTGTAAAATGAGATAAAGCCCACACATATTAAATTTAAAGCTCAATTAAATTATTTATTAACAACAAAATATCACAAAAAAATTGAAAAAAACCAATGGATTTGAGTGGTTTTTTTTTTTAGAAATTAACAAAACAACCACCCAAATCCAAAAAATACAATATTGGAGAACTATGATTAGTAACTATCAATGAACAATTTTTCAATAAAACCCTTTATTTGAAAATCCTTCCTTTCACCTTTCATTTTAACTTACGATAAGTGTAGAAAAGTCCAGAAATTTTATTTGTTTCTATATTCTCAAACATTTGGTTGACATAATATTCACTTCTTTCTAGAAAAGGGTATTTTATATGTGATTCACAAAAAATAATTTTATTTTCTAAAATCTGTTGTCAAGGGGTAATAAAGCGACACCTTATTACGAAGGCATCACATTAGTCCGGTTTGAAATTTAAATTTAGAATAGTTTAGTTTATTTTATTTTCTATTTTAACCGTTTGTGCTTTTTTATTATTTTGATTATCGGATTTATTTCTAAATGTTTTGTCGTGTGAATTATTTGTCCATATTTATATCATTTGGTTGTGATTTTACTTTCGGTTAATTAGTAAAGATTTATGGTTTTATTTGTTAATTTTACATGATCAGGCATTTAGTTAGTTAATATTTAGTTTAATTTCATTGTGGGTCATTTCAAAGCACTTTAATTAATTTTTTGATCATTTAGGGTCATTGTTTTATAAATGTGATTTAATTAGAATATGAAATTAATTTTATTGCATGTAATATTTTATATTTAATTCTTATTTTGATGTTGTGATATTAGCTTTGCTATTTCTCTTGTAGGTCTTTATGGAGAACTAATTAGATTTTAGCTTTTCATGTGGATAGAATAAAGTGGCAATATTGATGGACTTTGTAATTAGTATTTTTTTTTATATTTTTTTTATTTCTTTTTTTGTATGTGTGTTAAAAGGGCTGTAACTCATTTTTGCACACTCCCTTTTTTTACACATTTTATTATTATTATTATTATTATTATTATTATTATTATTATTATTATTTATTCGTTGTTTATTTTTAATATTTTGTAAGATATATGTGAATCACTATTATTGTCTGAAATTAAAATAGTTTAACAAATTTGTAAAACGTAAAAATATAAAAAAAAAATTCATATATAAAACTTAAATTATTTTAAGAATAAAATTTTAACTAACTATAAGCGAAATAACAATCTCCTTGGTCCACTGCACCAATTTTTCTGGATTGTGGTGGTATTTATTTGTTTATTTTTTTTTCGAACAAGTGTATTTATTTGTTTATATATTATAATGCAAATTGCTCTTGTTGGAAGGCAAATGGGAAGCAGCCTTTTGGCCTCCGGTCGCCAGTTACCCATATGTACGCGGCTAATCAACGCTATAACCCTAAAAAAATAAAAAATTAAAATTAAAAATTAAAAAAAAAAGGGGAAAATATTGATTCTTAAATTTTTTTGGGCGGTTAATGGTGGATCCACCACTTGACCTGGTCTCATGACAGTGACTCTCAATCACAAAGTCAAACAGGATGTCAGAGTCTAAACTCAACGGCCATGATCGTGTGCTACAAACACGTGTCGGCAGTTGAAACGGAACATGCAAACTGAGGCATTGTTGTTGGCTGCACGTGAACATAACACAAGTGGGCAGCAGACTGCAGTTCATCAGATAACGATAGGTTTTTTCAACTCCACAAAACGTTGACAGCGCACTGAATTACGAATAGGTCATTCACAAAATGATGATAATTTTATAAAAGGGTATTAATTCATATAATTTAAATATTCACATTTTATAATGAATGTGAAATTTTGAAAAATCAGTCCATTTCTCAATTTTTATGAATGGAAAACACTATACCGCCCATACTGTAAATGCAATTTTTTTAAGTTATATAAAATATATACAATATATGTATCAGGTCAGAAATGAGGGTATATTTTTCAAAAAATCATAATAAATTTATAAAAACGTGCTAACTCATATAATCCAAAGACATACTCTATCAAAATAACTATATATATATATATATATATATATGCTCCCACTGGCCTACAAATTGAATTTCTCAATTTTATTTTATTTTATTTTTTTAAACAACTATATCTTGGTATGTTAGTTTTTGTTAGATGTGAAGAGGAGTTGATTTTATTGTTAGTGTGATTTTTGGATTCTGGACAAGTGTAAATGTTCTTTTTGAGTAGCAATTATGTACAAATGTTTTAATCAGTAAACATTTTTTACATTTATATTTATATTATTTTAAAAAAATTATGGTAATTTTGTTTTTTAATTATTTTTTATTTTATTTTTATTATCATTAGATAAAAAATGTATTTTATTATTATTAAAAAAAACATTATTTACTTTGTAAAAGATAAACTAATAATAGAATACATCATTATTTAAACACTTCAATTATAAGATGAGCATTCCAAGTAGAAGTTATTATTGTTTTTATGTCCTTGTATTCGTGCTATCTAACTGATTAGATTATTTTTCTTTTTAAAAAATAGTAAAATATTAATTTATTAATAATTTTTTATATGTGTTAATTAATTCTATAAAATCAGTGAATTGTCTAATATTAATAAAAAGATACATAAAAAAAAAAATAGTATATTTTAATTTTATTAATTATATATTTTAATTTATATAAACATTAAAGTGAATTTATAGTCTTTAGACGAAAAGGAGCAATCATATTGTCAAAAGCCATATTCCTTGGCTGAAATAGGGAGACTGCAATAGTAATTTTCACACAAACTTACGTAAAGACACAAGAGAAATTGCTTTGGTAGTATATAATATAATGGCGATAGATCCCAATTTTCATGGGTCTTTACACTTCTTTATGTCTCTCTAATTTTTAGAAAGTCCGGAGGCTATTAAGCCAAAGTGAAGACCATATAGATAGAGATGTTAAAGGACTTGGAAATTAAAGAGGCTATTTTTTCCATTCACCCAACTAAAGCCTCGTGATAATGTTGAATAATTTAATGTACTAAGGTATAAAAATATAAGAGAACATGAAAAATAAACATGTTGGAGAGCAATACAAATATGTGCACGACCGTGTTTTTTGATGTAAAATGAGTTATTTGGCAATGGTTGACATGAAAGCACGGGCATGTTGCAAAATGTATCTAACAAGCATTTCATTCAAAAGTCAACACGGGTCCTCGGGCACCATTAATAACTACAAAACCATACAACGATAGATTCACAAAAACGAAAAAAAAAAAGAAGAAGAATAATTAAGGAAGTTGATTACCATATGATAAATTGGAGAACAACAACTCGCACCATGAGACTTTGGGTGAAATTACTGTACATGGCCATGAGCAAAGGGATACCCATGACGAGAGTGTTAGGCAAGGTAGCAACTGAGAAGAGAGTGATGAGCCAATCCAATCCTCCATTAAAGAAAACAGCCCAAACTGAGAGAACAATAAGAAACTAAGATTTTTTGACAGGGTATCAGCTAATATGAACTTAGTATCCATTTGATATGGATTATTTTTAGATATGAAGTGGAAAGATAGAATTGGAACTGCAAAAACAGCTCCAAATTTGTTGATTCCTGAACACTGCTCTGGTGTAAATACTTTCCATTTCACTGACCTATATGCAACTAGCATTGCAAACTATAGAGGAACCATTGCACACATCAGGAGACGTTTCAAGCATCACTCTCAGCCCATTCCGTTCACATAAGTCCAGTGACTGAAGCTGACACCTTCAGGTCGCTTCCGTAGTACTGAGGTTTCGAGCATGTAAGCCTCGCGCCCCTGAGCCGAGCATTTAAGTCTCGTTCACATAAGTCCAGTGACTGAAGCTGACACCCTCAGGTCACTTCCGTAGTACTGAGGTTCCAAGCATATAAGCCTGGCGCCCCTAAGCCGAGCATTTAAGTCTCGTTCATATAAGTCCAGTGACTGAAGCTAGCATCCTCAGGTCGCTTTCGTAGTACTGAGGTTCCGAACATGTAAGCCTCGCGCCCCTGAGCCGAGCATCTAAGTCTCGTTCATACAAGTTGTTATTCTCCAATGTATCATATGGTAATTAACTTCCTTAATCAACTAAGGGTCCCTCCTCCGACCAACGCTGCATGTCACCAGGTAACCGCAGCGACTCAGCGTACTGGTCCTATACTTGACTGTTGGAGATGCTCGGGGGCTTCATCTTTTTCAATATCCAGCCCCGCATATTAGGACAACCAGATAACCGGGGGCGCTGGATGAAAATCTCTTCGTCCAGCCCCTCTGCATCTGACCCTGTGTCGATTAGTCACCTTTTTCTTCACCTGACCCGCTTTGGCCGCTCACTTTCCACCGGTGCCTTGCCCTTGGGGTCGGCGGGAACAGCCTCCAAAGCCGGGAAGAGCCTCATTTTTCGAGGAAGAAGAATTCTGATGCTCCTCCACTACAGCCGGCTCATTTACTAGTGAAATCCCACCCGCAAAATCAAAAAAGTCAGCCATCTACAGATGGAAAAATAAGACTAGTCAGGCAAAACAAAGTTCAAAGAAAAATAATCATACCAGGGGAACGGTCGTGACTCGGACATACTCTCCACAGATACCTCCGGGACGCATCTTCCATGGATCGAGCTTCGGCGAGTCCGTCTAGATGTAGCCATAAAACTAACTCCGTATCAGGATTAAAAAGTTTCGCTGGATGGGTCACTTTATGACACTCGTCCGACCACATCCTCCGGACATCCAGGAAGTCTGATTGATGCTCCACAACGAAAAAAATGGTATCTCCACCTCTTGTGGAGATTCGAAAGTTTAACAAGAAGTGAATGGTTGGGTACGGCCGAAAGGGAGAACATCAGCTCTCCCTTCTTCCTAGTCAGCCTATACAGATACCGGAGGACATCTAGGTCGGGAACCCTACCCTCTTTATGCATCAGCTGGATGAACTCGGTCAGTATCCTATAACTATTCGGATGAAGCTGACCGAGCACAATGTTGTTCCTATTAAGAAAGGCTTTAACAAAGGGATCTAAGGGAAATTTTAGACCCCCCTCTAACTGGTCGAAGTACATTACTAATCTACTTAACCTCGATAAAGGGGGTATGCGCCCTAAACCTTCTATCTATAGTGTGGAGGGCATAATCAGCGGGGATGCAGAACCGCCCACCGATACCACCCTAGAAATTCGCTATCTAAGTTGGACACAAAGAGGTTAGAGCTAATTTCTTCCCGGGGAGCCATAACAAAGAAGGGGGACAAAACCAAATGACAGAAAAGGGGCAAAAAGAGGAGGAAGAAAAGATGAAAAGAATCACTTGGTCACCTCAAGCAAGAATTATAGCAGGAAGAAATAGAAATGGTGGACGCAGTAGAAACACAGAAAAAATAGAATAAAAAAGCGAAAGAAAGCAAAATGTGCCAGTTAGCAAGCGCAACAGTATTTATAGAGACACGGAAGGACCTGGAAGCACGCCATTAATTGCCCTCATTATTACTGCGCTCCTCCCTAGGCCACCAAGGGCCTGTTGGGAATAAAATAACCCATTAGGTGAGGAGTCGCGATAACGGTTGTATGAGCGTTTCGTTCACTGACACATGAAATAATGCATCAATCATGTAATCTCAAGAGTTGAAATAAAACCACCACGTGTCAGCCCACCCACATCTTCGAGTGGGCCGCTCCATTAAGCAAATCAAGAGACGTTTCAAGCATCACTCCCAGGCCCATTCTGTTCACATAAGTCCAATGACTGAAGCTGGCACCCTCAGGTCGCTTCCGTAGTACTGAGGTTCGAGCATGTAAGCCTAGCATGTAAGCCTATCGCCCCTGAGCCAAGTATCTAAGTCTCGTTCACATAAGTCTAGTGACTAAACTAGCACCCTCAGGTCACTTTTTTAGTACTAAGGTTCTGAGCATGTAAGCCTCGCACCCCTGAGCCGAGCATCTAAGTCTCGTTCACATAAGTCTAGTGACTGAAGCTGGTACCCTTAGGTCGCTTCTGTAGTACTGAGGTTTCGAACATGTAAGCCTCGCGCGCCTGAGCCGAGCATCTAAATCTCGTTCACATAAGTCCAGTGACTGAAGCTGGCACCCTCAGGTCGCTTCTATAGTACTGAGGTTCCAAGCATGTAAGCCTCATGCCCTTGAGCCGAGCATCTACAAATCCAGTGATGACTGGTTCCGTCTTATTCTAAAACGGACGGGTTAATCTATTGCGGTGATCATACTCACTCGTTAGGTACCCCAGTTCCACAGATTATGATTCGATGATGACCAACCAAAATACTCGGCACCAAGCTATGCTTATTGTGACTAAGGCTGGCCACCTCAACTCACTTGCATCTTATAACCTATATGAAGGCATCTGCACCCTACTCGGATGCAACGGACATAAATATCTGCATACTCCGGGGGGGGACTCTTGATACCATCTAGAATGTTCCCACCTAATTAGGGGTCCTCTATCCCCCTAAATAGGAACACATGGACAAAGGAGAAGATGGATCCATCCAAGGAACTACCTCATAGAGGAATCCTAACTGAAGAAGGAACACTCTCCTACAAAGATTATAATTCACTGATTCATAAGGAATCCTATTCCTCCCAGGTTTGAGTATTGCTATATATAGAACACTATACCCCCTCATAAGGGGACATCTCATTCACACACATTCAATATATCTCACCTCCTCCTTGCTTTCATTCTCTAACTTAGGCATCAGAGTGTTTGTGGGAATTCCCCCCACCTCTCACCTTGCCCCCTGTTTCGTGCTTTGCAGGACGTTTAGCCCAAGAGTTCCGGAGATTAGTTATCAACATAAAATAACAACTAAGCAACAATCCTTTAGCAACCAAAAAAATAGCATCAAGACAATCTCACAATACTCTTTTAATAATCAGAAAAAAATAAAATAAAAACAACCCTTCAGCAACAAAAAAAAAATAACTGATAACTGATTTCCCGAACTCTTGGGCTAGGTGTCCTGTAAAGCATGAACAGAGGGTAAGGTGAGAGGTGGGGAGGATCCCCATGAACACTCTGATGCCTAAGTTAGAGAATAGAAGCAAGGAGAATGTAAGATAGCTTAAATGTGTGAGAATGAGATGTCCCTTTGTGAGGGGTGTAGGGCTATATATATAGTTATACTCAAGCCTAGATGGAGTTGGATTTCGTGTGGGATGGTAAATCATAATCTTAGTAGGAGAGTGTTACTTCTTTGGTTAGGATTCCTCTTTAGGTAGTTCCTATTCTGGACGAATCTGTCTTCTTCTTGATCCAAGTGTTCCTATTTAGGGGGTAAAAGACCCCTAATTAAGCGAGAACATTCTAGATGGTATCAAGAGTCCCCCCCGGGATATTCGGATATTTATGTCTGTCGCATCCGGGTAGGATACTGATGCCCTCATAAGGGTTAAAAGATGCTAGTGAGCTGAGGTGGCTAGTCTCAGTCATGATGAGTAGAACTTAGTGTCGAGTATTTGGTTGGTCGTTGTTGAACCATAACCTGTGGAGCTGGGGTACCTACTGAGTGCGTATGAGCACCACAATAGATTAACCCATCCGTTTGGGAACAAGACAGAACCAGTCGTCACTGGATTTTTGATGCTCGGTGCAGGACATGAGGCTTTTCAAGCTCGGAACCTCAGTACTACAGAAGTGACATGAGGGTGCTAGTTTTAATTCCTAGTCTTTGGTGTGCGAGACTTAGATGCTTGGTTTAGAGAAGCGAGGCTTGCATACTCGGAACCTCAGTACTACTGAAGCGACTTGAGGGTGCCAGCTTTAGTCACTGGACTTAGATGCTCGACTCAGGGGGCCCGAGGTTTACATGCTCGGAACCTTAGTACTACGGAAGCGACTTGAGGGTGCCAGCTTCAATCACTAGACTTGGATGCTCAACTCAGGGGTGCGAGGCTTACATGCTCAAAACCTCAATACTACGAAAGTGACCTGAGGGTGCCAACTTTAGTCACTGGACTTAGATGCTCGGCTCAAGGGCGCGAGGCTTACATGCTCAGAACCTCAGTACTATGGAAGCAACCTGAGGGTGCCAGCTTCAGTCATTGGACTTAGATGCTCAGTTTAAGGGTTCGAGGCTTACACGCTCTGAACCTTAGTACTACGGAAGCGACCTGAGGGTGCCAACTTCAGTCACTGGTCTTTAGTGCTTGGATACCCGGAATGGGCTAGAAGTGATGTTTGAAACGCCTTCTGAGTTGCTTGATGAAGCGACCCAGTCAAAATGTGGGTGGGCTAACACGTGGTGGTTTCACTTCAACTCTTGAAATCATGTGATTGATACGTCATTTCGTATGTCAGTAAACAAAATACTTGTGTCACCGTTATCATGACTCCTCGTCTAATTGGTTGTTTTATTCCCAAAAGGACCTTGGTGGCCTAGGGAGGAACACAACAATAATGAGGGCAGTTAATGGCATGCTTCCAGGTCCTTCCGTGTCTCTATAAATATTGCTGCGCTTGTTAACTGGCATATTTTGCTTCTTTCACTTTTCTATCTTTTATTTTTGCTGCGTTCCTACTGCCTCCACTATTTCCATTTCTTCCTGCTATAGTTCTTACTTGTGGCGACTAAGTGATTCTTTTCATCTTTTCTTCCTCCTCTTTTTGCCCTTTTCTGCTATTGTGTTTTCCTTTTCGTTATTATGGCTCCTTGGGAAGAAATTAGTTTTGACCTTTTTGTGTCCAATGTAGACAGCGAGTTGCTAGGGTGGTATCGACGGTGGTTTTGTATCCCCACCGATTACGCCCTCCACATCGTAGATAGGAGGTTTAAGGTCCATACCCCCTTATCAGGGCTAAGTAGATTAGTAGTATATTTTGACCAGTTAGAGAGGGGTCTGAAATTTCCCTTAGATCCCTTTATCAAAAAATTTCTTAATAGGAATAACATTGCACCCGGTCAGCTTCATCCGAATAGTTATAGGATACTGACTGGGTTCATCCAACTGATGCATGAAGAGGGTAGGGATCTCGATCTAGATGTCCTTCGATATTTATACAGGCTGACTAGGAAGAAGGGAGAGTTGATATTCTCCTTGTCGGCTGTACTTAACCATACCCTTTTTGTTAAGCTTCCGGATCTCCACAAGAAGTAGAGATACCATTTTTTCGTTATGGAGCATCAATCAGACTTCTTGGACGTCCAGAGGATGAGTGTTATAAATTGACCCATCCAGCGAAACTTTTTGACCCTGATACGGAGTTAGTTTTGCGACTACATCTCGACAGACTCGTCGAAGCTCGATCAGTGAAAGACGCATCTCGGAGGTATCTGTGGAGAGTCTGTCTGAGTCGTGACCACTCCTCGGGTATGTTTATTTTACTTTGAGCTATCTTTCTGACTTGTCTTATTTTTCCATCTGTAGATGTCTAACTTTTTAATTTTACGGGCGAAATTTCCTTAGTAGATGAGCCGGTTGTAATGGAGGAGGTTCGGGTCTCTCCTTCTCTGAAACTTGAGGCTCTTGCGACTTCAGAGGCTATTCCCTCTGACCCTAAGGGCAAAGCACCGATGGAAAGTGAGTGGCCAAAGCGGGTTGGGTGTAGAAAAAAGCTGCTGATTAACCCTGGGTCAAATGCGGAGGGGTTGGACGAAGAGATTTATGTTCAGTGCCCGCGATTATCTGGTTGTCCAGATATGAGGGGTTGGATATTAAAGAGGATGAAGCCCCCGAGCATCTCTAACAGCCAAGTATAGGACCAGTATGCCGAGTCACTGTGGTTACCTAGTGACATGCAGCGTTAGTCAGAGGAGGGCCCAGATGGGTTGCTAGATTCCATGATTGGCCAGTCATTGGAGGTAAGCTAGTTTCTATCACTTGATACAATTAGTGTACTTGCTTCTTATTTAAGTTATCTGGTTGTTTTTGGTAGATGACTCAGGCCTTGCTGCTGGCGAAGGATCAGTACTTTTACTTAAAGAGCCAATACAACTTAAAGGAAACTGAGGTGGGGACAATAGCAATAGATTTTGAGAAGAAGTTGGATAGTGCGAAGGCAGCTCTGGAGCACTGCCAGACAAGATATGCTAAGGCCAAATCTGATACTAAGGCGAATCAGAAGAAGGTTTCTGAGCTTGAATATAGCTAGGCCTAGCTGACGAGGAGGATCGAGGAGCAGGATCTTCAGATTGCTGAGCTCCATGGGAGGTTGGTGGAGCTTGAGAAATCTCGTATGAATGATAAGAAGGCATATCAAAGCATGGTAGGGGGATTTCTTAAGGCGTACCGGGGTGAGTACAAAAGGATTCTGCTCTCCCAAGACTCAGGATTAGACTTGGGGGTGTTAGACCGGATAACTCCAACAGACCTTGCCAAGCTTATAGTGGAGGAGGATGCCCATCAAAAGGTCAGTTCTATTCTTATGAGTGATTATGAAGAGGCCGCTATTACTGCTGGGTCCGCAGAGCATCCAGAGACTGCTGATGCTACTTCCCCCTCAGTTTCCAGGCTTGGGGGCCTCGGTGTACAAATAGTAGAGTAAATATGTATAGGTTTATTATTATTTATTTTTTTTATAGCCGATCACATGTGAAGACATTCTTATTAATGAATATACTTTATTATTGAATTATATCAGGTGTTCAAGTACAAGTTTACTAATAATATTTCCTGAGAGAGTCTAAGTTCCAAAACCTCAAAAGTTCTTTGCCTCCTCTTTCTCTGAGTCTGTACACCCCCTTCGTTTTGCATTCTGAGATATGGTACGGACCTTCCCAATTTGGACCTAACTTATCGATTTCTGAGGTGCCTTTACCAATATCTGCTCTTTTGAGTACCCAATCACCCATCTTGAATTGCTCTGTTTGATGCCGCCAATGTTGGTACCAAGTTATTCTTTGTCGATGTGCCTCAGTTGTGGCTGCCACTTGTTCTCTTCATTCTTTTAGTAAGTCAAGGCATATCTGGGCGTCGATGTTATTGATGGTGTGATCGAGGTCTTGGCTTACTCAATAACTTGGGGACCCAACCTCCACGGGAATTACTATGTCCATGCCATAAGTCAGTCTGAATGGCATTTTGCCAGTGGATGATCGAGGTATGGTTATGTAGGCCCAAATTACGTTGTTCAGCTCTTCGACCCAATTCCCCTTTTTGTCGTCAAGTCTTTTCTTCAACCCTTGCATGAGGATTCTGTTTGTGACCTCGGTTTGTTCGTTCATCTACAGGTGAGCTATTGAGGTAAAGCACAGTTTTATACCAAGGTCCGAGCAGAAACTTCTGAATTTATGATTTTTGAACTGTTTACCGTTGTCCGTAATTAAAGTATGGGGGATACCGAACCTGCAAATGATCTCCTTCCAGAAAAAGTGTTGTATCTGGGCTTCTGTAATGGTTGGGACCGCTTCTGCTTCTACCCATTTGGTGAAATGGTCAATGGCCACAATTAAAACCTTTTTCTATGAGGTAGACGAAGGGAAAGGACCAAGGATGTCCATCCCCTACATGGCGAATGGCCAAGGGCTACTGATGGGATGCAGAGGCCGAGAAGATTTGTGACTAAGTCGGGCATAGTGCTGGCACTGGGGACATGATTGCATTAGCTGCTGGGCATCCTTAGACATGGTGGGCCAGTAATACCCTTGGAGTAGTGCCTTTATAGTGAGCGAATAGTGGGACTCATATGCTCCACAGATTCCTTCATGGATTTTTCAAAGTATGTAATTTCCCTCCTCCGGGGAAACGCACTCTGACTATGGGTGCGAGAGGGATTTTTGGTAGAGCTCCCCTTGATGGACGGAATAGTGGGCCACTTTGGTCTTGAGCTTTTGAGCATGCAGCTTGTCTTCTAGGAGTGTGTCGTGTTTAAGATATTACATTATAGGTTGCATCCATTCCAAGACTACTTGTGTTTCAAAAACTTCGGTGTCTTCTGTGCTGGGACTGGTTAGCGACTCGATGAATTCATATCCCTAAATGCTTGACTGTTCTTAGTTGCAGATTTGGCAAGGTAGTTGGCCTCACTGTTGTCTTCCTTGGGAATTTGGATGATCTTCCACTGGCCTCCATCCCATTTGATGTGTTGTAAAAGTCATTTTGCTTTGTTTACGTACTTAGCAATGCAGGTGTCTTTGACTTGAAATGCTCCACTGACTTGGTTGACTACTAGGTGGGAATCCGAGTGTATGATGAAGTGTTCGGCCCTGACTTCAGTGGCCAATTTCAAACCTGTGATGAGCGCTTCGTACTCGGCTGCATTATTGGTGGCATTATACTCTATATGAATTGTGTACTAGACATGAACCTTATTCGGCCCTCTGAGGATTGTCCCTACCCCGGAACCCTAAGCTGAGGATGCTCCATCAACATAGAGCTTCCATTCCAGTGCTTTGGTTAAGGCTATGTCTTCTGGAGCCATTTCTTACACAAAATCTGCTAACGCCTGGGCTTTCATCTGCTGTCGAGGCTCGTAGTCAATATCGAATTCATCGAGTAAGACTGACCATTGCACTAGCCTGCCTGAAGTCTCCAGTCTTTGCAATATTTAGGATCGGACCACAATATGGTGAGCTTGGAAGTAATGCCGAAGCTTTCGAGAAGCGTGGACCACGACCATGGCTAACTTGTCCAGCATGCGGTACCAAATTTCAGGTCCTTAGAGCATCTTACTGACAGAATAGACAAGGCTTTACTGGCTTCCTTCTTCCCTTACTAGTATTAAAGCAATACATTCTCGATCGATAGAGAGGTACAAATACAAGGTCTCATTCGGTATCGGCCGGCTGAGTAATAGTGGTGAAGACATGAATCTTTTAATTTCTTTAAATGCTGCCTAGTAATCAGCAGACCATTGAAACTTTCCAAAAATTTTGAGAGCTCGGAACAATGGTGGACATCACCTAGCCGAGCAAGAAATAAAACACCCTAGTGCGGTGATTCTACCATTTAACTTTTGTATATTATGAATGTTCTTCGGTGCCTCCATGTTGAGTATGGCTTCCATTTTTCTGGGTTGGCTTCAATGCCCCGGTGAGACATCATGAACCCCAGGAACTTGCCTACCTGGACTCCGAAGACGTATTTATCAAGATTCAACTTGATCCCGGATTTGCTCAGTAGCTAGAGAACCCGATCTACGTCTGCTGGGTGATGCTTTGGGTTCTTACTTTTGATGATGATATCATCCACGTATACTTCTATGCTTGTTCCAATCTGGCCTTGGAGGACTTGGTTCATCATTCTTTGGTACGTGGTTCCAACATTTTTTAGTCCAAAGGGCATCACCTTATAGCAGTACAACCCTTCATGAGTGATAAAGGACATTTTTTCCCGATCCTCTTTCTTCATTGGAATCTGGTGATAACCTTGTGCAGCATTAACAAAACTGCATAAGCCATGACCAGCGGTGGAATCGACAAGCTGATTAATTATGGGCAATGGGTAGCTGTCCTTAGGGCATACTCGGTTGAGGTCAGTGTAGTCTACACACATTTTGTACTTCCCGTTTACTTTCTTAACGAGTACCATGCTGGCTACCCATTATGGGTGAGTAACTTCTTTAATGAACCTGGCTGCTAATAGCTTTACTGTTTCCTCAACAATGATTTTCTGTCTTTCATAGGCAAAGGTTCTTTTCTTTTGTGCTATTGGCTTGGCTCTTGGTTTGATGTTTAGGTTGTGACAGGCAACCTGTTGGTCCACGCAGATGATTTCAGAAGCTTGAGAAGCAAAATCCTCTGAGTGTCTGGTAAGGACTTCCCTTATTTTGTCTCTGATGTTTTGGTTGAGGGCGTTGCCAATTTTCACAGACTTTCCTTCCATGATTTGTAGTGTCTCTGTGTCTTCCACCAGTTGTGGGTCAGCACCTTGCTTTTCAACTTCCCATGCCTCTAAAGGAAAAGCCTCCATTAGAGGCTTCGTGGCCATCTGATAGCATTATTTGGCCATGTGCTAATCTCCCCTAATAATAAGGGTCCCCTTCTTGACCAAAATTGTCATGGTTAAGCGCCGGATGCTGGTGACTACATCTGCTTTGTAAAGTGCTGGCCGTCCTATAATCCCATTATAGGCTAGTGGTATGTCTACCACGTTGAATGGAGTCCAGATGAATTTTGTTTCCTTATCATCTTGGCTTCCAAATTCTAGGTCTAGATCGACAATCCCCATTGGTTGCATCATTCCCCCACAAAAACTAGTGATGGGGTTCTGGATGGCCTTCATATTGATGACGGAGCCGCCCATAGCTTTATACGCATTCCAAGATAAAACATTGATAGCACTCCCATTATCCACTAGTAGCCTTTTAACCCAATACTTATTTATGCATGCAGTTATCACCAGGGCATCACTGTGGGGGTGATGTATATGCAAATCATCTTCCGAGTTGAAAATAGTGTCGCTTCTCCCATGTACCAATTTTTCTCCTCTGCTACGCTTTAATCTTGTCCTGGTGTTTTCTCCCCCTATAATCATGTTGATCATCCCAATCGGCTCTTCCCTAGCTTTCTTTGCTTCAGTTCTATCCCGTTCCTGATTTTTTGAGTTTTCGCTTCTCCTTGGTGTTTCCATGAAATTATCAAGCTTTCCCCGCTGCACCAGTCTTTTTATGGCACTCTTTAGTTCTTTGCAACCCTCCGTGTCATGTCTGTATTCTCAGTGGTACTCGCAGTACTAGCCTCTATCACGAGTAAATCTTCGGCTTGGGCTAATTCTTTTGGTCGGTGTGATCCCCACTCCATTCTGCCTGACCCACATGAGGATCTTGGATCGAGAGGTGTTCAAGGGTGTATATCTATCTGCTTCCTTGTCAAACCTATCGTTGGAGTTTTGAAATTCATTTTTGGGAAGCTTGATCGTCCTGTTTTGGCCGTTTATCCTTAATCAATGGCCTGTCTTCTTCCTGACGCATTCTCCTATCTTCGTCCATTTTTATCATCCGGACCGCTATTGCCATTGCCTATGCAAAGGTACTCAGCTCCTTAGTCATTATTTTGTCTTTTAGCTTTCCGAGTTTGGTGCCATTTTTCAAAGCTTCTATGGAAACTTCATTAACAAGGTGCTCAATCTGCATGGCTGTTTTATTGAAACGATCAAGGTAACTTTGTAGAGATTCGTCAGCTTCCTATCGACACATTCGTAGGTCATTGATGTTTTTTGCAAGGGAAATATTGGTGATGAATCTGATACGGAACTGCTCCACTAGGTCCTCAAAAGAAGTGACTGAATTCTTCGGGAGTCGATAAAACCATTTTTGAGCGCTCTTTACGAGTGTGCTTGGAAAGACTCTGCACATGATTCCATCGTTTACATTCTGGAGCAGCATCTTTGTCTGAAATGTCGATATATGACTGATGAGGTCTCTTGTCCCATCGTATTGATCAAGTTGTGGGATTCTGAACTTACTAGGAATCTTCGTTTGAATTATTCTACTGACAAACGGAGTTTTGCTACCCATTCTTCTTCCTTTTTAGGTTTATTCTGGGCTTTGCACATTGCTTTCTCAACCTTCTGCGCTAATTTCGAATCATTAAGGGCCGGAATGGTTGAACTACACTCCCTTTCTGGCGCTTTACCCTTCCCTATGCTCGTCCCTAGGGCTTGTCGGGGTGCTGTATTATCATCATTTTGAGCTGGTTCAGCATGCCCGCTCTGTATTATAGTATTGAACTGTTGTTGCATCAAAGCTATCTGCGCCTGAATATTTTTTATCATGGCTTCCTGCTCATTTGATCAAGGTTGAGTGTTTGGGTTACAATGTTTAGGTTTGGGGTGGCTATTACTGGCATTTCTAGTAGACTTGGAAAAGGTATTGAAGGTATTGATCGATGGTGCTACAGCGGAGCGTAGTATGAGAGATCTGTGCCTAAGGACGGGTATCTTGGGGTGTTCTGTGGAAGTGAGGGTACATGTCCGGATGAGGCTCTAGCATGTTGCAAGGTGGGCGGTAGTATTATTGCTGGGAGAGGGTCTGAAAGGTCGGTCGAAAGGATAAATGCAGAAGGATTGGTGCCGGCTTTAGGAATCTAGGCTGGAGGTAGGCTAGAAGTCATAGTGAAGGTGTCTTTAGCTTAGCAAGTAAATGAATGGCTTTTCCCAAGGAGTCCCCACAGATGGTGCCACTTGATAACTGATTTTCGGAACTCTTGGGCTAGGCGTCCTGCAAAGCACGAATAGAGGGCAAGGTGAGAGGTGGGGAGGATTCCTACGAACACTCCAATGCCTAAGT
The DNA here is from genome assembly GCA_947683625.1 of Mallotus nudiflorus. Lineage (NCBI taxonomy): Eukaryota > Viridiplantae > Streptophyta > Magnoliopsida > Malpighiales > Euphorbiaceae > Mallotus > Mallotus nudiflorus. Next base: position 2,832,869 of record CANTUR010000184.1, read on the forward strand.
TAGAGAATAGAAGCAAAGAGAATGTAAGATAGCTTGAATGTGTGAGAATGAGATGTCCCTTTATGAGGGGTGTAGGGCTATATATATAGTGATACTCAAACCTGGATGAAGTCGAATTCCATGTGGGATAGTGAATCATAATCTTAGTAGGAGAGTGTTACTTCTTTGGTTAGGATTTCTCTTTGGGTTGTTCCTATTCTGGACGGATCTGTCTTCTTCTTGATCCAAGTGTTTCTATTTAGGGGGCAAAGGATCCCTAATTAGGCGGGAACATTCTAGATGGTATCAACAACTATAAAATAACTTTATAAAATTTCAGAAAACAACTATAAAACAACTAAACAACAATCTTACAACTATCATTCAACAATCAAAAAACAACTAGAAAAAGAATACATTTTTTATTTTCTACGTGTAAGTTGACAATTTTGTTTGATTCTGATCATATGACATTTTATATTGCCAAATATTTACTACAACACTTTGATCAAAATTAGAAGATTAAGATACAACACTTTTATCAAAATTACAAAATTAAGATAAAATGAAAAAAATTGCAAATATCTAATTTTGTATAACCAACAAAAGTACAATAATTTGGCACCAAAACACAGTTCTTTTTCAAATAAAAATATGTACCATATAAAACATTTTATTAAAATTATCAATTTAGCAATCTTTGTAGATAAACTGGCTGATAATTTAGAACAATTAAATTGGGAACTTAGTTGGTTTTAAACTTAAATCTAAAGTGTTAAATTAATTTACTGACACTCTTAGTTGATTTCAATTTTGCCAATTGATAAAGGAAAAATTATAAATTTAGTATCTGATTTTTTAATTTTTTCTATTTGAGTGTCTAATTTTTTTTTTTTTTTTACAATCAAATGTCTAAACTTTAGAAAAGAATATTAATGTAGTGCTTCGACTGATTTGATGCTGATAGGGTGCTCAGTCAGATCAAATGAAACTCATTTTTATTTCAGTTATTGATCATATTATTTACTACATTTTTTGCATTATTTAAAATATAAAATTATCCTTATTCATTCACCCTTTATATCTACATTAAAAGTTAACGTTAAAATTATTTTTATCAATTCGTAATATTTAATAAGGTAATGAGAGTATTTTCATCATTTAAATAATGCAATACACATTATATATGAAATGACTAATAATTGGAATAAAAGTAAATCTAGTTTGATATGATTTAATACTAAATTAACATTAAATCGGTCAGAGATATTATATTAGTTAGTTTTTTTAAAATTTAGATATTTGATTGAAAAAAAAAGACACTCAAAGTAAAAAAAATAAAAAATTTATATACTAAATTTGTAATTATTCCGTTGATAAAAATCCACGTGAATATTCTAATGATTGGCGAAGAAGAAATTATATCCACACTTTTACTTATTAAAGAGCAGTTGGCTGCATATTTGCCTATGCACTCTGCACTGTTTCTTCAATCCATTTTGCAGTAAAAAATTCCTCTCCATTGGATTTAAGAAACAGTTCACAGGTGCATTTTGTCTTTTTTTTTTTTTTTTTTCAATAATAACCTTTTTGTATATAAAGTTTCAATATAATTTAAATAACTTTATTCAATTTAGTCTAAATTTAAATAATATTATTAAATGCATGTAAATTTTTTTTACAAAAAATACATAGAAATTTGATTTAATTTTTTTAATCAAATAATTAATATTGTCACTTAAAAATAATATTTGGATTAGTCTAAATTTAAATAATATTACCAAAGGCATAATTTTTTTTTTTACTTTTTTTACTTAAATAATATTAATATTGTCACTTAAAAATAATATTGTGATAATAAAAATTTAACAGTCATAGATATGCATTAATTTAACAATCAATTATTTAATAGTCATAGATATATTTAATTATTTAATTTTAAAAAATTATTCATATATTAAATTTTATTATAAATAAATTATATAGGTGTATATGGTAAATATTGAATAAAATATGACTATAATATGTATAATGTATAAATAATAGAAGCTCTTACTGTGGTACAAATGTTTGTATCTATACAAATGAAATCAAAATTGTTAGATTAATTTTTATTTAATTACAATCAGTGATTATCTTTGTATATCAATACCCATAATGTGTATCACTAGTTAGAATTAAATGATACACAAAGATAATATAATTTTTATTTGTATAGATACACATATTTGTATTGAAAAATGACTCAATAATATAATATTAGAAATAAATAGGAATACGTGGAAAATATTCTTTTTAGAGTTGAAAATAAAGTAGTAAGTTGAGGTAAATTTATTATAACAGTTACAATTTGAAATAAAATTTGCTACATTTTGACGTGAAGAGTTGAAAATAACCTAAGTACTCGTCTGGTTCATACTCTTTAATTGGATCCGAAATGGGAAGGAATAGTAAGGGGAATGGAAATTTAATAAAGGTATTTGTTTCATTATGAAATGGGAATGAAAATTAATATTATTTATTAATTAAAATATTTTTATAGATAAAAATTATCATAATAATATTTATTTATTAAAATCAATATTAAAATTATTTATTATAAAAATAATTTTAAATAATTTATTTATTTATTAAAATATTGTTACAATTTTATGAAAAATTATTTATTTTTAATAAATATTTTTATTCAAACATTTTAATAACTATTTTTATTAATTTATATATGTTATTTATTAATTTTAAATAACATTTATCAATATTTAAATATACGAATAATTTATAGTTGATTTGATTTAATTCCAATAGAAGCCAAATTTATTACTGATGAGGTAAGTGAGAATGAGCAATTCCCATTCCATGGATCTAATGTCAAAACAAACTTTAAAAATGAAAATGGGTCATTTTCATTCATTTTCAAGAATTTATTTTAGCCCAAACAAACAGGCTTAAATTGACTGAAAATGTGAAAACGAAATCATACTTATTTAAACTGTAGTCATGTCCCCATAAAAACAAGGGACATTTACAAAAATCATATAAAAACAAAAAAACTTTTCACAAATACAAAATACAGATAAAAAGTTATAAAAAATACAGAAAAGCAGATTAAAGTTTTCAAAAATATGCCTTTTTTTTTCTTTCTCTCTATTTTTTTTTGCAAAATCTTATCACCTACATCTAATTCATATTGAAAAAAAAAAAACCCTCAGATATGTGTATTGAGTATTTTAATGGCGTTAGTTTGATTTATTTAACTTGATATGAGTGTGTGCTTTCTTTTTTTTGGTTGTTTTTATATTTGTTTTGGTGGTTTTTTTTGTTGGTTCTTTTTTAGCTTAATGAGTTTGTTTTGTAGTGATTTTTGTAGTTGTTTTTCTGATTGTTTTTATTTTTTTGTTAGTTCTTTTATAATTTTTCTAGTTTTTTTTAGTTTTTTTTGGTTGTTTTTACAATTTTATTAGCTTGTTTCTAGTGTTTTCTAGTTGTTTATACACTTTTTTGAACTAATGTTTCATGGTTTTTTTTTTTTTTTTTTTAAAAAAACCATGAAAACAACTATTGTAAAATAATCTCATAAAATATAAAGTTGAACCAACAAAAAATAAGAAACAACTGCCAAACTAAAACAATAAAAAAAAATGTTGCTCAAATGAAAAGATTAAGAAAAAAAACTAAATAAAAAAGAAAAAAGAACCACAAACAACCTAAAAAAACCTAAAGAGCAACCATAAAAATAATAAAAAAATTAAAAAAAAAGAGAAAGAAAAATAAATAGAAAATAAAAATAATGGAATGAATAATAATATCAAAATAAATAGTTATGGAATAATAATAGTAATGATAATGAGAATAAGAATAAGCAAGAAAATATAAATAAATAAATAAAAGTAAAAAAATAAAGAAAAAAAAAGAAGGAAAAGAGAAAGAAGAAATAAATTACAGAAAAAACAAGGAAAAAAGGAAAGAAAAGACACAAAAAATCAGGTAAAAATGAAAAAAAAAGCGCACGTAAAAAAGAAAATCAAATGATCATGAGTGTAAAAAATTTATGGTTAGCCTTGGTTATATTTGTAATTATTCCTAAAAACAATGAAGTAGATTTCTTATTATATGAATGGTTACTTCTTTTTGGGACGTTTGGTTTATGCTTCGAAATTTAAATCAAAATCATAATCGAAATGAAAAGAAATGGGAAAAGAAATGAAAATTTAAAGAAAATGTTTATTTATTTAGAAAATTAGAATGAAATCAACATAATTTAGAAACTAAATTTTACTTTATAAAAAAATATTTTTATTTAATATTATTATTATATGTTAAAAATAATTTATAACTATCTATTATAAAATATATTTAAATATTTATTTATAAAAATATTATTATTATTTTTAAATACTTATTATTTTGATAAATATTTTTGTTTAAAGATTTAATACATATTTTATTTATAAATTTTAAAAAATATATATTAATATTTAAATGTTTAATCAATTTATAATTTAATTTATTTTATTTTTTAAAAAATTAAAACTCATATCTTAAGGGAGTGATGATTCTCACCGTCAATAACAGAGGAATTACATTCTCATTCCATATTGAATTTTAGTCAACTAAATATTAGAAATTGGAATCATCCATTCCAATTCTAATTACCATCCTTATTTTTAATCAAACAAACACATTTAGAAACATACAAACTTTTAGCATTAAACTGAAAGAAAAATACGAACTAAGACTCTGTTTGTTTGTAGAAAATATTTTATTTTTGAAAAATATTTTCTGATGTTTAACTACAATATTAGAAAATAATTGAATTTTTTCATTTTTTGTGATATTAAAACTTTTTATTATTCAAATTATCTCTTTTTAATGGACCTAATATATATTTTTTACAGATTATCTCTTTATAGTGGACCTAATGTATTAATACAAAACCTATATAATAATTAATTTATATAAAAGAATGAAAGGAAAAGTAAGAAGGAAATGAGAGGAAAATATGAAAAATAAAAAACAAAAGGAAAGGAGGTAAAAAAGAAAAGAGATGACAAAAAATAATGAGAAAATAAAAATAAAAAAAGGGAAAGAAAAAGTGAAGGATGGAAGGTAAAAAATGAAAAGAAAAAAAATGAGTGAAAGAAAAGAAAAAAAATGAAAAAGACAAAAAATAAGGAGAAAAAGAAAGAGGAGAATAATAAGGAGAATAAAAACAAGGCAAAGCTAAAGTAAAAAATAAAAAAGAAGGATATTTTAAGATATTGAAAAATGATTTCTTTATATAAAAATGAGAAATCATTTTTAAGTTTTTAAATTATTTTCTGATAATTAACCATTTATTTTTATTTGACTTATTTTTTTTGTAATAAAAAATTAAAAATAAAAAAAAATACTTTTTGAAAAAATATTTTCCACAAACAAGTTTCAAAATGATGTTTTTTTTTTAACAGAAAAAAAAAAAAAACACCTATCAAAGGAAGGAAGAACCAAATCATATTGTTCATTGAATAACCATTACTAATATATATTTCTGAAATTTAAGATTGACCGGTTGCGAACGGCATAATAGATTATCTAATTCTATTACAAATAATTTCTATTAGAAATTAAAAATATTTATTTTATTTTATAGTTATAAATTGATACTTTTAACAAAATAAAAACTATAAATTGATTACATAATTTTTAAAACTACCCTGCTTTCAACTTATATTTATACTTCTATTGAACTTGTAAATTTGTCAAATAGCACAAATATACCCGATTGCCTTCTCTGGTGTCAACTTTTCAATAGTATTTTATTCAATTCCATCGATAAAATTCATTTTATTTTTAAATAAGTTCTTAATAGAACTGGATTATAAATAACATTTTTAATATATTGAAATTAAATAAATATTTTATAAAATTTATTTAAAATATTTTTTATTTTTATTATATTGTATTTGATATACATTTAATTCAAAATAATATATTATTTAGCCAAATATGCCCTTTTAAGCTAATAATATTTTTATTAGTTTCGTATATTCAATTTAAATAAATATTTTATAAAATTTATTTTTAATAAATTTCATATTTTGATATATTATATTTTATATACATATAATTCAAAATAATATATCATTTACCTAAATATGCCATTTTAAGCTAATATTATATGATAAGAATATTTTAAGGAATAAAAACAACAAAAGCCGTATGAAAAATATAGACAATTAAAATTATGGACTCCATTTGAAAACTATTCCGTTAAAATTTAATTCAATAATGAGCAATTATATAAATTTAAAAATTTGAAATTTCAAAAGAATTATACAAAATTTTCAGTTAAACCAATTACATTAAAGCTCATTTACACCAAACGTACTACTTAAAACACATGAAACAAAGCAGCCAGCTTGCTATTGCATAGTTGCCCCCACGAGCAAGATGTAATGAAGAAAAGTTGGGCTGGCCAATTGGGCCTTAATTTCTCAACAACTCGATTCTTAATCCCCAGAGAAGAAATGGAACCTTGAAATTTAAATACTCTGTTCCCCATAAAGAACTAACAACGCATAGCGAAACTATCCTTCAATTGGATTATTGATGCCGAATCCTCGATCAAATACTTTATAAACACCGACATTTTAATGGATGAACCATGAAAGACCTATAAAGATTTTGATGGGATGCAATGGAGATAGAGAAAAATGCAACAAAGGAATACAACATTGAACTATAATCTAACTATTCCATGCAGTGTCCATAAAGCTAAACCCCACTAAAGCAGGGCAAAGGAGACATCCTCAGTATAAATGTTCAGGACATAGAAGGCTAATAGTAAGAAAGACGTCAGTTCATACATTATTTCAACCTTTTGAGACACATGAAATGACATCTTGATGCAAGAAAAGCAACTGGATAGAAGCCTTGTGCATAGCAATGAAAGCTTGCATGTGGTACCTTCTGGAGTCCAAGGCTCAGATTTTATCAAGTTTTTCAGCCTTGACAACTGGGTTGGCCTTAGCTATAGCATCCTGTGCAGCAGTTTGATAATCATAGGTGCAGCCATGTTTGTCTGAATAGCGATGAATTGAACAAAAAAGGTTTCTGCATCGACAATAGAAGCCAGTTAAACCAACCCGTTTCTTGCAAGTGCTGCACCTATTTGGACTTGCTTTCACCTTTGCACCAATATCAGTGTTCAGGTCTGAATTTGAAGATGCTATTGTTGAGCTGATCTTAGTCTCTGCTGAACTAGCTTGCAGATCTACAGAAACAACAGGCTCATTCCCAGTCCTGCTGTAACTCCCATCCATAATACACCCAGAGGATGCCAAAGCATGTTTAGCCTTTGCTTGATTCAATACGAAGCCCTTGTGGCACTTAGAACACAAGTTCATGGTTGCTGCGGTTCCAAAGAATCCACAACCATTGACACAAAGCTTGGGAGCCTCAAGAGGAACTTGGTACCCTGTCTCATTGTGCTCCATTACTTCAATCAAAATATGAAATCTTCCAGCACCAGAATTGCCTTATTCAGAACTTATAAAGAAAAGCAGCAGCAGCAAACATCCAAAGCCAATTATCCTGTTTCATCCACATCTCACAATCCTCAAATTCACCAGGGTAAACACAAGCCAAAAATGTTGTGCCCCATCCCACATCCTACTCTCAGAATCCACAACCGTGGACACAAAGCTTGGGAGCCTCAGGAGGAACTTAGCATCCTATCTCATTGAGCTCCATTACTTCAACCAAAATGCAGATCTTCCTGCACCAGAATTGCCTTATTCAGAAATATAAAGCAAGGTAGCAGTAGCAAACATCCAAAGTCAATTATCCCCTTTCAACCACATCTCACAACCTCAAATTCACCAGGGTAAACACAAATAAAAAATGTTGTGCCCCATCCCACATCCTACTCTCAGAAAATAAATAAATAGATAAAAGAAAAGCACATATGAAAATAGATAAAAACCATCATCAAAAAAAAATATTGAAACATTGGCAAAAATTCTCCTTTTCATATAGGCAAGAAGTTGGTCAAAAGTTATCAGTTGTAGAGCTTTGAAACAATGAACTTATGCACATACTTCAACCGTGAAGGGGAGAGGTAACATATACTTTACCAGATAAAAATGATTTGCATAAGAGCACAGCAATGTCAAAAGTTGATGCCAAGGCTATGAAATCATTGTCCTCCACACCCTAAAATTATTAGTCTAATAAGCACAAAACAAGCATGTTCACCACTGACATCTGAATAGAAATGTTAAATCTGAATTCCACTTTTTTTTTTTGTTTTGATAAGCAAGAAGAATTAATCATTGTAAAGATTAATAAGAGCAGCTCAAAAAGCACAGGTCTTGATCAAATTCACGTCAAATCCTAATGGATCCACTGATATTCAGCAGAATTACTATAGCATCCAAGTCTTTCTAGAAACACATTAATGTTTTAAAGCTGTTCAAAAATTGAAAGCAAATAGGAAGGCACATCACTTCTCATATAAGCTAAGCAAGTGATACCACCATCAAAGGCAAAACTTAAATACATAGTAGGATAAAAAAAAGCAACAGGGAACCAATTCATTATATGAAAGAGCTTTATTAAATGTGAAGCAGAACTGAGGAACCAGAAAGTGCAAGCATGCGGCTTTCCATCAAAGCACTAAGCATACTTTTAAGGACAATCTGGAGAACCATTCATCTACTAGAAACATAACACTAGAATTTTAGCAAATTCCTTCAAAACTTGTTCACCCTAACAGACAATGTGCAGACTCATGATTAAAGCTTGCATCTAACATTCAAACTTTACAAGTCAAGCCAACTTCTCCAACAATCTGGCAGATCCAAAACCATGAGATATTGGACAGAGTGAGCTAATTGAAAACTTTATTTGATTGACAGGGTATCATTCCTTCATTGTTGCCTCGGGCCTTTTGCACTAGATAACAACAATGAAATGGTTGTGAGCATCTATATCAAGTGCGTATAGTGAATCTTGCTTATTTCTTAAACAATTGAACTCCTGGAGTTCAAAAAGAGTGATTGACATAACCATCATCAACCTAGGACAAATATATACATCCCGTGTAATAAGATCAATATGCTAGCATCGCAATTGTGGCATGTATATTTTTCACTTTTCATAGATGCCTATTCATATACTTCTACATGCATTATGCACATGCTTTCAGTCAAATGGCATACACCAGTCTAACAGCCTTTGAGACCAAGCTGCTCCATGATTCCTAAGATTTCAGAAGAAGAATATGCAAGTACACATTTCCAATCTCCATGGAAGACACAAGCAAAGTTGTTACAGAGAGAACAACAAATTTGCACTTTGTTTGCATACTATACTTGTCCGTTGTCACCGAAGAGTTCAACTTTCTAGATTTGTTCCACTTTCACCCTTTTCTCATTTACAAACCAAGACATAAAGGAGAATAAAAAACTTCCAACCTTTTCAATTTTTTTAAGGAAATGAACAATACCAAGAGTAGTTAAGGTTTCAAATGGCACACAAAGCAGGTGATTATCAACACAACCTTTCTGAACATTATCTTTCAATCAGACAACAACTACAACATTAACTATAGAAAGTTCTCACAAAACCAAAAACAAACCCAATCAAACACAAAGGCAGAAAGCAGTCAAAATATCTTATAAAAAACAAATTACTACCTTTCAATCCACCACGGAAAGTTCCAAGAACAAGTATAAACTCTTAGAAACAAAGACAACAGGGGGATTACAAAGCACATCAACTACTCTCTCAATTTGAATTAAACCTACTATATGAAAGGAAATAAAGGTCAATAATGAAGCAAACAAAATTAAAAATAATATATGTATATATATATATAAAAGAAAACGATTATTTATAACCAGAAAGGAGCTCTTACTGTTGCCCGTTTGCAGTTGCAGGGAAGATAGCCTTTGAAAAAACCCTTTACCTCTAGTGACTCCAAAGTCCTTAAGAACAACAGTCACTCAGAGATAACTTTTAAACTACCCTGCATCAATGGAACCCAGAAGCAGAACATCATAAAATGTTATAATCAAACAGAGCCCAATTCAAAAATAAGATTGAAAAATACAAATACCAAAACAGTACAGAGATATTGTTAAAAAAAAAAAAAAACAGAACAGAGATAGAGACCTGTTATCAAGCAAACAGGAAGCGGTGGCAGGAACAGAAGCGAAAGGCAGAGAAAACCCAGAAAAAGTAAATTACAAAACAACACATTTGCAAATAAATAATCCCATGTAGTCGGTCACGTGGAGTGTCTGTGTTGGAGATATAAGAGGTCGTCGGTATTCAGTGATAAAATAAGGGATTTTCCCAAACAAAAAATGAAAAAAAATTTCAAATTTACATGTGATTTTTTTTTCTTTTATAGATTTTTAAAAAAAATACGGTGGTTAATTACATGTACAAATAATAACGTGACAATAACTATTACCACCAACGTCTATAAACCATACTAGATTAAAAAAAAAAACCCTAAAAACAGCTAGTGCTGTGCAATTTTCACCAGAATTTGAAAAATCGTCCGACATTGAACCAAAAAACTGCAGCAGCTCAGTTTGTGAGGTGAGGACAGATCGGTTTGGCCAAGCTTTGAGGCAAATTTCGATTTTCAATTTGAGGGAGAGAAATCTTTCCTTAAACACAGACACACACGTCGTTTTCTCTCTTATTTATATGTCTAATTCATTTTTGCTCTCTCTTTTCACATAGAGATTGACTTTTAGTAGTAGTGGAAGAGTGCTTAATTCTTTTAGAAGTTTAACTCTAACACTTGTTCAAGCCTTGATCAACAATTAACACTGGCTTAAAAGCCTAACCAATAATTATCAATTGAAAAAAGCTTGGAAGATTATGAAGATTTTGAAAAAGGTACTCGAATTTCATTTACATTTCTTAAATTTTATTCTTTCTTCTTTGATCAACTGTAGCTGGTTAATAATCTTTCTCTATCACTTTTTTTGCTAACCATATCAATAACACTGGTTGGTTGTTACTTCATTACTTCATTCTTTTTTTAGTTATATATCTGATACATCTATTATGCATGCTAGGAATTGCATGTTGTTATTACTTCTTGTGCGTTGTTGAAACTTGTATTTCTGTTTGTCATTATTTATGTTGCTTTATTGTGCCAATTTTGTTGAGTTGCAGTATCATTGACATTGACTGACCACATACAATAGATGTGCTTGCTATTGTTACCAATTATTTGGTGACTATGTTGAATTATTAGGTACTTGTTATGTAACTGGTCATTACATGTCTGTTGTGATCATGAAATTGGTACCTTACCTATTGCATTTAATAATTTGATTTATGAGGCAATGATGAAGCTTCCATCTCATTTTCATTCTCTGATATTTAATGTTTCTTTGATAGCAAATGGTTTGTAGTTTGTTGCCAGAAACTGAGTTTCATTCTTTATATGACATGAAAATTAATTTCTAAGCCTAAACTATGTCTTTTTAATTTACATTTTTTTAAATTTCACTTAAGCCTTACTATTTCATTTATTTATGCAGGAATTTTTTTGCCGTACTTAAGATGTGTGCGCCTATTATTCGTTCATGCAGACTGATACACATAGATATAAATACATATAATAGCATTTTTTGTAATACTTATTAAGTAGTGGATTCTTTATATGGCAGTATAGGTCAATTTTTTTTAGAAATCATGTATGCTATATTACTGCTAGGATAGGATTTTTTTTGTATACTGTAAGCTCACTAGTCATGAATGTTTATATCTTTTTGTATATTTTGTAAATGGGCCAAATGTTGTTATTAAGAATGCTTGTATAAATTATGTATTAGGCTCGGGCCCTAAATAACTGATGAGTGTGAAAAATGCATTTTATTAAGTAGTTTTTGTCTTAGGAAAAATTCAATTTCAGTTAAGTTTATGTTTCTTTTATTCAGTTTTTATTTAGTTGAGTACTTACTGTATATCTTGTGTGTTTAATTATTTTTACGTATTAGTTGGTTTATTTTTGGTTGATTTTTATGTAATTAGGGAAGTCAAAGAACAATAGAGGAAGGTTAAATGGGAGCCGTGGGCACTTAAAGTGGGCTCGAAAAGCAATGGAGGTCAATATGCAATAATGCTGAAAAAGGGATGTGCATGGCCATGTGCAAAATGCACATGGCTATGCGACCTGGTGATTGGAAAAATTCGGAGGCGAATTTAATTGCTGACTCATAAGGGATAAGATGGAGATTTCACATGGCTGTAACCCTAGGGCTTGTAATTAGATTTTTATAAGAGGGCAACCACCAGAAACAAGGATATATATAGATTATTATTCATCAGTTTTGGGGAGGATTATTTTTTTAGAGAATTTTCTTAGAGCAGTTTTGGAAAAATAAGGATTTTTCTTGTTTATGTTAGTTTGGAGATTTGAGAATAAGAATTAAAGAACATCAAGCTTCCTATTGAACAGGGGGTTTCTTCTATTCAATTGTGTTTATTCATTCTTAATTTTAATTTAATGATGATGTTTATTTTCTTTTATTCTTTTTCTTTATCTCTTACAATTGACATGAGTAGCTAAATTATTAGTTAGGGTTCTTGTTGCAAATCAACCATGGGCTAATCACAATTAAACCTAAGCCATTAATCTAGATCCTTTGGTTGTTGTTGAACTTAATATCTTCTTAGGATTGATCACCCTTTGATTGAATATACACAATAAAACTTGATCGAGAGATAGGTTGTATTGGATTTAAACAATAACATGTTAGATGCTTTCTTAGTTGAGAAACACTTAACCAACTAATATTGATTAAGGGTTGATGCTTAAACTGGGTTAACCGAACATTTAGTAGGCGAGAGCTTTAAATCTAAGAACGTCAATTTACTTGATTAATCATAGGGTTGTCTTAGGAGGAAAGCCTATGATATGATTCTTGAGTTAAATTATATTTTTAGAAGAAATTATTGGTTGATTTTATGTTTTAATTATATTAGGAAGATTAATTTTGAGAAAAATAATTTTTGGGATGATTAAATAATTTTAAGGAATTTTTTTAGTACTAATAATACATTATGTAATTTATGTATTTAGGGGTGAAAATGTAATTTTATGCTTATTATAGTTAAATATATATTTTAGTTAGTTTTATTAATATTTAAGAGGGTTAGAGAATTTTTTTTATATTAATTGATATTTTTACTTAAGTAGTGTTAATTTTAAATATTAATTCCAAATATTATATATATGTATTTATAATACATTATTTTGGCAATAAAAGTTGAATATAAGGTTGCATTTAGCGTATTTGGGTATAATGATTTTAATTTAGGCTTTAATTATATTTTGATAATGAAATGCAAATTTAGTTGTTTAATTTTAAATAATTGAGATTTTATATATTTTTAGTATATATGTATGTGTAATATGTATTTTGGAAAATAAATGATATTAATTCTTGATGTTTTGTTGAGTTGTGATCTCGGTCGGGGCTAAGTGTAGTTTTGGGAGCTCGACTCGAGTGTGTATGTCTGTTGTTATTAGAAGTGCATTTTCTATGCAGATTTGGCTCTACCTTTGGTAGAGAGATGTCCATTTTACAAAGGAGACTCTGCCGAAATTTCGATAGATTTTCTCATAAAATGTGATATTCGTTATGAATTTCTACCGTTAGTTAGGTTCTATCCTGTCTATCGAGTATTGTCCGGTCTTCCTCGAGTCAGCCTATCATTTTACCATTTTGTTGATTTTTTTATTTCAATTCCATAGTCATGTTTTAAAAATCAAATTGTTATTTTTCTTTTAGAGCATATCGGAGCAGAAGTCGTGAGACCGAGGCAGACGCGTGGTCGTCAGCCTTCACATTCATCTTGTAAGTCAATAGAATGATTTGTGCATGTGTTTATTTAAAGAATGCATGTGCTCGTACTTTATTATATTGATTATATGATTTATTTAATTTAATGCTGTTATTTAAGATTTAAACGCATTTTATTTATTTAAAATCAATTTTGAGAAATTTTGGTAGAACGGGCTACTTGGTGGGCTTCACCAGGACTATGTGCACACGGTAGAGATTGAGAAATGGATTCGTAATATATATGATTGGTGAATGCTAAACTGGGACGGGTGCCTCGGTGGAAGCCTTTGCTCTCGGGGACCACCAGTGATTGTAAGGTTGATAATGGACTGGGATGGGTGCCTTGGTCGATGCCTTTGCTCTCGGGGACGGCCAGTGCATATATTTGGATTAAGTGGATGACTACGACTTGGTGCCTCGGTTGATGCCTTTGCTCTCGGGGATCGGTAGTCTAGTTGGAATAAGTGGGCCCAGTTGGCCATGTAGATTTTTGGGTTTAGGGTTCTACCGAGATCTTTCAAAAGCTATACCTATACATTATAAATTATTTTCACTATAAATATATAGTTTTCAAAAAGGTTTTCAAACCATACAACTCTTTTTATTGACTTACTCAGTAAGGTCTGATTCCCCTCAATTTATTTTTTTCAGGAGCTTGGGAGTTCAACCTCAGACTACCTCCACACTGGGTTTCTTCTTCACCGGCTATTTTATGTAGGTCATTGTAAGCTGTACTGTTGTATTATTCTAGGATGCTGCAGTAGTATATGTACTAAGAGTTGTATGTTTTAAGTATATTTTGTAATTTATTTGTACGAACCACGCTTATGTATAAGATTTAAGTTTGATTTATAATATGTGACGTTGAAACACATTTCTATTAAGCACTTGAATCTGTTTATTTTTAAGAAAAATCAGTTTAATAATATGTTCTATTATAAATTAAAGTTTAAAAATGGAAGGTTTTATTTTTCTTTTCTTTTAGGCTTACTACGAGTTTCGGGGGCCTTATGCCTACCCATTCCCTAATGCCGGTCACGTACCCTCGGGTTCGGGTCGTGATAATTAATGTTTGTTCACATCAGCCATAAGCTTGATGTTATGCAGAGACAATAAGTACATTTAAATTTTTAAAGTTAGTAGAAATTGTTAAACTAGGTGTAGCTCAAGTAAACAAAGATAGTGTTGATATTAAAGGGCTTAAAGAATAAGCGATTGCATCTCCTATCTCCTTTGCATTTTTTTTCTTAATAGTTGTGTTAATACTAATCCAAATTCTATATACACTCATACAAGTCATTTGACATTTCCTTTATGTGTTTCTTTCTAAATTGCTAGCTTTAAGGCAACATTGGTAATGAAAAAGTGAGGGCCAAAATATGCTTAACATTAGGCATCTAACAGCTCTGAAAGGTATAAAAGAAAAGAAAAATGATGCCTTACCATTTAATTCTAACTTATGGCTAGGAGATGTGAATGATACTAATAGCTTTCGACAACCCATGCGTGATGTGGGCAACATAAAAGTGAATTTGGTTATCCTATAGCGACTAGTATGTATATTAAGCAATGATACCATAAATTTTTGAAGTAATGCTACTGCATATAAACATTAGATTTAAAATAATTCATTAAGAATGGGATTTCTAGCCATCTCCAATCTTGTAGTGGAGACAACATATTTAACTTGGATATATTTTTCATAATATCTATCAACCGTTTATGAATATTTGAGTGATTATTCAATCTTTGAGCAGAATATTAAATGTCAAAAAGATTATTGATAGTTAGTGTTAAGCTTCTTTACTTTCTTTGGCTTTGACTATTATAAGCCTTATTTTAATTCCTACTAATGCTAACATGCTATATCTACAGGTTTGTAGAAACTCTACACTAGGGCAAAAAAGGCAAAGTTTTGATCTTAATGAATTATTAGCCAATTCACCTTTATGGCCTCCATTTATAAGTCTTGGTAAAAATTATGCATGGAAAGGATGCGAAGGAAATTGGCTTAGGTAAATGGGTAGTTAAAGTTATGGTGAATGATGGTTCAACTCCTTTTGTCTTAGCTATAGCTCTAACATTAAGAATAAGACATCTTTGTAAAAAATAAAAATTTGGGTAAGAAAGGGCTTGGATTGCCCAAAGCCCCTATGATGCCTAAGTTAAATTGTATCCTAAGTGGGGTATCTTAGACAGGGATAATGATGAAGTAAATGGTTAAATAAAGATGAAATATTTATAAATGATTTTTTAGAAAATAATGGAAGAACCAAAATGAAAAGAAGAGAAGAAAAAGAAGAAAAGAAAAGAAGAATAAGAAGCTGACCTCATGGCATTAGAAAATGGCATTTATATAGTCTAGGTAGGTGGGGAGTTGGTGAGATCTGATTGGTGGAGAGTACCTGACAACACAATAACTTTTTAGGTACACTTAAGTGGCTTTCTGGGGAAATGAAGCATATTAAAGATTGATGGGAGGCACATTTAATGCTTGTCAATGGAGATAGGATGTGCATTTTTTGAGTAGGTTCTCTTAATTGTATTTTACTATATAGGTTACTCTATATAGGATTATATGGTCTCTATATAGAATTCTTTTATTTACTATGTAGGCTTGAAAACTCTATATAGCATCCTGTGTGACCTAGGTAGAACTTGAGGAAGTTTGAGCAAGAGATTCCATTAAATGGTGTTCAATTTTGACTCGATCCTTAAAGGCTGGAAAGTCAACAAGTTACAAATAGGTTGAGGTGGCGTATAAGACAAATCCACTTTCCATATGTCAAACTCTTATTAGAGGCATATTTTTTTGTGTTTTATCAATGGACATGCAAGATGTTATAAATAAAGTTAAAGACCATCTATAGTGTTAGGAAGCAAATAATGGCAAGAGGGGGGTTTCAGATTTAGTTTTTCCTTTTACCTATTATATATAGCGTATATATTTCTTAATTTTTATTGTCTTTTTTCTTTTTTCATGTAATGTTTTTGAATTAATAAATTTTAATGTGTTTTGCCTTAGAAAAGTCAAAGTCAGTCCTTAAAAATCATCCAAAAAAATATTATAATTCTAAAAAATTACCAAAAAGTCCTTTAAAAAAATGAAATTTATAAAAAACTCAGATCCACATAAAAGCCCACGTTCATGGATCATTCCCACATGAGTGTATTTTTAATCCATGCATGTGGATAAATAAAACGTGTGGGTTTTTGGAACTCACACACATCCATCTCTTCCATAAGCCTTTATTAGTGTTTTTAGATCGTATTTAGGTCAATTTTTTAAATTCTTTGAGTTCTAAGAGCCTTTTAGGCCCTTTAAGTTCGGTTCGATGATCATTTTAGGGATCTCGGACGTTTCTAGTCTTTTATGTTTTTAGACAATGTGGTTTAGTGCTTGCCTAAATTTTTTGGCAACCACGACATTATTTGAGTTTAGAACTTTAGGGAACACACGAATTGCTATCACAAAGATAGGGCATAGAGATGAAGAGTCACCATTCAGGATAATAACTGGGACAAATTATTTACTGGTGGTAACTTGATTCTTTAAAAGAGAGTTAACACAACACCGAGAGGATTCCAAGTACGAAATACTAACTTCTTTTAGTCTCTTGTTCTTTTAGGATGACTTTATTAATTACTAATTTATCCTTTATTTATATTAAATTTCATTTAAACCCAATTCAAAATCAACTCCAAGGCAACTAATCTCATGAAAAGTACATAAACAATGCATTCATTCAAAGTAAACAATCCCTAAGTTAGTACAATTTACAATATTTTTAATTAGATGGGCTAAATCTACATATTTTAATTTACAAGTGCACCTAAAAGCTAATGAGCTTAATTCCTATTTAATTAATTAATCCTAAATCTATTAAATTATGGACCTATTTAATTAATTAGGCTACTTAAAAGATGAGCCTAAATTTTAGTTAAATTAATAATCTAACAAAACAAATATGGGCCTATTAATTATTTGCTAACCTAAAATTAATTAAATAACAAAATGGGGCCTAAAATAATAAAACAAACAAACAAACAAAAGCCCAAAATTAAATAAAAACAAATAAAAAACCTAAACTATTCTCCTAAATCTAATTGGATTTTAATTAAAAACCCTAATTATCTCTATAACTATTGATTTTAATTACTTAACCAAATAACCCTAATTTTACTAACTAATTAAATATAAAAATAAAAGACACAACATACATATAATTTCACTATCCCACTATAAAAATTAAAATACAAATTAAAATTACAAACCCTTAAATAAATACAAAAACTTAAAATAAGATAACATAAAACAAAACAAAAAATCTATGTAAAATAAAATTGGCCTTTGATTAACGACTTTTGTATGGATTTTCTCTATGGATGATATTCCTCCATTGTATGTTCATCATGTAACTCCATCCATCATGAAACAAACAAAAATAAACAAAGAAAAATAGTCAATGAACGATTTAAAATAATAAACAAAGAAAATCAAATAAAATAAAAAAAATAGAATTAAAATCAAAATTAAAGAGAAAGGTGGCAAAGATGAGAATGAGATGCAATATTAATTCCTCTCAAAGTGATGATCACAGTTCAAGAGAAGTCTATGGTTTTTGTTTTGTTTGTGATTTTAGTTTATATGGATCTAATTGACGACAAAGAACTAGAGAAAACAATGTGCAAAATAAAAGGAGAAATCACTGTGTTTTGGTTCACGGCTAAAATCAGAAAGACAGAAAAAAGAATTAAAAGCTAGGAGTGCCTCTTCTTTCCATGAAAAGAAAATCACCTATTTATAGACACAATACCCCTGTAACCCTAAGTTGGGTATAGGAAAATAATAAAAATAAAATAAAATGTTATTTTATTATTAATTGTCTAATAAACAGTGTGATAAACACTATTTATCAAAAGTTTATTAGATAATGAATAAATAAATAAATCATAAAAAATAAAAAAAATCGATAAGCATCCCTATTCCCGATCAGACATCTATATTTTCGATCAGAAACAAGAAAAATGAATTTTCAATGGAAACAAAATTTTTTTTGGTTGGCCACTGCACAATTTATTTGGCTATTTATGGCCATATTTGTTACTTTCACCATTTAAAATTCATTTGGCCATTGGCTAATCAAATTAAATTTCTTTAGTCAACGTTGGCCATCTTGGGCCAACTTCAGCCTATTTTTATTTAATTTTCTTTTTATTTTTTTTGATAGTCTCTTTTGAAAATTCATTTTCTTTTTGATTTTTTTGAAAATTTTTTTAAAAAATAAATAATTAAAATAAATAAATAAAATTTTGAAATAGATCCTAAAAATAGTTTATAATTTAGTTTAAAACACATAAATCAGATATAATAAATATAATTTTATAGTTAATTTTTATCATTGGGTCTTCTATTTTATATGGGCTCAAATAATCCAAAAATTAGGTGTTATAGTTGCCTCCTTTGTCGTGGTTTGCTTGACAAATTGCAGCATATCTAATAAGCACTCAATTTTCAGATTAAAGTGTATGAACACTTACCTCAATGTAGATTGTAGATTTTGGATTAGTGATATGTGATGCTAAAGCTATTGTGCAACGTTTAGCAAATTGTGCTATAGGTCTTATGGAGCATTTAGCAAATTGTAATTTAAAAATGTGCTATAGGTTTTATGGAGTGTTTAGCAAATTGTGATTTAAAAATGTGCTATAAGTCTTATGGAGCGTTTAGTAAATTCTAATTTAAAAATGTTTTATAGGTCTTATAAAGAGTTTAGCAAATTATGATTTAAAAATGTGCTATAAGTCCTGTGGAGCGTCTAGAAAATTATGATTTAAAAATGTGTTAATCATGCAATAGTGTTTTCATCATTCCATAATGTAGACTTTGTGCTTTTGCAATCCGTGATTGCGCGCAAACTTTAAATGGCTACAACCCTTTTGTTGTCTACCTTTGATGCAGTAGTTTGTAACTGCTAATGGCTTTTGATCAGCTGCCATCCTTTGTTGCTCACTAATGATTTCGATCAACTATAACCTTTTCATTGCATGCCTTTAATGTTGCCATCCATAATTGCTCACAATTTTTGATTAGCTGCAACCCTTTCATTACTCGCCCTTGATTCTATAGTCCATATCTGCTCAGAATTTTTGATTAGTTGCAACCCTTTCATTGCTTGCCCTTGATGCTATAGTCTATAATTGCTCATAATTTTTTATTAGTTGTAACCCTTTCATTGCTTTCCCTTGATGTTGCAGTCCATAACTGCTCATGATTAGCTAAACCCTTTCATTATTTGCCCTTAATATTGTAGTCCATAACTGCTTATGCTTAGCAATAACCCTTTCATTACTTACCTTTGATACTATAGTACATAACTACTCATGGTTAGTTGTAACCCTTTTATTGCTCGACCTTAATGTTGTAGTCCAAAACTGCTTGCGCTTAGCTATAACCCTTTCATTTCTCGCCTTTGAAGTTGCAGTTTGTAACTACTCATAGTTAGCTACAACCCTTTCATTGCTTACCTTTTAATGTTGTAATCCATAATTGCTTATAATTAGTTGCAACCCTTTTATTGCTTGCCTTTAATTCTATAGTCCATAACTGCTCATGATTTTTCATCTTTGGTTGTTTGATATGAATGCTTGAAATCTTAGTGTTGACTGATTGGAAATTCTGCTGACTAACTTTGAATTTTTATGCTGATTGCTTTGAATTTTTGCCTACTGATTTAAATTTTTCTATATTGATTGCTTTGAATTTTTACTGACTGATTTGGATTTCTTTGTGTTGATTGACTCCATATGTTGGGTGCATCTTCTTTTAGATTTTCAATTCCTGAAGACTTGTTAAAGTTAGTTTTAGAAAAACAGGTGAAAATTCATCACTTTATCACGAGGTAGCAAGCATTCAAAAATTCTCATTAATTTTGATTTTCATGACTATTATTTATTTGCAATTCACAAAGTCAAAGTTATCGTTAACCACTTATACTAATAGCATATTATTTTACCAATTGAAGAGCTAACTTCAACACCTAAATTCAAGGAGAATTTGCTAGACAAAACTTATAGGAATCGAGCATAAATGGATAGAATTCTAATTATCAAAATAGACTTTGAGTTATTGATGTGCTTTACTTCCATATCCAAATATTCCCTCACCTTTCTCATATTATTTAGCATGAATACCATTGGAAAGGTCCTTTGGACACTTATACTCTTTTAGAGCATTGGAGTAAATATAGTAACTTTTAATATGGTCCTCTTTTAGTATTCCCTCGCCTTACTCATATTACTCAACGTGATACCCTTAGAGCTTGGTCTGGTAAAAAGTTAAGGTTCCTTTAGCGAGATAGTTCCTTTAAGGACTTAGGTTATAGGCCAAGGTCATGTTAGCCTAGCATCATTTTCTCACTTAAAAATAAGTGCCCCCTTAAGGACTTAGGTTACAGACTATAGTTAGATTGGCCCGACATAAATTCTTTGATCAAGTAAAGGCTAAGAGTGATGGTTAGCCAATTTATAATCTCAAAAAGCTAGTGAATCAAGGGACCATAAACTAATGCCATTGGTTTATAGGGATGTGCAAAAATGAATGCAAGAATAAAATAATAATTAATAAAATAATTCTAAAGAACACAAGTTGAATTAGTATCTTTTATCTCCAATAAAGTTGTCACTGTAGACGGCGGGGTTTAGCGCGTGCCCAAGTTTTTTGGTAACCATGACATTGTTTAATTTTAGGATTCTAGGGAAGACAATAATCACTATCATAAAGATAGGGCGTGGAGATGAGAAGTCGCCACCTAGGATAATAATTGCGATAAATCTTTTAGTGGTGGTAATTCGATTATCTAAAAGAGAGTTAACACCACACTGAGAGGATTCTAGGTACGAAATACTAACTTTTTTAATTTTGTGTTCTTTTAGGATTACTTTATTAATTACTACTTTATCCTCTATTTACATGCAATTTTATTTAAACCTAATTCAAAATCAACTATAAGGAAACTAATCTCATGAAAAGCACATAAACAATACATTCATTCAAAGCAAATAATCCATAAGTTAGTCTAATCTACAACATTTATAATTAAATGGACTAAATCTACATATTTTAATAAAATTTTTACAAAAATATACAAAAAAATAGAGAACATTAACATTAAATACCCCATCTTTTCAATAATTTACACTCGTGCCCTTTTTTAATTTTTCTTTACATGTGTGTCTTTTTTTTTTTTTGTCTTTTTCCTTGTTTCTCTGCATTTTTTTTCTTTTGCAAACCTTTTTCTTCTTTTTTTTTTCTTTTTTTTTTTTCATCATCTTCTTCTTCTCTCTTTCATCACCTTGCATCCATCGAACTCACCCAAGCCATCATCACTACTGCGCCACCACCGGTGGTCGGGAGGAGGAAATTAGATCACCCTCAAGGCCAATGGGATGTATTCATGTCCCTGCTAGCGAATGGTTGATGGATCAAGAGTACCCAAAACTTAGAAAAGCCATAAAAGAAAACATAAGTGAAATCCTAGAAAATTATCAAGAAAAGATTGTGAGGATGGTGGACTCTCGTGCTCAAAGCTGGATTCTTTATCTAAAGAATTATACTAATGGGTCAATCATTATTTCAGTTTATATCCATGTACCGAGACAGGAAGAGATGGAATCTGCAGAGTATGAAGAATCTGTTAGGAGGGCTCAGATCGAGTGTATGGAGGTTGATCAAACGAGATTTATGCTGCCTGCTGCCAAATGATCTGTTCAATCCTTGGAAAGGTTGCGTGTGTTTGATGCATTAACCATGTGTATTGTATGTCTAGAAGGTATTGAAAGAGGGACAGAAGCAATTCGAATACCATATTCTCACTTGTATCACCAAGATTGCATTGTGCATTGGTTATAAAATAGTCACTTTTGTCCAAATTGCCGCTATGAGATGCCTAGCGCAACAGATAAAGAACAACAGTAAGTTTTAATTAGGAATGCTTTGTTTAATTTCCATCCGTTCATTCAAGTAGCCATTATATATGATTTATATTCTTCCTTCTTGTAATTATTTTTGTTTATTTAGAAAATAAGCTATATTACATTCATAACTTAAATGGCCTATTTGTCATGTTACTGCAATTGTTTTTCTTTGATTGGTTTTGTGACTATTTATAATAATATGTTAAACTTAAATGGCATAATTCCACAGGGTTAGTGTAAGAAAGAATGTTAACACTCAAAATATTTCAGATTAATCAAAATTTTTGACAAGATAGAAATATGTACTAGAGATTATATACTTATAATTTTCAATTTTTGTTTGCTTTTATGATATTTTCTTGGAAACTTTATTGTTTGTATTAATGTCCTTTGAAAATATTATTGCAAGAATTTGATAGTGGAAAAATATAATTGAAATGAATTTATATATATATATATATTTTGACGTCATAAGGAGTAGCATAGAAATTAGTATCTCTAATATTTTTTATATTTGAGATTAATATATTATTATTGAAAAAAATAAAAGGTTATATTTTGTTCAAAAGGAAGTTGGGTCTATATTGTTCAATTGTGTTAAAAATTAACAAAGATTATTAATTAAAATTTTTGTTACACAACAAGTTTAAGAAGTAATAAAGAATGCTACTTAAAAAAAATATTTTTTTGAATATTATCCGTATAAGATATAATCAAAACAATATATTTTCTGAATATTATTGACATCTAAAACTTAAAATAATATTTAAAACTCAAAAAAGGATAAAAAATTCAAAATAATATCTGAAAATTAAAAACGATATCTCTAACTCATAAATATAGTATACTATTGAATATTATATGTATGTAAAACTTTAAAATCGTATCTTATACTAAAATCAGTATATTATTTAAATATTCTTCAAATATTTTTTTCCAACCAAAAGTATATTTTCTGAATATTATTCGTATATGAAACTCAAAGTAATAGTAAAAACTTAAAATAGTATTTAAATATGATAATTTGAGTAAATATATATTGTTAGAAAAACTATCAAAGAAATAGTTGACCTTCAATAATAAATTTCAAATATAATTATATTCAATTAATTAAAATAAAAAATAAATAAAAATAATTGATAAACGCATATCAATTAATTTGAATCCAAGTGCCCATCTTTTTCAAATGCATGAAACTTGAAATATTTTTCATTTAAAGTGTCCATCTTTTTTCAAATGCATGAAACTTGAAATATTTTTGATTTATTTCTATTTCATTATTTTTATATTTAAGTTTACTTTCAGTGTATATAATGAATAAAATTATATATATATATATCCAAAACCAAAATTAAAAAAAAAAAAGACTAAGAGTAAAAAGTAAAAAAATTGAAAAAAAAGGATAACAGAAAATAAAACAAGGACAAAATAAAAATAAATACAAGGAAAAAATAAAAATAAAAAAATAATGATAATAGTAAATAAAAATTAAGGAAAATAAAAATAAATAAAAAAGAAAGAACTAAAAAGAAATAAAAAATAAAAAATAAAAATAGCATGAAATAAGAAAAAATAAAAAATGAGAAAAAATTAAAAAAGAAGAAGAGTAAAAAAATAAAAGAGAAAAAATAAATAAAGAAAAAAAGAAAAAAGAAAAATAAAAAATGAAAAGGAAAAAATAAAAAGGAAAAATAAAAATCTACTAACAAACCTAAAAAAAAAAGAAAAATAGAATAAGAAGAAGCAAAATGAGCATAAAGGAAAAAAAAAAGGGTAAACATGGAAAGGGAAAAGGAGACAGGTGTAATTAACCTAAAATATAGGATAAATCAATGTAAACAAGCCAAGAATGGGCCTGAACTTGTAAATTTTTTTATTTTAATTTATAAGTGAGTCTAAATGCTAATGAATTTAATTCCTATTTAATTAATTAATTCTAAATCTATCAAATTGTGGACCTATTGTATACACCCGATTTGGTCGGTCCGTGTTAGGGGACGAAATAGGGGCGCTCAGTTTGACCAGCCCGTTGTCAAGCCCAATGATGAGAGTGTGAAACTTGGATATAAGAATGAAACCTGAATCTCTAATGGAAAGTGGGCTTGAAAGCTTAAAAGTCTAAAAAGCCCAAAACTTAGCCCAATTGCCTAGAATCGCCCTAGGCCCGCCTGGCCTAATACAAGCCCAGGCTAAAGAGGCGCTGCTCAGTGCAATGAGGCGATCGCCTTTTTAGCAGCTACCGCAGAGGCGATTGCCTCATCGAAGAGGTGCCGCCTCTGTGGCAGACCAGTTGCAGTTGCATTTAATATAACTGTAACCATGGTGGCAAGTGGGGTGTGCGCCACACCCCAGACTTATTATTGCATGAGAAAGAGATTTTTGGGGGAAAGAAAAAGGCTATGGAGGCTCATGATGAGCTAGGAGGCTTAAGGGCATGGGCAAGGTAGGGAATAAAAGAAAAAAAGAGAGAGAAAAGGGGGAGGGGAAGAAGAGGGGACCGGGATTGAGGATTAAGGAAAAAAAAGGAGAGAGCTCTGAAAAAACAAGAAAAGAAACAAAGAAAAACATCCTTAAGGGAGAAAGGATAGATCAAAGCTAAAAAAAGTCCACATTTCTTAGGAGAAGAAGAAAGGAAGCTTATGTCTAGGTAGAAATCACATCTTAGTGAGGATTACAATCAATGATACATCTTTGAGGGCCTCTCATTTTGGTAAAAACTTACATTTAAACTCAACATATTCATCATTTTGTGTGCTTTGTTTATACTTAACCAAGTCATTGGTATATTTTAGGTATATTTTTAGTTTTTTTTTGGTTTAATATCTCATTTCATTGATGTAATCCTTAAGAATATTGCATGTAGTTGTGATTTGGTACCTGTTGAATGTACATATGCATGTATCGTTTGCTTAAAGTAGAAGTATAAATGTTTTGAGAGTCAAACCAGCTTGCCAATCAGGCGACGCCTCTTCACAGAGGCATTGCCTGTTGTCAATGAGGCGATCACCTCATCACAGAGGCAATCGCCACATTGACAGGTTGGCCCGCCATCTAATTTTACTCCTTTCATTAATTTTTATTGTGATGTTTACTTAACATGTTCTTTTTGACTTCAGGCATAATTATTTCATTGCATGATGGTGTTCACTTTGATTATTTGGTGATTTCTTTAGTTTATAATATGATCTTTTTTCTTTGGAACATTTTTTTATAAGTATTGTTATGCACAATTTCATGTTTTAAAAGAAGGAACTAACTGTGTGTTTACTATAGGAATTACTTGATGATTTGCATCATTGAGTAGTCACCTTCGTTAGCTACCCTTTTTATATCATTGTGTTTGTGTTTATTATCGGTTTACTTTTGATATATGTTTAGTTTATTTTTTGTATATTATTCTTTTACTTTGCCCAAAGTGTTGTAATCCCTAATCCCTTTCCCTATTTGATTTTGAATGTATGGTTGTAAATTATTATTTATTTTATTTCTGTTGAACGTTGAGATTCAAAAGCATGAAATTGGATTAATGTGCAAACCTGGACTTAATTGTAAAATTTGGAAAGTAAATGAAGGCAAGTGCAATTATGAATGTAAATAAGGAAGTAATTAAATAATTAAAGGTAATAAAATGCAAAACACAAATGGAGGCCAACCGCAAGGTTGGGTGAGCATTTAAATGCTCATACCCAATTTTTGAACCCGTTCTCTAATGACGGCTTATGGGAATCTCCGTAGGATCCAGTTGCTGTACAGTGTGTCCCGACTTTTATTCGGGTGGTGACTCCATCTTCGAATAGGCCCAAGACCTATATTGTATTTCCCAGTGGGCTTAGAGCCCACACAGTGCTGTGGTTGCTAAACACTTAGGCATGCGCTAAACCCCACCGCCTACAGTAGTGACTCCATTGGGGATAGAGAAACTGATTCCAGTGTTCTACATTTTATCATCTTTAATTATTTTCTTATTTCTTCCCGCATTTATGCATTCACTACATATTTTGCACACAATGAGCACTTTAGTCCTAAATAAAGTCGACAATAGTTAGTACTTCACTACCTACGTTTCACTCAAACCTGGTGGTGGAATATTTGATTATTGTCACTCATGACACATACTAATCTACATTGTTTGAACCTTGAGTGGGAAGACGTATATGGATGTATATCATTATGGGAATCAAAGCCTTTTTACCTAAGACTCAAGCCCATGTAATGACCTAGCAACTATCCTTAGGAATTTTCCCATTTGCATATGTATTATGCCATATAATGGACCCTTAAATAAATCTTAAGCCCATCGATGAGAGATCTAAGGAAAAATGGGCTCTCGTGTCCAACCAAATCCCATTATAAACAAGCTAGTCAATAAGGGCCTCTCATGCTTATTCATGAGCCATTTCAAGTGGGCCTTGACAAATGAGTTTATGGTGCTAAGGATCCTGGCTTATAAGAAATGGACTTGGGCTTTATTTAAAAGAACCATTACTTATCTGAATCATTTTGAGAGTTATCTTGCATATGTCAATTTTTTTATCCCCCATTGATAATTAAAACTCAGGCCAAAAATCCTAGGACAAGATACTCGCCATTGAATACGTGTGTGGGAGAAATAAGGGCGGAAGTTTGCATGTTTAGCTTCGCATTTTGGTCCTGTGTATCTTCCTTTTTATGTTTATTTTCTTAAAATAAAATGGACTTGCATATCATGCATACACGTCACGCATCATTCTAACCAACAGTTTTGCAGCACTATAGATCCTTCGAGCTCAGCAGGGTGGGTCCGAAATAGCTCAGGTTGTCTGGTTAGAAATTCAAAACTGAGAATGGTAGGAGGGTTTGATCTAGAAGCATTTAGGGCACAACTAAAAGATGAATTAATGGTAGAAACCTAGTCTATGATAAGGGAGATGATTGGGGAAATTACTAAGCTCATCAGGGAAAACGAGCCGACACAGCCATTTAATGCACCATCAATCAATCCGGTGGATCTCGATGAGGAAATCCCAATTAGAGGAAGGGAGGAAGATGAAGTAATGGTGTTGGCCAATTTGACAAATTAAAGAAATATGAACCCAATCGAAGATGTGGATCAAATTGAGTGGGCTAAGAGCATGACCAAAGCAATGAATTAGATGTAGATGATGATGAAGGAGAAAGGTATTGTCACTCCCCTGGATTATGATCTGAATCTAGAAAAGAAGATGAATCGCTGCCTTGTAAGTTCAAATTTGCTGATATGAAGAAATACACTGGCACTGAAGATCCCCATTTGCATAGTATGTGACTTACATGAAGGCTACCAAGCTTATTGAAAGCCAAATCATCAAGCAATTCCTTATTTCATTAGAGGGAGTGCCGATCCATTGGTACTACACCTTGGAATCACATGTTCAATTAGATTATAAGGAATTGTGTGTCGCCTTTATTAAGCAATATGGTCTTAATGTTCAGTTAGAGGTATCCTTGAGAGATTTGTAGAACACCAAACAAAACTTTAACGAGTCTTTTGCTGATTACCTGACTCGTTGGAGGGGAAAATTATCTTTAATAAGGCATAGGCCTACTGAGTCTGATAAGCTAGTCCTAGTAATAGAAGGGTGTGTCCCAACACTGTCTAGAAAGTTGAGGGGTTTAGGAATCATAAGCTTTGAAGAATTATACAGGTTTGGGGTCTAGAAAGAGTAAGACCTGGTTTAAGAGAAGAAGTTCTTTGGAAGAGGGTCTGGAGGCAAAGAGGGAGCTAGTTCAAGCAGTAATGTTCAGATTCATGCCATTCGACCATCGAGCAGCAATGTATAGGTTAATGTAGTTAGACAACTTGGAAATTTTTAAATCTGGGATGTCCCATGTTCAAGGTCTTTGACAAGCTCATTGAGAAGAACTTGCTACGACCTTTGCCTTCATAATAACCCTTACCTGGTGCCAACCCAAAGCTTTTTTGTAAATTTCATTAGACCATCGAACATGACACAGACAGTTGTGCCCGGTTAAAACGTGAAATCCAAGACCTAATAGACTCAGGCAAAATTACTGCCCCAGAAACCAGAAAGCCAAATACATAAACTAACCCCTTACCTAATTATTTAAATGTACTGCCACCAAATGCACCCATTTTGAGGTTAACTTTGGTATAATGGAGGAGCAAGTCTTAAACTCCTTCATTGATGTCTCCCACAATACCCTAAAAACCAAACCTGAGAATTTGAAACCAAGCAATAACCCATGGAATTGCAGGTACACATCTTGGACATATGGAGTTCTTATGATGAAGGCAAAGAGTGGGTTAACCTATAGGACAACGAGGGGAGTGAACCAAGTTAGTCTATGGGGAAGGTTAAAGAAAAGAAAGAGGAACCCGAGACTGCCAAATTTAAGCCCGAAAAAGCAAAAAGTTTAGAAAAAGGGAAAGAAATAGAGCAAAGCAAAGAGATTATTGCCAGTGTCTGGGAATTACTTATGCATTCTAGGGATTACAGGGAGGCCCTGGTTCTAGCGCTAGATTAGAAAAAGAACTCCACTAATTCTACTCCAGAGCAAATGGTCAAGTCACTAATGAAAACCCTATAAGGGATGATAACATTTCTTAAAGATGATTTGCCTCTAGAGGGGAGGGATCATCACAAAGCTCTATTTATCAAAGCTAAGGTGAAAGGGAAAATGACTTGTTGCGTGATGGTCAATAATGGTTCTGCCATTAATGTGTGTCTGCTAAAGATTCTACCAAAGTTAGGGTTGACAGTGGCCAATTTAAAGCCTTCTGAGGTAGTTATCAAAGCTTATGATGATACCAAAAGGTCTGTGGAAGGAACATTCAAGGCATTGGTTAAAACGGGACCTATAGAAGTTTGGGCTGATTTACGCATAATTGATATCTTGATGAAATTTGTTATTTTATTGGGGAGGCCATGGTTTCACCCTTTGGGCAATGTCCCATCCACTGTCCATTTGAAAATTAAATTCCCTCATGAAGGAAGGGTTGTCACCATCTTAGCTGAAACTAAAGTCGCTGTGGCTGCACTAAAGTTGATCCCCAAAGAGGTCTCCCTTAGTCCCAGTTTTGAGGTCTATGTAATTTTTGAGGATGAGATGGATGAAAAGGTTTTGGAAATGATGCACAACATGAAGTTTCTGCCCGACATGGGGTTATTAAAAAATCAGAGCAGACCTTCAGAGTTTGTGGAAAATAAGGTGCCTTTTTTGAACATGGGCTAGGGTTCAAAGAGGCTGATGGAGCTGAGGAAGAGATAGATGTTTGGGGCCAGTTTGAAGAAAAGGAAAAGGAAGCCATGATTGAAAAGAAAACTCTATGGGAGATCTTTATGAAAGAAGGCACTGGGTACCTAAACAGCGGGACTCGAGAAGCTCTCCTGATGGCTAGGGAAGTTATTATAGGGTTTGAAATATTTACCAAATTCATGAATAAAGCCAAGGGTGTTACTGTCGAAGAAGTCCTTACTAATGAGCTGGTGCTGGTTGAAGAAGACGTTAAAGAGGATAAAGCTACCTCGGAGCAGAAAGGCATTGATGATAAAAGCAAAGAACTTAATTTTGAAACCTCTCAACTCTATCATAGATACCTTTTATAATGACTATGATGTTTTTTTTGCTTCTCTATTTGAGACTGATGATCTTTTCTTTTCAAAAGTGAATGCAATGAAGTCCGAATTTGCTTATTTGTGTGATGTGTTTTCTAATGGTTATTCTGTTTATGATGATCATTTCATGCATATGTTTGACATTAATTCCACATAAACTGAGTCATTTAATTTAAGCATATACGATAATCCTAAAAATATATTGCTTGCTTCTAGTTTAACTCATGATGAGAAAGAAAAAATGAAAGAAATCTAGAAAAAGAGACAAAAAGTATTTTCTTGGAGTTATGAAGACATGCTCAA
Organism: Mallotus nudiflorus; assembly: GCA_947683625.1. NCBI lineage: Eukaryota > Viridiplantae > Streptophyta > Magnoliopsida > Malpighiales > Euphorbiaceae > Mallotus > Mallotus nudiflorus. The sequence continues at coordinate 2,863,581 of CANTUR010000184.1, forward strand.
AATTGATAGGGAGATCTCATAACACAGGATCCCCACATACCCCCACATAACTCCAATAAAGCAAAAGCAAAGAAGGTTGAGGTCGGAATGGGCTCTTTTGGTTAAGGAAGAGGTCAAAAAATAGTTAAAGGCAAAGTTTTTAGAAGTGGTAGAGGACACCCAGTAGTTGGCAAACATAGTTCCTATTCCTAAGAAGGATGGAAGGGTCAGAGTGTGTGTGGACTACCGAGATTTGAACAAAGCCTGCCCCAAGGATGACTTTCCGCTACTACACATTGATATGTTAATTGATAGTGTGACTTCCAATGCGATGTACTCTTTCATGGATGGATTTTCAAGGTACAATCAGATCATGATCGCAGTGATGAATAAGTTAAAGACATCCTTCATCATTGAATGGGGCATGTACTATTACAAAGTGATGGCTTTCGGGTTAAAGAATGTAGGAGCCACTTATTAGAGGATGGCAACCGCTTTGCTGCATGACATGATCCACAAGGAGGTAGAAGTGTATGTGGATGATATGATGGTGAAATCTACAACCAGGGAAGGGCATTTTGAAGCACTAGATAAGTTTCTAGCAAGGGTAGAGAAGTAAAATCTCAGACTGAACCCAAAGAAGTGTGTTTTTGGGGTTACATCTAGGAAACTATTAGGACACATTGTTAGCTAGAAAGGAATAGAGGTAGATCTAGATAAGGTAAGAGCAATCAGGGATATGCCTGCACCAAAAGAATGAAAAAGAGGTCTAAGGGTTTCTGGGGTGTTTATAGTATATCAGCAGATTTATAGCCAAATTGATAGCTGTCTGCAATCCCATCTTTAGGCATTTAAAGAAAGATTAACCTGTTGTGTAGGATAAAAGATGTCAACAAGCCTTTCAAACTATTAAGGATTATCTAATGAATCCTCCTGTTTTACAACCACTGAGACTGGGTAAAACCTTGATCCTGTATCTGGCAATTTAAAAAGATGCAATAGGGGCAATGTTGGCATAGGAAGGTGAAGAAAAAATAGAGCATGATGTGTATTACTTGAGTAAGAAACTCTTGCCTTATGAAACTACTTATAGCCTGGTGGAGAGAACGTACCTAGCAATGATTTGGGCAACGAAAAAACTATAACATTATTTTTAGTCTTACAAAGTACATGCAATTTCCAAACATGATCCCCTTAGGTATCTCCAACAGACCCCATCTCTTACAGGAAAGTTGGCTAGGTGGCTCGTTTTACTCATAAAATTCTACATAGAGTATGTAGCCAAAAAGACGGTAAAGGGAAGGGCGGTAGCAGACTTCCTAGCACATAGTCTAGTGGATGAAAACTAAGAATGGAAGTTGAAGTTTCCTAATGAACATCTAGTGGTGATAGAGATACAAGGTTGGGAAATGTACTTTGATGGAGCTGTCAATAACAAGGGGGTTGGAATAGGTGTGATTTGGTTACGCCAGAGGGAGAAATGATTCCAATGGCAAAAAGACTTGAGTTTAAAGCAACTAATAACCAAGTAGAATACGAGGCCTGCATTTTTGGTTTAGAAGCATTGCATAGCATGGGGGCAGAGAATGTTACCATCTACGGGGATTCCATGTTAGTCATAAAACAAGCTACCAAAGAATGGGAGAAAAAGGAGGACAAATTACGTCTGTACTGGGAATACTTGGCCACTATCTTGTGCTTGTTTGCTCATTGTAAGTTTGTTTACTTGCCGAGAGAAGGAAACCAGGTAGCGGATGCCTTAGCCACACTGGCCTCCCTGTGGGAAAGTAGGAAGCAGCCAGAAGCCAGGCCCTTAATTCTGATAAAATCTTGAGCCCCTTGTTACAAAGAGGTGAGGGTGACACCAATTGATGCTATTGAGAAACCTTGGTTCTATGAATTACAAAGGTATCTAAAAACTGGGTAATTTTTGGATGACACTGATAGGAAAGAAAGGATATCCCTACAAATGTTATTTAGGCAGTTCATAAGTCATAATGGGATGCTATACAAAAGAATGCTAGTTGGGGTACACCTCAGGTGTGTCGATAAAGATGAATCCTGAAAGCTTATGGAAGGAATTCATGAGGGGATATGTGGGCCACATATGAATAGGACAGTCTTGGCAAAGAAAATAGCCCATCAGGGGTACTTTTGGCTCACCATGGAGGTAAATTGTGTTAGATTTATGAAAAAATGTCACAATTGCCAAACTTATGGTGATGTTAGCCACTTACCATCTATGGAGCTTTAGGGAATGACTTCTCCTTGGCCATTTACTGTATGGGGGATTGACATCATAGGAGAGGTAAGGCCAAGAGCGACTAATGGTCATTGGTATATTATTATGGCTATCGATTATATCTCCAAGTGGGTTGATGCTGAATCTTATGCTATTGTGGGGTCAAAACAAATGATAAGGTTCATTGAAAAGAATATAATCTACAGATATGGCTTGCCACACCACATAGTTACGGATAATGGCATTCAATTTCAAGTAGAAATGGCTATGCTACTGAGAGACTATAAGATCCAGCACCACAAGTCATCTTCATATAGGCCATAGGCAAATGGAGCAGTAAAAGCAGCTAATAAAAATGTTAAAAAGATCCTAGCTAAAATGCTGGAAAATTATCGAGATTGAGTAGAATACTTACAATTCGCATTGTGGGGGTATCGAACCACTGCTAGAACTTTAACAGGGGTCACTCCATACTCTTTAGTTTATAGGTGTGAGGCTATTTTGCCGGTGGAGGTTGAGATAAGGTCATTGAGAGTCCTTCTGGAATCTAAACTCCCTGAGTATCAATGAGTCAAAAGTCGATTGGCTCAGTTGACATTGCTGGATGAAAAGAGGATGAAAGCTATGTATCATTCTCATCTATATAGAAAAAGAATAGCTTGTGCCTACAATAAGAAGATCAAGCTGGGGAAGATTTGAGAAGGGGATTTGGTGTTGAAGCTTACAAAATCAATCATGACCGACCCTCGAGGGAAATTTAAGCCCAAATGGGAAGGACCGTATCTGGTAAAGAAGTTATTTTTGAAAGGTGTTGCCATTTTATCTAATATGTAGGGAAACAAGTTTAAGGAGTTTGTCAACCTAGACAAACTCAAGAAATACTTTATGTGAAAAGTCTTGCTAGGGAGAAAACCTCGAAAAGAGGTTGTCTAGGCAAAAGGTAGAGACTAAAAAAGAAAAGAAAAAAGAAGAAAGTCCTGCTAGATTAAAAACCTCAAAGGAGGCAGTCCAGGAAAAAGTTAAACACATGTAAAAGGAGAGAGAGAGATATAAAATGGTTAGCTGGAAAACTTACAAAGGCAAGCTAACTAGTAACATGAGATGTATCAGAAGCGAAATGTATATACGTTTTGTGATTAAATGAAATGAAACAGATTGCTTCAATTATTGTTAAACATAGTATGATGTGTTTATTACAAGCCATTTAACTAAAAAAAAAGGAAACTACATCTAACAAAAAGGGAAATGACGATTTAATTTCATAAGCTAATTTGGTTTTCTTTTCTTTTGTTGCTTACCTTGAAAGCTCAATGTTTGTAACTCCCTTGTCCTTTTGTTTCTAATAAATTCATCTCTTTCTGTCTGTTGCAAACAAACCCATGCTTTGTAATGATCATCGATAGTCCGATCTTCATCACAGTTTAAATTTCTCTCGATGACACTTCGAGGCTAAGTTGCCACCAAGTGATCCAGGCAGTTTTGAGAAAGGGGCCTTGGTTCTAACTCATGAACTAACTCCACGATCCATTGTTTGTGACCATATTGACGGTAAAGGCGGGCTAGATTGTAAAAAGTGGAAAAATGAAGATCGATAATCAGGATGCAATATGTGTAGGACCGAATGGTCACATATTGCAATCCCCACTAGGGGCACATCTAGTGGATCAGAGTGTCAGGGAATATTGATAGCCAACTGTGAATATCTATAGGAATGAGATGTAGCTTCCTTATTTGGTAATGCTTAGCTTTGTAACGTCTGACATCTTGAGGAGGTCCGAGTAGACCCAACTTTTTATAAAACCACATTTGCAGGTTTGCGAATGGTTAGATGCAAGTAATAGGACAGTTGGAAGTCAGGAATTAACAACGTAAAATTTACCTCCAATAAGAATGGGCTTCCTGAGAATCGTCATATTTTTTTGAAGTTATCTAATCTAATGATAGTTTCTGCTAAAATGAGAGGGAAGGGATTGAACCCTAATTCCACCTGATCAAGAATAAAAAGGACCTTCAGATCACAGTGTCCAGAAGGAAATACTAGTAAAAACTGGGCATACAAGCAGAGAGCCATCATGCGGGGCCAATAAGTTTCTTCTTTATTCACACTTATGGTGACCTCAAAGAAGGACTCTAATATGATTGCTGAACCAAGGATACAATGAAAAGAGGACCGGGGTGGGAGGTTGAACATACGTGCCATTTAGAGTTGAATGGAGTGAGGATTTGGGTTATCAAGGTCGGGAACTGCAAGTCAGCAAGTGAAATCTGCATGATGACCGAGAATTGCTTCTAATTCCTCCAACAGAGGACATATTTCTACTATATTGAATCAAAAAAATGTGTTTATGGGGATCCCAAAATTGAACCATGATGTAGAGGAAGGGGAAATTGATCCTCCTAGTATGGAGTGATTTAAAGACCGAAAGATGAAAAGGCTCTAACCTAGTCCAAGATTTATTGTCTAAATCTTTCAAGATCAGTTGTAGTAGCCTTAGACTCTGTTTAGTCATGATTATGATTTTTAGAATTATCTAGAGAGAGAAACATGAGGCTAGGAATGAAGGGAACTCAAAAAGTAGACTGGACAAAAGCATATGGATCTTTAAAAGGGCAGGACTGCCTGCAGCTGAGGCGATTGCCTCATCGATGAGGCATCACCTCAGTAGCATGAGGTGATCACCTCTTCATCAGGGATCAATGAGGCAATCACCTCTTCAGTAATGTTGGTTTCTTCGCTTCATCGAATTATGCAAACCTCAATAGGTGTAAATCGAAATGTACTGGGGCAGACACGTATGTAATAATTGAAACTAGTTCGCATGTAAAAAAATAAATAAATTTAGTTGAGATGAATGTTGAGTTTTGTAAACAATCTTTCAATAAGTCTATAACATATGAAAAAATGTATGTGTTCATTGTTTAAGATTGCATGAGAGAAACAATGATTATTGACCCCGGTACATCAAGCGTCTGATCTGGTACCCTTAGGGTCATCCCCTCCTCCAGCGCCATTGCTACTCTTGTTCTCATCCTCATCGTCCTTATCAATCTGAAACACATCAATTTGACACTCGAGAGTGGTGATCCTCGCCCTGCTAGCCTCATCCTAATCCTATTTAGACAAATCACAGGTTAGTAAACCATGCAATCATGCATACATGTAGGGAATAAAGAGATTCTTACCCTCCACTGCCAGGTGATCTCCAGTTTGAAGTCTCTCCGGGCCTCTATCATACAATACATATATAGGTCTTGCTTTAGAAGAATCTGCATTATTGAAATGAATGTTAAAATTAATGGTTGGTTTGAGAATCATAATGAAAATAGGTTAAGAAAAAGCTTACATGAGTAGCACCACCAGGGGTGCATGTGGACGTCAGGTCCTCGTATAGGGTCAAGAATTGACAGGACAACTCTCCAGGAGGAACCCAACATCGGGCTAAAGGGTCGGGGACATCAATAAAGTTGCCTGGGATGAACTCAAAACTGGGGCCAGTAGTCGGCCGGGCCTGCTCGCCAGCCACAGAAGTCTCCTCCTTGCCTGGATCCAGTCGACTCCTTAAGGGCTCTCTCTCTCACACTCGAGATTTGACCAGGGGCATGGGCCTAGCAGTTACAACCTAAAGCTAAGACAGGAAAAGCATGTAAGAATGCAATCAATTCTCAAAGTGAGGAAAGTTGACAGAGATATACCCGAGAGGAAGAAGCGGCATGGAAAGGGACTGTCAGCAGAAGGTGAGTTTGAATGAACTCTGCATATCGGCTCTTCACACGAACCATGTGATATACGATTGGTGAGCTTGCAATAACCTGGGAAAGCTCATCGCCCTCTAGCTTGTGAGCTTAAAGCATGCTATCGGGAGGAGACTTGGGAACCCATCTCACTCTAATGCCTCCCCTCCAGTTCAAGACCCGCTCACCTAGATACCAAAATTGATATCTAGGACCGCAGAGGAGTACTCTCTTCTGGGCTAGGGGCCTGGAGTGAGTCATCTCAATGGTCCAACTATCCTCATGCCCCCACAAGTCATTTTGAATATGCAAAAGTGGAGATGTCAAGAGGTAAGTAAATTAAATATGCATAATTCACTAATAAGAAGGGTTGTGCTTTGTAAGTATAGCGTCCTATGTCAGAGAGTTCAGGTTTTATCTTTGGATATGAACTCGCGCAAGGTGCCTTTTCACGATGCAATTGGCACCCCATCTGTCGAGGGTTGGGTAGTGATCCCCCACTCACGTCACACTCACAAGTAGCTCTAGCTCCAGAGCCCAGACCTAAGTAAAAGAAGAAAGAAAAAGAAAAAAAAGGAGAGGATGGGTAACTAATATAAACAAGCAGAGGTTAGAATAAGATAAGGAAAAGGAGGATCACGACTTACCAAAACAACATGCCAGAAGCCATAAAACCTCCTGGCCCCTCGGACCACCTCATCCATACTCCAGTATAAATACGCTAAACCACAACTACCCCAATTGAATGTGGGTACCAGATCGAGGTCTCGAAGAGTCGGTAGGAATATTAGGTTGATGGAGTTGGCGGTGTCAACAAAGAAGGTGGTACCAAACAAGTAGAGCAGGAAGGCCCTCGCCACCTGATCAACCTCGCAAGGGGTGATCATCGTCGTAACTCACTCTCGGGTGTAAAAGCTCCTGATCGAGTCCAGTTTGAGGGTATGAGTCCCTTTCATATTGGGAGTCATGCCTAAAAGCCACTTGATATATGCAGCCTTGTCTGGAGACAGCTGGTGTAGGCTTGTGTCGAAAGGGTCGAGGTCTCCAGTGCAAGTAATCCTTTTGATAGTGGTAAATGACACTAGGTCCAGAGTAAGCTCACCAAATGGGAGATGGAAAGTGTGAGCTCCATTAGAGCGTGTAGTGCTTGATAATCTATGCATCCCTACTTAGAAGGAAGCAAGAGTATGAAGTCCTCAAATCCAATCTCCTGAATTTGATCCCTTTGGTCATCGGTCAGCTTACCGTAAAAAACTCAGGGTCTATGAAAATTCCTAGTGCCCTTAAATGTCTAAGTGTCATGCTGCAAGCAAAGAAATAAGGAAGTGAAATTTATGCATCTTATTGTCATAAAAAAGTTTAGAATAAACAAACACATAAATAATGCAGATTGCCCTGTCGGTGAAGCGATCACCTCATCATAGAGGAGATCGGCTCTTTGAAAAGGCAATAGTCTTTCAATTATCAAGAATGGCTATCGCCTCTTCGTAAGAAGCCCATTGTCTCATTGATAAGGTGATCGCCTCTACGAGATGCAGACATCGATGGTTCTCAATTTTGATAATTAAAATGGCAAATTTCATATTTGTTGATCAAATAATGCTCTAGAATGATAAATATGCAAGAATAATCATTGACCCAATATGATTTTGCAGGAAAATTTGGGTACTAACCTCTCCAGATGTAGATGAACAAATATGGGACCCTAGATCCACTAGGAGGGGAATCGAGCCTCCTCGTGCCAGTCCCAAACTCCTAGAAGCGATAATAAAAGGTAGGATGTGATCCCACTCAAGCATAGGAGGTTTTCTCTTATTCTTCATTATCCGTGAAAAGAAGAAAGGTACAAAAAGTGTAGAAAGTGTAGGGGAAAAGAGAGAAGCAAAAGGGAAAAGTGACAAAAGTGAAAATGGAGGAAGATAAGAGAGAGGTTACTTTTTATAGTGGATAAAAGTTTAGGGTTTTTTTTTTTAAAAAGGGGGTTATTATCATATGCTAAAAAGATGATATTCAGGGATAGAGGTTGTCTAAATAAAGTTTTAAGAAAAGTGGGTCAGGAAAACTCACGCCATGCAAAGACCAGAGCTATTTAGGTTTGAATCCCCGAAGCTCAAGGATAGAGCTGTTCGGGTTTGAATCCTCGAAGCTCAAAGACAGAGCTATTCAGGTTTGAATCCCCAAAGCTCAAACATCGAGATGACTTTTCAGGTAGTATCCTTGAAGTTGAAAGTAAACGACAACTGTGTTAGGAAAAATTAGAAGTCTACTTCCTCGAGGAGGTGATAATTGGACTAGGAAAATTCAAAAACCACATCTCCAATGGTGATCGAGCCAGGAAAACTTGAGGACCAAAGTCAAGGTTAAGTGATGTTCGGGCTAGGAAAACCTGAGAATCATATTTCATGAGTAATGACGATCGGGCCAGGAAAACTCAAGAATTAAGTTTTAGTGTTGTGATGATTGGGCTAGGAAAACCCGAGAGTCAAGTTTCAGTGTTGTGATGATCGGGCCAGGAAAACTTGAGAATCATGTTTCAGGTAACTGATGGTTGGGCTAGGAAAACCCATAAGTCTATGTCCCCATCAAGATAGTAATCGGGCTAGGAAAACTCAAGGTTAACAATCTTCATATACTTTATCAAATATTAATGAGTGGCTGATCGGGCCAGGAAAATCTAAGGATTACGATCACATTTCAGAATTGAAAGATTCATCTCTCAGGTGAAACCCGAGAGTCAGGTATGCTGCTCATCTTATTGTTTGTTTGTTGTTGTGCATGTGATTTTTTGAAAAATGGTCATTGCATCCATTTGATTTTTCAAAAAATTAGGGGGCAAATTGTGGACACCCGATTCGATTGGCCCGTGTTAGGGGCAATCGGCTTGACTGGCTCGTTATCAAGCCCAATGATGAGAATGTGAAACTTGGACATAAGAATGAAACCCGAATCTCTAATGGAAAGTGGGCTTAAAAGCCTAAAAGCCTAAAAAGCCCAAAACTTAGCCTAATTATTTGGAATCAGCCCAGGCTCGCTTGGCCCAATATAGGTCCGAGCCAAAGAGGCGCCGCCTCAACACATTGAGGTGATTGCCTCTTTAGCAGTTGCCATAGAGGTGATCACCTCATTAAAAAGGCGCTGCCTTTGTGGCAAACCACTTACAGTTGTAACCATGGTGGCCAAGTGGTGTGGGCCCTACACTCCAGACCTATTATTGGGTGAGAAAGAGATTTTTTTGGGAAAGAAATAGGCTATGGAGGCTCATGATGAGCTAGGAGGCTTAGGGGCATAGGCATGGTAGGGAATAAAAGGAAAAAAGAGAGAGAAAAGGGGGAGGGGAAGAAGAGGGGATCGGGATTAAGGATTAAGAAAAAAAAAGGGGAGAGCTCTGAAAAAACACGAAAAGAAACAAAGAAAAACATCCTTAAGGGAGAAAGGATAGATCCAAGCTAAAAGAAGTTCATATTTCTTAGGAGAAGAAGGAAGGAAGCTTGTGTCTAAGTAGAAATCACATTTTAGTGAGGATTACAATTAAGGATACATCTCTAAGGGCCTCTCATTTTGGTAAAAACTTGCATTTAAACTCAACATAGTCATCATTTTATGTGCTTTGTTTGTACTTAACCAAGTCATTGGTATATTTTAAGTATATTTTTAGTTTTTTTTTTTGTTTAGTATCTCATTTCATTGATGTGATCCTTTAGAATATTGCATGTAATTATGATTTGGTACCTATTAAATGTATGTATGCATGTATCATTTGCTTAAAGTAGAAGTCTAATCGTTTTGAGAGTCAAACCAGCATGTCAATCATAAAGGCATCGTCTCTTGTCAATGAGGCAATCGCCTCATCACAGAGGCAATCACCATATTGACAGGCCAACCCGATGTCTAGTTTTACTCTTTTCATTAATTTTTGCTGTGATGTTTACTTAACATATTCTTTCTGACTTCAGGCATAATTATTTTATTGCATGATGATGTTCACTTTGATTATTTGATGATTTCTTTAGTTCATAATATGAAAACCCCTTTTCTTTGGAACATTTTTTTGTAAGATTATTATACACGATTTTGAGTTTTGAAAGAAGGAACTAACTGTGTGTTTACTGCAGGAATTACTTGATGATTTTCATCATTGAGTAGTCACCTTTGTTAGCCACCCTTTTTATATCATTGTGTTTATGTTTATTATCGATTTACTTTCGGTATATGTTCGATTTATTTTCTATCTATTATTCTTTTATTTTGTCCAAAGTGTTATAATCCCTAATCCCTTCCCCCCATTTGATTTTGAATGTATGGTTGTAAATTATTATTTATTTTATTTCTATTGAACATTGAAATTCAAAAGTATGAAATTGGATTAATGTGCAAACCTAGACTTAATTGTAAAATTTGAAAAGTAAATGAAGGCAAGTGCAATTCTGAATGTAAATGAGGAAGTAATTAAATAATTAAAAGTAATAAAATGCAAAACACAAACGGAGGCCAATCGCAAGGTTGGGTGAGTATTTAAATGCTTATACTCAATTTTCGAACCCGATATCTAATGATGGCTTCTGGAAACCTCCGTGGGATCCAATTGCTGTACATATAGTGTGTCTTGGCTTTTATCCAGGTGGTGACTCCATCTTCGAATAGGCCCGAGACCTATATCGTATTTTCCAGTGGGCTTCGAGCCCACACAGTGTCGTGGTCGCCAAACACTTGGGCGCGCGCTAAACCTTGCCGCCTACACCTATTTAATTAATTGGGCTAATTAAAAGATAAACCTAAATTCTAATTAAATTAATAATCTAAAAAAACAAATATGGACCTATTAATTATTTACTACCCTAAAATTAATTAAATAATAAAATTGGGCCTAAAATAATAAAACAAACAAATAAAGAAAAGTCCAAAATTAAATAAAAACAAATAAAAACCCTAATCTATTCTCCTAAATCCAGTTGAATTTTAATTAAAAACCCTAATTATCTCTACAACCATTGATTTTGATTACTTAACCAAATAACCCTAACTTTACTAACCAATCAAATAGAAAAATAAAACATACAACATGCACACAAGATTTCACTATCCTTAAATAAAACATACAACATGCACACAAGATTTCACTATCCTTACATTTAAGTTTATTTTCTATGTATAAAATGAATTATATATATTTCAAAATATTTTCCTAGGATATTTGAAACTTTAACTATTGATTAAAATTAATATGAGTTATATAATTTAAATATGTTAATTATAATATCTGAAATAGAGCACACTGCTATATATATATACCCAAAACCAAAATTAAAAAAAAGAATAAAAAATAAAAAAATGAGAAAAAAATAAAAAATTGAAAAAAAAGGATAACAAAAAATAAAACAAGGAAAAAATAAAAAAATAATGATAATAGAGAATAAAAAAGGAAAAGTTAAAATAAATAAAAAAGAAATAAAAATTAAAAAATATGGATAGTAGGAAATAAGAAAAAAATAAAAAAATGAGAAAAAAATAAAAAACAAAGAAAAAAAAGAAAAATAGGAAATGGAAAGGAAAAAATAAAAAGGAGAAAAACCTAAAGAAACAAAAAAAAAAAGAAGAAAAAGAAGCAAAATGGGCATAAAAAATAGAAAATAAAAAAAGTACAAGCATGAAAATAGAAAAAGACAAGAGTGTAATTAACTTAAAACATAGGATAAATCAATGTAAATAAGCCAATAAATGGACCCAAATCTGTAAATTTTTTTATTTTAATTTATAAGTGAATCTAAAATCTAATGAGTCTAATTTATAATTAATTAATTAATTCTAAATCTATCAAATTATGGATCTATTTAATCAATTGGCAAATTAAAAGATGAGCCTAAATTATCATTAAATTAATAATCTAAAAAAATAAATATGAGCCTATTAATTATTTACTAAATTAAAATTAATTAAATAATAAAATTGGGCCTAAAATAATAAAATAAACGAATTTTTACATAAATGTACCAAAAATAAAAAAAAAGAATAAAAAAATCTTTTACTATCAAATCTTTCAAAAATATTTTTACAAAAATATTTCTTTCAAAACCAGAACTCCTCTTTAAAATTTCATCTCCACCGCCTCCATCATCTCCACCGCCGCCTCTACCTGGATAAGAGGTAACTAAAGAGGTAGGATTATTTGGTTTAACATTGTGGATAAAAATGGAATTATGATCGGGCTTGAGTGTGACTTCAACTAAGTCATTTTGTTGGTTGTTTCTTCTTAGATTGTTGAGGAATATCGGCAACATGTCACCATCGAGTTTGCAGTCGGAGTTGGCATCAGAGTCGTAATGATCATCCGACAAATCAAATGTGCAGTTGTAATTTAAAAGCCGAGAGCAGATGCTTCCTCCCAAAGACGACGTGGATTTCATTACGGTAAGCTCTTTATTATTATTATTATTATTATTATTATTATTATTATTATATTCAATCTATTTTGAGAATGGTGGGGGAATGGGTATCATTGTTAGGGATGAAGGTGGTCAAGTTTTGCTCTCTGCTGGCAATCGTCGGGAACCCTCCAGCAACGTTTCTCTTCTGGAAGCTCAAGCTGTTCTGTTTGGGATTCAAGCTACCTTGGATGCTGGGTTTACTCGCTTAATTGTTGAGGAAGATAATACCTCAGTGATCAATCATCTTTGCCATAGTTCTGTTGATCTTACTCTTACTGGTCTAGTGTTTGATGACATCAAGTCTTTAATTTCTTACTTTGAGTCTGTTAGTTTTATTTTTGTTAGAAGAGATGCAAATGATGTTGCTCATACTCAAGCAAAATAGGCTCTATCACTTTCTCAGACCTTTTCTTTGTTGAAGATATGCCCGTTTATGCTGTCTCTTTTATTGTTAAGGACCTTGCTTCCTCTTCTTTTTTATTAGTAATAATGATAAAGAACAATAATTTTTTTTGATATATTTCATAATTTTTTATTTTTTTTGTTTTTAACAAATATTAACAAAAATAAACCAATGAAAACAATAAAAATAATTGAAAACACAACTGACACAAAATCAACAAAAGACTAATAAAAAATTGAAATTGTTGATTTTTGTTGTTATTTGTTAGTTTTTTCATTATTAATAATAAAATTAAAGCCATAAATAGAATTTTTATTTTTCACGGTATTAATAATAATTTTTTGATATATTTTATAATTTTTATAATTTTGATATATTTGATATATTTTATAATTTTTTGTTGTTATTTAAAAAAATAATTATGGGAGACTATGAATAATTTTTAGTTTAATTAGTTTAATTTTTATATTCTAAATAATGATAAATTTCAAAATTTCAAAATTATTATTTAGAATATAAAATAAAATTATTTAAAATATAGAAATTAAATGACAAAGAAAGTAAGAGACTCTGGAAAAATAGATGGAAGCTTGCCTTTAGTTTTCTTTTGAAGGTCACAATCAGCTTTATTTGTTATAATATGAGTTCCTAACAATTCACTTGATTGATCGAGTGAATTGTGATGCACAAATGTATGGGACAAGATTTTACCCATATCTCACATATGCAATAAGTTACTGCACTTGCCTTTCTTTTCCCCACCCTAACGTACGTTAGTAGCAACTGCTCTTGTTCACAAGTATTTGATTTTTTTGACTAAGAAAAAGGCATTGTAATAGAATTAAATCAAAGAATGATTCATAAATGAACCAGGAGACTAAAACTGAAAAGAAAGAAAGTTTAAAATGAAAAGTGAAAAAATAAAATTGAAAAAAACATATGGGCTAGGTTGCTAACAAAATTAAAGTGAAGTTTCCTCTAAAATAAACAAATGAAGAAAAGCCCAAAATTAAATAACAACTAATAAAAAACCCTAATCTATTCTCCTAATTTAATTGGTTTTTAATTAAAAGCTCTAATTATCTCTACAGCCATTGATTTTCATTACTTAACCAAATAACCATAATTTTACTAACCAATTAAATAGAAAAATAAAACATACAACACGCACACAATATTTCATTATCCCACTATTGATGCTATTATAATAATCTAATAAAAATTAAAATACAAAACAAAATACAAATTAAAATTTCAAACCCTTAAATAAATACAAAACCTTAAAATGAGATAAAATAAAACAAAAAAAAAGTCTACTTAAAATAAAATTGGAGTTTGATTCACGACTTTTGTATGGATTTTCTCTATGAATGATATTTCTCCATGTATGTTCATCATGTAACTCCATCCATCATGAAACAAACAAAAATAAACAAAGAAAAATAGTTAGTGAATGATTTAAAATAATGAACAAAGAAAAAAGATAAAATAAACAAATAGAATTAAAATCAAAATTAAAGAGGAAAGAGATGAAGATAAGAATAAGATGCAGTATTGATTCCCATATGAGCGATGATAACTGTTCAAGAAAAGTTTATGCTTTTGTTTTGTTTGTGATTTTAGTTGATTTAGATATAATTTACAACAAAGAACTAAAGAAAGCAATGTGAAAAATAAAAAGAGAAAGCACTGTATTTTGGCTCATAGCTAAAATCAGAAAGTCAGAAAAAAGAATTAAAAGCTAGGAGTCCCCTCCTAGTGAAAAGAAAATCTCGTATTGATAGACACAGTACCCCTGTAACCTTAAGTTGGGTATAAAAAAAAATAGTAAAAATAAAATAAAAAATTTATTTGTTTTTATTAATTATCTAATAAAACAGTGTAATAAACATTATTTATCAAAAGTTGATTAGATAGTGAACAAATAAAAAAATAAAAAAATCAATTGGACATCACTATTTCCGATCGGACATCTATTTTTTCAATCTATATTTTCGATCGAAAAAATAGATTTTTGAACAAAAATCGATATTTCTAGTCAAAAATATGGATTTTCGACTGAAACAAAACTTTTTTGGTTGGCCACTTCACAATTTATTTGGCTATTTATGGCCATGTTTGGCCATTGGTCATATTGGGCCAACTTCGGCCCACATTTATTTATTTTTAATTTTTTTTGAAAATCTTTTTTGATTCTTTTAAAAAGAAATAAATAAAATTTAAAAATAGGTCCTAAAAATAATTTACAATTTAGTTTAAAACCAATAAATTAAATCTAATAAATATACTTTTACAATCAATTTTCATCATTGGATGTTATGTTGTATTCAAAAATAAATCATCTAGAAATTAAGTGCTTACATTGTTCGATTCAATCTCCAAACTATTCAATTGGACCCCAGAAGCTTAAGCTCAACCTCTAGGGTCCTAGTTCATTGTTTCAAAGTCTCGGTTTCATATTTAATGTCCCACTCTATAGTAGAACCCTTATTTGGGTGTTTTAGGAAATGGTTTATTCTTTTGAGCATTTGGTTCAAAGAATCGAACGTGTGATTCAAGATTCGTGTATCCAGTTCAAGGGTTTATGAGTTACGACTCTAGAAGTATACTATGGATAGCCCTTTTCAAGGTTATCCTCTGCTTTATTGGAGAAAACTTTCATCATTAGATTGCTTTAGAGGACTATTGAGAATTAAGTGTCAACAACTCTATTTCTCATTTTCCATATTAATTTTGATTTATTGTAAGACCTATGTACTTATTTCTTGAACATGATTGTCTTGTTCAAGCTTTGATGATACTTATACTATGAGTCAAAGAAGAATGCTTTGTTAAAATCAAAATGGAATTTAATTAACTCAATTTATCTCTAATTTTGAGTTAAGTTAAACTTGTGCTCATAAGTCTATTGGAAATATCATCTCCCAATTCATAATTCTAATTAAAATCATGTTATTAGTGATCAAGCAATAACAAGCATTAAATAGTTTTAGCTTTTTTATCCTACAAAATACATCTAAAAACAACCTTTAAATAGTTCCTTTAAGTTGCCCTAAAAATAACTTTTTTTTAAAAAGAGTTTCGGGGCACATGGTCATGTGTGTTTTAACACACGATTATGCTTTATTGGCTTCTTTATAGTCCACTATTCCTTGAATCAGGCATGGCTATATCACTTCAGGCACATGACTATTCCTGGTTTTTGCCATCTTTATATGTTCAAACATGGCTCTGTCAAGTAGTTCATGTTTTAGCTACGACTTATAACCCAATTTTCATATTGGTAGACATAGAATTCAAGCTTAAGCCCCTTATGTAAGTTGTAGCTGCAAAAATAATATCTCTATAACATCTTAAATCATCTTAATTGGACCTCTGTAACTCAAGATATCCCTAAAATGCTGAGAGTTGTGCAAACTATAATGAAAATTATTTCTGCTGACCTCAATTCAAGATTTGTATACTTATACAAACTTAGATTTTGATGTGTATGCTTAATTCTAAAAACATAATATGTCTATGTCAAATATCTAAAAGCGCTTTATCTTATCGTGAAACTCCAAGGATGTTAAAATTTTCATTGAATCTTAGAGGTCAAATTGGCAAAAACTCTACAATTACACTTTAAAATTTTATCTACTTCTAATCCACAAAAACCAACCAATAAGCTCATTTTTTCACAAAATAAATCTTTAAAATTAATATAAATGAGCTAAAAATATGCAAAATTTAACTCCTATCAAATACCCCTGCACTTAAAGTTTTGTTTGTCCTTTAGTAAAATGAATAAGAACACCTATCAACAAAATGAATTAAACACGTTGACAAACTTTACTCGACCATCCATAACAGTCTCCATTTAAAAAAAAACTTATAACTATAAACTAAATCAATAACTTGAAGTCAAAGACATAAAAATTACTAAGTGGAGGGAAAATATTTTAGCTGAATTCTAAAAAATATATAAGTTGACATCCAAGACAAACAAAAGCAAATAGAAAATTTGTCTTAACCTTAGAAACTCTATAATTTAACACAAAAGGTAGCACTATCTATTTATATACTTTTATTGTTTTTTCATTTTTCTCTTACCATTCTTGCCACTCTTATTAACCATATCATTCTCGCATTACTAAGCGTGGATATTGCCGAATGGGTCATTTGGATACTTATACTCTTTTTAGAGCATTAGAATAGTTTTAGAGTAGATAAAGATTTAAAAATTAATGTTTTAGCTCCTTAATATAAGAGAAATTTTTTCTTTTTCTTTTTCAATTAATCTACTAGATTATATATTAAACCCAAAAATCAAAATTAAGATAAAAGCTTAGTTCTACTTACAAACATCTTTCTCAAACATCAAATCATAAACTTTGATCACTCAAAAGAAAAGTAAGCACTAAGTTCATTAAAATATCAAAATTCCTTAGCCTTAGGTCATCAATCTAGCTTGAAAATCACAATTTAAAAATTAAAAGGAGATTATCATAAATGCTCAAAAAAGTTACATCCAATTTAACTAGCTTATCATAATGATAGATTGTAAAAATTCAAGTATGTATATGCAACAATAATCAATAACTACACTTCTTAAAAATATACCCTAAAGGGTTAATAAAAGAGATTAATATAAAATTAAAGACAAAAATCAAATCTAGAAAAATGCTAACTACATGCAAATTCTAAACCACTCCCCCACACTTATTCTTCATATTGTCCTTAATGTGAAAATTAAACATGGACAAACATACAATAATAAGTAAAAATAAATAAAATAAACAATTATAGCTAAATAAAGCTCAAACTAAAGGACTAAAATAAAATTAAATAAATTTAAAACATGTAAATAGTTCTAAATTAAGGTTGTTATATTGACTAACTCCCTCTTATTTTCATTATTGAGGTTATGACTGTAAAGCGAGACTATCCCTTTCTTGAGGCATTACGCCACCATAATATACTTTACATCAATGTCCATTGGCTTTAAACATCTCACCTTTGGTGTTAATTAACTATAGTGCTCCATGAGGAAAAGCATGTACCATTTAAAATGGTCCACTCCATCTTGATTTTAACTTTCTTAGAAACAACCACAATATAGAGTTAAATAAAAATACAAAATCACTTGGCTTGAAATTTTTTTTAAGGATATGAGCATCATGCCACTTCTTTATTTACTCTTTGAATAACTTTGCATTTTCATAAGCTTGAAATTTGATTTTATCAAGATAATTCAATTGTAACAATCTCTTCTCACCCACAACTTTTATATTAAAAATTTATAGTTTGATTACCTAATAAGCTCAATGCTATAACTCAACAGGAAGGTGACATGCTTTCCCAAAAATTAGCCAATATATTGATGGGATAATAAGTGCCTTGAATGCCATTTAGTATGCCTATAATGCATTAACTAACTTTATGGCCCAATCTTTTCTTGAAGTTTCAACTATCTTCTTGAGTATCTTTTTATGCTTGCGATTGGTCACCTCCACCTATCCATTCATTTAGGGGTGATATGGAGTTGCCACCCTATGATGTACCCTATGTTTCTAAAGTAGAGATTCAAATTATTTATTACAAAAATGTGAGCCTCTATCACTAACAATAGCTTGGGGAATCTTAAACCTTGTACATAGTTTCTTAAGGAATTTCATCACTATCTTGGCATCATTAGCAGGTGAAGCAAATGCTTATGCCCATTTAGACATATAATCAACTCCAATAGGGATGAATTGATTCTTATAAAAAAAATGGAAAGGGCCCTATGAAATCGAAGCCTTACACATTAAAGATCTCAACTTCTTAGATTGATGAAAGTGGCATCTCATGCCTCTTGGAAATGTTGCATGTGCATTGGCATCTATCGTAGTGGAGCACATACTCTCTAGTATCTTTGAATAGAGTAAGCCAAAATAATCTATAGTGTAACACTTTAGTAATTATCTTTATTACACTTTAGTGACCTCTATAAACTAAGTCATGACATTGAGAGAGAACATCATGCACCTTTAAATTAGGAATAAAGTGCTTAATAACCCATCCCCCTATTTTGTAAAGGAAAGGCTCCTCTTACAAATATTATTTGACTTCATGCAAAAACCTCTTCTTTTACTGATAAAAATGGTCATCGGGTACAACACCACTTGCTAAATAATTAGCAAAGTCAGCAAACCAAGGAGTAATAAAGTGTTTCAAAGCTAAAATAAACACATCAGGCAAACTATCATCAATGAATTTTTGCTTGCTGTCATCTTTATGTCTCTTTAATTTAAACCAAAAGTTCAGGTTTTATGAATGTACACTGTTATTCTTTTCCACTCTCAAACTTGATATCTATTTGCTTATCATCCTTACTCTCACCTAAAGAAAAATTCAAGTCTTTTACACTTATGAATAGTAATAATTTTCATGCAAGTATTATCCTCTAAAGCGTACTTTACTAAGAAGGATGAACATGGATACGATACGACGATACTAAAATTTTTAACATTTAAGGATATATATATATATATATATATATATATATATATATATATGTGTGTGTGTGTGTGTGTGTATTATTTTTTATTATATAAAGATGATTTGTTAAAAAAATGAAGTAAAAAGGTTTTAAATTTTTTTATTTTTTTTGTGTTTGAACTTTTAAGTCTTATTTTGATGAATATATACAATGCAAGTAAAATTAATAATTCAAACATTTTTTCTAAATAGTCCTTATTATATTATATAATTTCAAATTTAGTCTTGCTGTGTCCTAAAATGTGTCATGCTGTATCCTATATGTGTTTCAGCCGTATTATATATATATATATATATATATATATTCTACATGAAATGTGTATTATTTTTTATTATATAAAGATGATTTGTTAAAAAAATGAAGTAGAAAGGTTTTTAATTTTTTTTTGTTTTTGTTTTTGTGTTTGAACTTTTAAGTCTTATTTTGATTAATATATACAGTGCAAGTAAAATTAATAATTCAAACATTTTTTCTAAATAGTCCTTATTATATTTTATAATTTCAAATTTAGCCTTGTCGTGTCCTAAAATGTGTCATGTTGTATCCTATATGTGTCTCAACCATGTTCTAAAAATAAAAAATAAAAAAATAATAGGACATGTGTCTAGTTGTGTCAGACATGTGTCGGGCCATGTTGTTGTCCAAAAAGTGTTTGACATGGATACTCCACCCTATTTAAAGTGTTGGTGCTTTATAGGTACTTTATTAATTTTGATATGATAAAATCAACTTTCTCATCTCCTACCCTCAAAGTCAACTTACCCTCATGCACACAAATCAATCCTTACTAGTATTTAAGAAAGGTCTACCTGAAATTAAAGGACAAGTGTTGTCTACCTCAAAATCCAAATAACAAAATCAATAAAAAATATAAACTTGTATACTTTTACCAATATGTCTTCAATCACACCATATGGCTTATTGATTGAGTAGTTTGCTAGTTATAATGACATGTCAGCAGGCTTCATGTCTCCTAATCCTAAGTTCTTAAAAATAGAAAGATGCATCAAATTGGTATTGGCTCCTAAATCATATAAACATGAAGGGAATTCACTAGTGCCAACAATGCAAAGAATAGTGAAACTCCTTAGATCCATCAAATTAGTAGGAATTTTTCTTGAGATAATTGAACTACATGTCTCCATTAAGGGTACTGTCTCATGATCATCCTATATGCAGTTTTCGTAATCAGGTTCTTTAAAAATTTAATATAGTTGGGCATTTGTACAACTTTAGTGAGAGGTATGTTAATTTGCAACTTTTTAAAAATTTCCAAAATTTTGGATCTTGTCTTTATGTTTCTTCAACCTCTAAGGAAATGTAATTTTTTGTGCATAGATTGAAGGTATGGAATTTGAGGCTTCCTTTTGCTTTGTTTTGTAATTTTTTTGCTCCTCTTTTACCACATCCTCAACTATGACATAGTGATCATCTTCCTTCCCTCAGCCTCTTTAGTAAGCTCAACTTGAGATTTTAATTCATTACCATTCCACAAAGTGATATCTTGTAACTCTTCTCAGTTAGACTTTGTAGTGCTTGGGAAGTTCCTTTCTGCTTTTGTCCTTATTGCACTAGCAAGTTGGCATAGCTAAACTTCAACATCATGCATTGAAGAGGAATGGTTCATTATAATTTGATCAAATTTGACCTCCTTCCTTTTTTAGTTTTCCTTTTATCTAGACAACTTATTAGTTATAGCATTAAGGAATTTGTCTAATTTATTCTCCATTGAAGCCATATTATTTTACTATAGATGCTAAAATCCTAGAGGTGCTTACTGTCTTGGCATATTGTTGTTGTTGGAAAAGGTTAGTACAACTATGCTATTATTGTTAGTCCATGAAAAATTTTGGGTGGTTTCACCACCTAGGATTATAAATGTTAGAGTATAGGTTGTTAGCTTACCTTCCTTGAAATTGATTCCTAACATAATTCACTTGCTTCATATAGCCATCTCCTATTATACTTGTATAATAAACACTAAAATTATTATTAGAATAGCTGAACAAATTATAAGAATCATCTGACAATCATGTAGCAACTGAATTGGGTCAATGAGTTAGATTTCCAAGTTGCTTCATGAGTGCAACTTTTTGAGCTTGAAGGGCTATCACTATGTCCAGTTCTAGCCTCCCTATATGCTTTGGTAGATTAACACACTTAGAGAGCCATAAGCAGTTCTCATGTGCCATCCTTTTTAAAGGTTGTGCAGCCTTATCTACTATCTTCCTCATTAGGAACCACCTTATCTACTGATGACTCTATTATAAAATGTTCTAATCATCATATATTTAAATAGTCCATGATATGGATAGCTCTTTTATAAGTTTATGAATGTCTCCCATGCCTCACTCAAGGACATTACCCAATTATTGAAATAAAGTTAGCACCTTCACTGCCATTGCTATCTTAGATGGTAGAAGATATTTTTATCAAAAAAGCTCTAGTGAAATCATCCCAATTGGTGAAAGAACCTAGTGGTTAAGACTTTAATCATACTCTAGCCTTGTCCTTTAGAGTGAAGTGAAATAACCTCAGTTGAAGTGCATTATTTAATACACCATTATATTTGAGTGTATCACAAATCTCTAAAAAATTGGCTATGTGGTCATTTGGGTCCTTATTCAACATATCATAAAATTGGACACTTGATTATATAATTTATAATAAGGCTAACTTAATCTTAAAATTATTAGCTTCAATGTTTGGCCTTATGATGCTTTGTTGTGTACCTCCTAGTCTCGAGACTGTTGACCTTATGCATGATCAACTCCTCTATTTTAACTTTAATAAATAATTTGATTGTACTAATTAAGTTTGTTAATTGTTTCATATAGCCATCTCCCATTAAACCTATATAATAAACACTAAAATCATTATTAGAATAGTTGAGCAAATTATAAGACTCACTTGACAATTGTGTAGGAGCTGAATTGATTAGTGAGTTAGATTTCCAAGTTGCTTTATGAGTGTAACTATTTGAGCTTGAGGGCTATCATTATGTTAAGTTCTAGCCTCCCCATTTACTTTAGCAGATTAGCACGCTTAGAGGGCCATAAACAGTTGTCACGTGCCATTCTTTCCAAAAGTTGTGTAGCCTTATCTACTATCTTCCTCCTTAGGAACCACCTCATATACTAATGACTCCATTATATAATGTTCTAATAAGCACATATTTAGGTAGTCCATGATATGGACAACTCCTTTGCAAGTTTATGAACATCTCCCATGCGTTACTCAAGGACATTATCAAATTGTTCAAATAAAGTTAGCACCTACACCACATTTGCTATCTTGGATGGTGGAAGATATTTTACCAAAAAAGCTCTTGTGAAATCATCTTAATTAGTGAAAGAACCTAGTGGTTGAGACTTCAATCATACTCTAGCCTTGTCCTTTAGAGTGAAGTAGAATAACCTTAATTGAAGTGCATCATTTGATACACCATTATATTTGGTTGTATCACAAATCTCTAAAAAATTGGCCATATGGTCATTCAGGTCCTCATTCAACATGTCATAAAATTGGACACTTGATTGTATCATCTATAATAAGGTCAACTTAATCTTGAAATTATTAGCTTTAATGTTTGGCCTTATGATGGTTTGTTGTGTACCTCCCAACCCCAACACTATTGACCTTATGCATAATCAACTCCTTTATTTTGACATCAATAAATAATTTGGTTGTACTAATTAAGACTCTTAAGTGTTTTAGATTTAACTCTCTCTTAAAAAGTGCTTAAATTCATCCTCAAAGCTTCCTAATACATAAATAAAAGATAAAAATCCATTGGAAGACATTCTACATCAAATTTAAGTCAATTCAAGCATAAAAGCATCCTTGATGAGTAGCCCTCACGATCTGGAGCAAGACTCACGAGTTGAAGGATTGAAGAAGCTTATAAAGTGAAGAATAGTCTATGCCCCTCATGATCTGCCCTCACAATCATAAGTGGTTTGTGATAGATGATCTAGTTCATGACTAAGGAGTCCAGCTCATAATGATAAGGACTCCTTTAAAACTTTAATACTTTAGACTGCTCATGGGCCATGATCATGACTTTGACAAAACCATGACTAATATAGTGAACTAAAGCCTTGAAGAGTCCCTGAAGGTTCAAGGAGGTTGAGTTGCTCACGATCATCAATCATGATTATGCGATGTTTGTGACACCTTCACATCTAGTCTCCAATAGTTATCTCTAACACTAACGATTATATTTTTCATGAATTACAATCATGAGTAGGCTTCTTCCTATAAAAAGCTAAAATGTATTAAATAAAGGATGGTGAAGCTTAAAGATGAATTGAATGCTCTATAATAGCTAGTTTATGAGCTCTAACTATAAAAAAAAGTCTTGGAGCTTCATTTAAGAGTTACACACCTTAGTTATTAAATATTTACTCTTAGAATTAATTAAACATTCTATTTGTTCTTTTAACTTTTTTTAATTAAATACACTTTTAGAGTGTGGGTTGTGTGTTAGAATTAGGCTTTTTCTTCTTTTACTTTTTAGGGTTAGAAAAAAGAAAGTAAGACCTATGTAAACACCCACTTTCAGGATAATGGAATATGGATGCGATAGAGGACTCCAATGATGAAAATATTATAAATATATCTTCAACACTTGAAGTTTAAAACCTCAAAATCTTAAATGCATTTTCAAAAGAACTTAATTCATTTTTAAGGACTTAAAATTATAATTTTTTATTTACGGATCTAATTGAAAAGTCTAAATTATTTCAAGGGTCTTTTTATAATTAAAAAAGGATTAG
The DNA here is from genome assembly GCA_947683625.1 of Mallotus nudiflorus. NCBI lineage: Eukaryota > Viridiplantae > Streptophyta > Magnoliopsida > Malpighiales > Euphorbiaceae > Mallotus > Mallotus nudiflorus. The sequence continues at coordinate 2,887,660 of CANTUR010000184.1, forward strand.
AATTTTGTAATTTCAATCGAAATTACATAATTCCAATTGAAATTACATAAAACTAATTAGAATTATATAATTCTGATCAGAATTATATAATCTCGGTCGGGATTAAACAAATTCTGTCTATATTTTTAATTTTCTGGTAAATAAAAAATTTTATTTTCTGAATTTTGATTGGTCAAATAATATGATAAATCCCTTTTCTGGGATTTATCTGAATTTTTAAGGAAATTAAAAGTCCTTTTAAAACTAAAACTCTATTACTATGAAAAGAGGAAGTCACAGTATAACATGTTTTAGCTACAGTTTTCTATAAATCCAGCTTAACTCTCCTTGATGGTGACTTCTCCCTGGACCTCTCCTTTTCCTTTTATGTAGTTTTTAAATAATATTTTCTTGAGAGGTACGGTTCCTTAAAGAAGAAGTAATAGACCTTTAGGAGGAAAAATCAAGCATTGGAGATCTATTCTAAAAAAACAATGGTGATTTATACCACTCTAAGGAGCAAATCCATACCGCATCCATCCAATCATCTCTTCTTCTACCCTCTTCTTCATTTTATTTGTTTATTTTAGTTTCATTTAATTTTAATTTTAATTTTAATTTGTTTAATTACTAATCATTGTTTATTTTTGTGTTTTTTTGTTTGTGATTATAGAGGGAGTTACATGATGAGTTCACTGTAAAGAACAAAATCCATGAAGATCCATGGAATGCCATGGATTAAATTTTGTTGTTGAATATAGTTTTTAGGTTTTTTTTTTAATTTTTTGTTATTATTTTGTTGGTTGGATTATTTTGTATATTTGTTTAGTTTTTTTTGGGTTGTATTAGTTCTTTGGATAATTGTAATAGCCCTAATAGTGGGAATAATGAAATCCTATGTGTGTGGTTTATGCTTATTTTAATTAATTGGATAGTAAGATTAGGGTTTAATTGGATGGTTAATTAAAGTTAATGGCTATAGAGATAATTAGGTTTTTTTTTTATTAAAATTGAATCAGATTTAAGTAGATAGGATTAGTGTTACTTGTTAATTATTTTATTTATTAATAATTTGTTATTTAAGGTCATTTTAATTAAACTATGTTTTTTGGAAAAAAATAAATTTAATTGATTGTTTTGGTATTTTTTTTAATTTTTGGGCTTGTTTGTTGATTTTTGTGTGTTTTGGACCCAAAGCCCATACTAAGCTTTAACCCATTTAATTAATTTTAGGTTTAGTTAGTTCTTTTTAGCTCATCTTTTAATTAACCCATTTCATTTAATAGGTTATTAATTAATTAAGTCTAGATTTTAATTAAAATGCATTTTAGGCCCATAATTAAACTAAATTTAGGATAGAGATAATAGTCTCATTTAGTTAATTTAGACATAGGCCCACCTAGGATAATTAAAATTATTTAGACTTAGCCCATTAAATTTAAGCCTTTTCCATAACTTGTGGATCACCTTAGAATTAAAACATGTAGAACTAGGCCCACTGACCCATTTTTAGAATTAAAATAAATAGACTTAGGTTCACTTAAGTAAAATTAAATAGAAATTAGGCCCATTAGTCTTTAGGATTACTTGTAAATTAAAACATGTAGATTTAGCCCATTTAATTAAAATCAATGTAGATTAGACAAACTTAGTGGTTATAAACTTAAATGAATGCATTATTTACATGTTTTTTTCATAACTAGTTTGCCTGGAGTTAATTGTTTAAATAAGGGTTTATATGAAATTGCATGTAAATAAAGGATAATATAGTAATTCATAAAGTAATTCTAAATGAACATGAGACTAAAATAAGTTAATATTCCATATCTAGAATCTCCTGGTTATGGTGCGAACTTTCTTTTAAAGAATTATGTACCACCATTTTCGATTTGTCCTAGTTATTACCCTTGGTGGCCACTCCTCATTTTCACCCCATGTCTTTGTGATAGTAGTTAGTATGTTCTCTAAAGCCTTGAGCTCAAATAGTGTCATAGTTGCTAAGATCTTGGACGCACGCTAAACCCCATTGTCTACAGTGGCAACTTTATTGGGGATAAGAGATAGTGATTCTACTTGTGTTCTTTATAGTTATTTTATTAATTATTATTTTATTCTTGCTTTCATTTTGCATGTCCCTATTGACTGATGGCATTGGTTTATGGTTCCATGATTCCACTAGCTTTATAGGATTGTAAATTGGCTAACCATCACTCTTAGCCTTAACTCGATTTAAGAGAGATTTCAACCATCACTCTTAGGCTCATCTGACCAGAGTATGTAATCCAAGTCCTAAGGGGTGGGGTAGTCTTCTCTTGTGTTTACAAAGGATGCCAGGCCCCTTTGACCTTGGACTGTAACTCAAGTCCTAAAGGAGGGCATCTTACCAAGGGAACATTGACCTTTTTCACCGTACTCAGCTCATGTAGTGGCTTAGTAACTTCCCTTAGGATTAACCAAATTACTTATGTTTATTGCCATGTGGTATTTTTATCTATAAAGGACCAAGCCCATACTTTACAAGCCTATCATTACTAATAAAGATTGGGCTAAACTTTTATACTTAAAAATGTTGTTTCCATGCTTTTACTACTTTGAGAGATATGGCACGCACATCGATTCTTGATATCCCCAGTTGATGTTAAGGCCAAGACAAAAAATCCTAGGAAAAGAGACTTGCCATTGAACTCGTGTGTGAGAGGAATAAAGTTGGAAGGATGTATGTTGTACACTTGATTTGTTACTTGTATACTTAACTTGACTTATTACTTATTGCATGGCACGTGCATCATGCATACATACATTTCATGCATCATACCAATACTTTTTTTTTAGGCATTATATATTCATATGGGTTTTCCTATGTTTAGAGTCTGAAAGGTGGCAGACTGGTGAGAATGATCTATTGTGAAAGAGATCCTTAGTATACTGGAAAGGAATCCTATCAATCCACTCTACCTAAAAGCTACACAAGCTCCAACTAAATAAGTAGAAGAAATGGAACAATAAGAGGGAGAAAACTGGACCCTAGAGGATGTCAAAGGAGCATTAATGGATGACATGAGAGCAATAATGTAATATTAACTAAGATAAGCTTTGGTTGGATTAATGCCACCACCCGCTGCTACACCCCCAGTTGCAGCCAATCTACCTATTGTGGGCACACCACTTGCTAACAATGATAATGTTGCTAGGAATGTACCTGTTGTGGAAAGGAAATTGGAGGATATTGAGAACTACATAGTTGAAAAGGAAAAAAGGGAATCACTTGAGCATGTTTAAGAGCTGGAATCCAAGCAGATGAAAGCACTGACTCAGAAGATGTCCAAAATGGAAGAATTTATGAGAGGACATGTCATCAGATATTCATTTGACTTTGATGATGTGATGTAATTTAAGGAGGATAAGCTACCTAATAAGTTCAAGATGCCACATCGATAGAAGTTTGATGGTACTAGAGAACTAAGGATTCACCTTAGTCAATAGACAACTACTATGAGCACCACTAAGGCTCTTTTGTCTATAGTTACCAAGTTATTTGTACTATCCTTGGAGGGTATGGCTGTTAATTGGTATTATGAATTGAAGAAGTCTATCCAAGTGGATTAGAGAGAATTGTATACTTTTTTTCTAAAATAATATGACTACAATACCAAGGTTGAAGTGTCTATTAGGGGTTTAGAATTGACTACGTAGGAGCCTAATGAATCATTTTTAGATTTTCTAACTAGATTCATGAATAAGGTAGGATTAATAAAGAACAAGCTAGTTGAAAAGGATCATGTTAGATGATTTTTTGAAATGTGTTACCTAATTTAGTTGAGAGGTTACACATGATGAACCCTAAGATATTTATAGACCTTTATGATGGTGGGTTGCAAGCTGAGGAGATTGAAAGTGAGAAAAAGAAGATTGCTAGAAACACAGGAGTAAGAAACTACCTAACTGGGGACACACAACAAGGAAATGCTAGTTGAGTTGTGGGAGTCCATACTATTCAATAACCCAGGAGATTCTTGTATTTTAATCAACCTTTATCTAAAGTTCTAGATCGTTTGATCTAAAAAGGCCTCCTTAGACCCTTAACCTCCTTTAGACTATCAAACCCAAATCTCCCTAGCTTTGACCTAAATAGTTTTTGCAAATTTCACCAAATTGCTAGCCATTCCACTGACTCTTGCATGTGCCTTAAACATGAAATTCAAAACCTCATAGACTTTAGAAAAATCATAGACCTTAAGAAATCAAATCCAAACCCAAACACCAAAAATAACCCTTTCTCAAATTACTGATACATACCACCCCCAACGACCATGATGATCAACTTAGGAGTAAGCGAGGAAGAAGTGCTAAACTCCTTTGAGGACCTAGACCTTAAAACCAATGAAAAATCTCTTAATGCCCCTAAAGAGGTGGAAAGAGTAGAAGACTTGTTGGGACAACCTTCAGGCCAATTTGACTATAAGGTGTTTTACTCCAAACTACCTTCTTTTAATATACCTATTAAGTCAATTGTGCCTACAGGATGGGGTAAGGATTTTAAGGATGTAAGCCTGTCAAGAAAAAAGGAAAAATGCATGGTTGAGGTATGGAAAGATGGAAAGAAGGAATGAACTATTGGGGTTATTGACATAAGGTACAATACTGATGAAGAATGATAAGGCATTAAAGGCTATAATGTATGGGTTGATAATCCATAAGTCAATCATGTTACTAGAAGTGGTAAGGGTTACAAACTAATAGAGAAAAAAATAAAGTCAGAAGAAGTCACTGAAGGAGAAGATCTAACCTGATTCTTGAATAACTTAAGAAGGCAAAGGCAAATGTGAGCATATGGGAGCTCTTGATGCACTCAAATAGCTAGAGGAAGGCTCTGGTTAAAGCTCTAGCTAAAATGAACATTGAAAATAGTGCAACCCCTGAGGCAATGGTGGCTAATGTTATTGAGAAAAAGCACAATGTTATTACTTTCTCTAATAAGGATTTACCTATGAAAGGAAAGAATCATAATAAAGCCTTGTTCATTCCAGTTGAAGTAAGAGGGAAAAGGACTAATTATATGATGGTGGATGATGGGTTTGCAATTAATGTTTGCCCACTATAGATCTTGCCTAATCTAGGAGTAAAGGTGGAGGATTTAGCAAAATCAGACCTTGTAATAAGAGCTTATGATGATAGCACAAGGAATGTAGAAGGGACATTTATGGCTCCTATAAAGATCGGGCCTATAGAAGCAATGGTGGAATTTACTATGCTAGACCTCCTTATCACCTATGCCTTGGCTTTGGGTAAGCCTTGGTATCATATTTTGGGAGGAGTGCCTTCAGCTGTGCATTAAAAGGTGAAATTCCTACTTAATGGAGAAGTTATAACTTTAAATGTTGGTATGAACAAGACTGTGTCCGTAGTTATGGATAGTCAGAAGCAGGAAGTTACCCCTCCTAGTTTCCAAATAGCTATGATCTTTAATGGAATTAAGATGGACCCAAGGGTTATAAGCAAGATTAAAAAGATGAATTATTGGCACAGACAAGGACTAGGAAGGAATGAGTAAGGAAGTCCAGAACTTCCAGATTTTAAAAGCCAAAATGATACAAGAGGATTGGGCTATACATGAGTTGGATTTGGTAGTAAAAAGTCTAGAAGAAAGTTTTTCAATGAGAATAACCTTTTAAAGAATGTAGGACCACTGAAGGACAACTTTGTCAAAGAAAGAAAAAAGAAGCTCTACCTGGATGAAAAAGAGCTTGTTTAAGTAGTTGGTGTGAATATTCCTAGGTTTGAAATCTTTAAGAAATAGATAGTTGAGAGTCTGCCACTAGATAAAAAAGACAAGGGGGTGAAGAAACTTGCTGAGAAGATAGGGACTGAGGCCATTGAAGAGCTACTTTGTCTGCCACTTAATGAAGAACCATTATAGGATTTAGCTAGCATTATTAATAATAGTTTTAGTGATTTTTTTTATGAAGAAACTGATGTAATAACATCTGGTCTATTTGAGGATGAAAACTCTATTTTTCTTGTGGTCAATGATATGAACTCTAGTTTGGCTTATTTGTATGATGTTGATCCTGATGGTCTTGTGCATTTTAATATTGATCATTCATGCATGTTTGACATTAATTCTATTCTATTAGATTCATTAAACATGGGCATAAATGAACAACCAAAGCACATTTTCATATCACATGATTTAACTCTTGAAGAGAGGGAAAATTTTGAGAGAATACTAATAAAAAAAAAGGTAGTATTTGCTTGGTCCTATGAGGACATGCCAGGTTTAGATAGAGAAATTACAGAGCATCGCATTCCAATATATCGAGAAGCTAAACCTGTTAAGCAAAAACTTCATAAGTTGAGACCAAAGTGGACGAAAAAGATAAGGGAAGAAATTGCTAAGCAAATCTAGGCTAATTTTATAGAAGTGGTAGAGTATCCTCAATGGTTAGCAAACATAGTACCAGTTCCTAAGAAAGATGGAAAAGTTTGGATGTATGTAGATTTCAAAGATTTGAATAAAGCATGCCTAAAGGATGAACTTCCTTTACCCCATATAAATGTTATTATTGATAGTGCAACATCTAGTGCAATGTACTCTTTCATGGATGGGTTCTTAGGTTATAATAAGATAATAATGGCAATTATAGACAAGATTAAAATTGCTTTTATCATGGAATAGGGGACATATTCCCATAAAGTGATGCCTTTCAGGTTAAAGAACACATGAGTGACCTATTAAAGAGTGGTAATTGCTCTATTTCATGATATGATGCATAAAGAAGTGGAAGTGTATGTTGACAATATGATGGTTAAATTAGAAACAAGAGAAGGACATTTTCAGGCTTTAGATAAGTTTCTAGCAAGAATAAAAAGATACAACCTAAGGCTTAATCCAAAGAAATGTATCTTTGGGGTCACTTCTGGAAAGTTTTTAGGGCACATAGTTAGCAATAGGAGAATATAAGTCAATCCAGACAAGATCAAGGCCATTTAGGAGATGCCAGTGCCAAGAACAAAGAAAGAAGTATGGGGGTTTATTGGAAAACTACAGTACATTAGCAGGTTTATTACAAAACTTACCATGGTTCGTGATCTAATCTTCAAACTCTTAAGGAAGAATCGGCTGGTGGAATGGAATGAAGAATGTAAGAAAGCCTTTAATAAGATTAAAGAATACCTTACTAATCTACCTGTGTTGAGACCACCAAGACAAGGTAAACCCTTAATCTTATATTTGGCTTTAGAGAAAAGGTAATGGGGGCAATACTAACATAAGAAGGACCAAAAGGGGTAGAGTATGCAATGTATTATCTTAGCAAAAAGTTCTTGCCTTATGAAGAAAAATACGATCTTGTGGAGAAGACATGTTTGATTATGATATGGGCTACAAAAAAGCTAAGGCATTATTTCCAGTCTTATAAAGTACAAGCTATTTTAAAGATAAATCCTTTAAGATATTTATTTCAAGCACCATCTTTATTTGAAAAGATGTCTTGATGGTTGGTACTTTTGACTGAGTTTGATATATAGTACGTCACTACTAATGTCATCAAAGGAAGAGCAGTAACAGAATTCTTGGCATAGAATTTAGTCAAAGGAAATGAGCAATGAAATTTAGAGTTTCCAGATGAGAACTTAGTAGTAATAGAACAATGTGAGTGGAAGCTTTTTTTTTTTTTTTATGGAGCTATGAATAATAGAGGAGTAATACTTGTCATACTAGGAGGAGAAACCATCCCAATGGCTAACAAATTAGACTTTAAAGTTACAAACAACATGGTTGAGTATGAAGCATCTATTTATAAGGTAAAAGCAAAGCTAGTAGTTGAAGCTAAAGACCTATTGGTTTATAGAGATTCCTTATTAGTTATTAGTCAGGCTAATAAGGAGTGGGAAGTGAAAGAAAAGAGGTTGAAATCTTACATTTGCTATTTGAAGACATTAATGAGAAATTTTAATAAATGTCTCTTCATACATTTACTAAGAGATGAGAATCAAATGGCAAATACCTTGGCAACACTCTCTTCAATGTGGGATAAGCTGATGGGTTCAATGATGAAGCCTTTGGTAATAATGAAAATGGAAGCTCTATGTTATGGTGAAGAACAAGTTATGAGAATTCAGATAGGGCCAGAAGAAAAGCCATGATTTTATGACATCCAGAGATTCATTGAGGAAAGGAAGTACCCAAATGAAGTGACTTTAAAAGAAAAATATGCTCTTCGTCTTCTTGCATGCCATTATGCTAGTCATAATAGGGTATTGCACAAAATAATGTTGAATGGAACACCGCTAAGATGTCTTAAGAAGGATGAAGCAGAACAAGTGATGAGGGATATTCATATAGTGGTTTGTGGATCTCATATGAATGGGATGATCCTAGTAAAGAAAGTAATTCAACAAGGGTACTATTGGATGAGCATGGAAAAAGATTATATCCAAATAGTGAGACAATGTCTTCGGTGATAGATACATAACAATCTCAATCATCTTCCCCCTATAGTGTTAAACAATTTAACATCTCTATGGCCCTTTGCAGCATGAGGGATAGATATAATAGGGAGATAAGACCAACTGCCTTAAATAAACTTAAATATATCATAGTGGCAATTAACTACTTCTTTAAATGGATAGAAGCAGAATCCTTTAGTACTTTGAAGGCTAGACAGATGACAAAGTTCATTGAGAAGAATCTCATTTATAGATATGGGATCCCACATCATGTTGTGATGGACAATGGTGTTCAGTTTCAGGCAGAGACAATCGAGTTATTGCAGAGATATAATATTGAGCAGCTAATAAGAATGTGAAGAGAATCCTCTCTAAGATGGTAAAAACACATAAAGATTGATATGAGTATCTCCCTTTTGCCCTGTGGGGATATACAACTATGGCATGCACTACTATATGACATACACCATTCTTATTAGTATATGGTTGTGAAGTGGTATTACTTATAGAGATAGAAATCAAATCTTTGAGGGTTGTTATAGAAGTAAAAATCCCTAAGAGTGAATGGATACAAAAGAGATATGACCACCTTGTATCTTTAAATGATAAAATGATGGACAGTTTATTTCACACTCAGATTTACCAAAGAAGGATAGCAAGAGCCTTTAACAAGAAGGTTAAACATAAAATGATAAAGACTAGAGATATGGTGCTAAAGCAGTTGAGGGCAATGGTGTTTGATCCAAGAGGAAAATTCAAACCAAATTAGGAAGGACCATATTTAGTCAAGATGATTTTACTTAAGGGAGTTATAAAGATATCATATCTAGAGAGGAATAAGTTCACTGAGCCAATCAAATTGGATCACCTCAAGAAATACTACCTTTAAAAAAAAGAGAGGTTCGCTAGCTTGAAAACCTAAAAAGGCTAGTTAGGCAAAAATTAGGACATTCTCGTTGTTTAGAAAACTCATAAAGGGTTAGTAAGCAAAAATTAGGGAATAAGGTAAAAGAGGAAAATCCCGCTGATAAAAAAACTCACAAAGGGTTGGTCAGGCAAAAATTAGGGAAATAAAAATGAGAAAAAATGTTCAGTTGGAAAATATGAAAAGACTAGTTAATAACAAGAGTTATAACAGGTGATGTAATAAATGTACTCCTTTTTACCATAATTAATAAATCAAATTGAAATGGAATTTTGCTTAAATACTGCATATTCTATCTTTATTATAAAAAAACAAGGACTTAAAGGAAAAACAAAACATAAGAGCTTAAAAGCCAGACTTATAGGATCATTATTCTAGTTATGTTTTTGTTTCTTCTTTTGTGACTCATCCAGTAATACTTAAGTCCTTTTGTACTTAGAATTTCTAATAAAAAATATTAATTAAATTTTAGGGTTTGATCCAAAATGAAAAGTCTATAATCCATTCAGAAAAGGGGAAGCAGTTCAAAGTGAAGAACGAAGTCAAAGTATATTTATGTAAGCACAAGTCCTAAAGATAAAAATATCAGTCATCCTGGGCTCCAATGTCTAGCCAAGGACTCCACCCTCTTACTGGCTTATCACTCTGATTTAGGGACATAGAAGTCCTAGCACCATGATTGTTAAAACCAAGACTAATAAGTTATCGGTGAAGCCTCTCGTTCTCACGCTCTAGATCCCCAACATAACTCTATTACATTAGGAATAGTTAGAATCGTGCATATTATACATAACATGCATACATTGCATACTTTTTGTAAATACTAACTCTCTAAGTATCTATGATCTACATGGTAAATAATCTCTGGGAAGAGGCGAGTCTATACAGATACTTAGCCTGTGTCTGAGGGACCTATAAATAAAGTCTACTAATTCATCAACAAGCGTTAGTCTATACAAGATTGGTGCAAACTACACTTACATGTGAAGCATTAGGAGGAGAAAAGTTAAGAATTTGTACTGCAGGAGCCCAGTTGTACATGGACCTATTAAGTGGTGGAAGATCACCCATAATGGTACTTGAAAAAATATCACCTCGAGTAGCTTCATTATGCTAAGTATGCTCAACCTCCTACTCAGTCCTCTTAGTGTTACCCTTAGTCTCCTCCTTCATAACAACATCAATAGCTTCTTCAAACTATACAGAAAAGTAAATATCATCTATAGTGATGAGAGATAAAGTAAAATGGTGACAAAAAGCATACCTCAGCTAGGAACATACTCAAGGAGATTCTCCTGAATATACTCTTAATAATGATGAGAATGCTCGAGTAGAGTCAAAGCGTTATATCCCTCAAGAGCTGCTTTAAGCTCAGGACTAGTCATTTTGTAGCTCCATAGCGTCGAAGAAGGAATAAAAGAAGGAACACACCTCCTAGAAGGCCCCATATGCCAATGATAGACACGTTTATTAAAAAACTACATTTGTCAACCATAACTAGGAAGCAGAACCCTTATAGTCTTAAGCCTCATAGTCGCAGTCATAAAATCATATCGTTGAATGTCTTTAGCACCAACTAGCCAATCTAATCTGACCTACAAATTCATTCAGATAAATTTTATTTAACTTCTATAATTGGTTAAATATGAAAAATTAAATTTATCTTACTAGGTTCCACTCTAAGGAGTTTAGTTAGTCCCAATAAGTCTACAAATCATGCTTGATACTAATTAGATAAGAAGAACCCTATCTCTGCATCAAAGGAAGACTCTTGTCAAAGCTAATGGCGTTGAAGCCTTGGATCACCCCAATCTTAATGTCACAGATCTGAAATAGGAGAAATGGTTGAAATAAAAAAAGGGGTTATAAAAATAAGTAAAGTTAAAAGGGATAGAAAATATACATGTAAGATATGCTAGAAGCTGCATATTATCACAGTACCTCTACAGACAATATCCCGTCTATAGTAAAGATAAGCAAGAGTTGCATATCCCCAATCGAAGGTAGCGACTCTAGCAAGATCTTGAAGCTAACCAAGAAGAGTAAAGCTGACCTTATGACTAATCTCATAGAAGAGGGTAGTGCCTAACAGTATCAATAGGAAACATCTCTCCTTCTGAAGGATCTGATGAGGTGTGGTGGTGAGTAACCCCCTGAAACCCTAAATGAGAGAAGAAAGGAGCATGTTTTTTTTTCCATGTCGAAATGAACTTGAGTAAATCATAAACATAATGACTCCTAACATCCTCTAGAAGGGTGCAGTAGTGGATATCGAAAGGAACTGGGGCACCCCTGAAGGTTATCCTAATGATGGTAGAGAAGCTCGTAGGGGAAATAGTTAGCTTACCCACTCGTGTGTGAAAGGTGTGAGTGGTATCCATTTACCTCTCGATAAGAGCAAAAAGTGAATAATGGTCCAACCTACCTTGAGCAGTCGGTAGAGCAGCAATGAAGTGTCGGAAGCCAAATGCGTAGATGTGATGTACTACCTCTCTAGACAAATCATGAAACAATTCTCGAACCAAGTAAAAGAAACTAGAGAACTTCAGTGGTTTCTAAATAAAATTTAGAAAATGACAGGATTACTTTCTTTTACGAACTCTTGATTTTTTTCTATCATTGTTTTTATGTTTTATTTTTAAAAAAACTGGGTCAAAATCAATCTAAAGATTGTATTTTTAATCAAAAATTATATTTTTAACCGAAAATCCAAAAGTTTAATTGGATTTTTGGTGGTCCTTTATAACATGTTAATGCTAATTTTGCAAAATTTTATTGTTAAGTTGACAATTTCTTGCAATTTTATTTAATTTATATAAAAAATATTCTATAATTGCACACATGAATATGTTAATTTACATATTAACAGGAATATATCTTTTTGCAGAATCAAAGATAGAAGAAGAAAATTTACCTCATCTCTAGTATGATAGCATTTATATAGGTGTAAATGAATTAGATGGAGGACATCTTCCCCTTTATTGAGTCCTAAACTATTTTGAGGAAAATGTAGCTATAAAATGATTAGATTTAATTGTTTGGAGTTGCTTCCACATAGTCTACATTGTGGGTGTACCATAGGATCAAACAAATTTCAAATTGGATGTCAAATGAAGGAATAATTGAAGAAAGAAGATTTGAAAATCAAGGAAAAGAAAAGCAAATAAATTAAAGGGATATGAAAATGAAATAAATGGATCGGTAAAAGGAAGAAAATGATGTTTATATTAAAGTGGCAAATGTCTACTTTAGTCCTTTAACTTCGTTTGCATTTAAGTCCAACATGTTTCTTGCAATTTAGTCCTAAATTAAAATGCTACATAATTTAATAATTCATTGAATTATTAAATTGTTAGCATGAAAGAAATCAACACTACACGTCCGAGCATAGTGTATTCTCAAATCAACACTAAACTTCTGAGTATAGTTAATATTATACATATGAGTATAATGTATCTTTTCAATACTATACGTCTGAGTATAATGTATCTTTTCAGTCAACACTATACATTTAAGTATAGTCAACATTATATGTTTGAGTATAATGTATCCTTTCAATACTATACATCAGAGTATAGTTAACATTGTACATTTGAGTATAATGTCTCTTTTCAATCAATACTATATGTCCGAGTATAGTCAACATTATACGTCTAAGTATAATGTATCTTTTCAATCAATACTATACATTTGACTATAGTCAACATTATACGTCAGAGTGTAATGTATCTTTTCAATCAATACTATATGTTCAAATATAGTCAACATTATATGTCCAAGTATAACCCTAGTCATATAAGGGCATTTTCGCTATGAGATCCTTTAGCTACTCAAGAAAAATAGTACCCCATTTTGGACTTGGGAGTTGGGCTGCATCGTTTAAGCCCTACAACTTTTCTTGATTGAGTAAAGGCTAAAGGTGATATTGCCAATCTTGTCACCTAGTGACTTGAGTGGAATCATAGTGGCAATGTCGTTCAACATTATCAAAGTCTTAGGGACTAAGGGTGCATGTGGTGAGTGCAGTGAAATGCAGTTATGTTGTTGTGAAGATGAATAAATAGGCTATGTATAATAAAAAACAGTCTTTCATTCATACCTCTTGAATCAGTAATCCCTAATGTACAGCTCCTGAGATAGGAATAGGAATAGGATTAGTGTGATATTAGGGCACACGAGCTAATAGTGGCCATCTGTCGATTTGTTATTGCTGTGGGAGGGTCTACGAATAGGCCTTATAGATTGGAGTCGCCACCTGATTTTAATCGAGAAAAAGTGAATTTCAAAAACTCACTTTCCTAACTAGAGATTCCAGGTTTAGGGGGTAGGAGTTATTTATCTTGTTTCTTACTACACATTTCTTAATTACCCATTACTTCACCTTAATTATGGTTTTATGATGCAATTTTACCACACTCGATTATTAGTTAATAAAAATTGAAACACGGGATAATTGGAATTGGTGCACATAATAAATATTCATCCATCTCATCAATTAGGCATGTAGTAAGCAAACAAGTAGCAAGTAGCACATAGCACATGAACATGAAAGAAATAATAAATAAAATAAACACACAAATAAGCAAAATGAAAAGAAAAGAAATAGGGAAAGGGATTAAATATTACAACCCTTGGAAAATATCTATTATAATAAATACGTCCAAAATAGAAAATAAAGGGGGAATTAGGAATAAAAATGATACATTGCCTTGGAAATTCCTTATTCTATTAATTACATCAAAAATGGAAAATAAAAGAAATTTCCTATTCTAATAATCTTGCAAAACAAAGGTTAGCTTTCACACATAAGCACACATCACATTCAAAGCAATTTTATATATTCTATTTGTAATTGAAATAACAAAGAATAATTAAACGAATAAACAAACAAGGGTGCTAATGAGTATGCAAAATGCAAGAGTTGAGAATTTGGGTATTTTAGGTGCGAAGTTATCATTTTTACTATGAAAATGGGATTTTCATGACAAGAAAATATAAAAAATAATATGTTTACCAAAGAAGGCAATAAAAATAATAAAGGTGCAAAAGAGATAAATCAATAAATGACAAGAAATACTATTTGCACCATAAAAATGTTGACTTTATAATAAAACTAGTAAATTTATCAAGAGAATAAAATAAAAATAATCACAAATAACAAAAATGTAAGAGAATAATAAAGGTGATAAAAATATTATTTTTATCATAAAAATGTAAACTTTATGATAAAAATAATAAACTTATCAAGAGGGAAAATAAAAATTACAAGAATAATAAACAAGCAATAAAAGGTAATAAAAATGATAAAAGTACTATTTCCACCATAAAAATGGGAACTTTATGATTGAAATAGCAAATTTATCAAAAAAGGAAACAAAAGCAACAAAGATAATGGAAATGCAAGAAATATAATCAAATAATAAAGGTGCAGAAATATGTAGTAATTAAATAATGGAAGTGATAAAAATGCAAATTTTTACCATAAAAACATTAACTTTATGATAAAAATCACAAATTTATCAAAAATGCAAATAAAGCAAGAAAAATAATAAAAATGTAACAAATATAATAAAAATAAAAAAATGTAACAAATATAATAAAAATAATAAACATGAAGAAATAAATTAATGGAAGTGATAAAAATGCAATTTTTACCATAAAAACATTAACTTTATGGTAAAAATGGCAAATTTATCAACAAAAGACATAAAAATAAGAAAAATAGAAAAAATGCAAATAAAAATAATAGAATGCAGAATTAAAATAATAAAAGTGATAGAAATGCCAATTTCATCATAAAAACATTAACTTTATGATTAAAATGCCAAATTTACCATGAAAGGCATAAAATCAACAAAAATAGGAAAAAGGCAATAAAATTAATAAAAATACAGAAAATGCAGTAAAAATACATAATAACAAAGAATAATTAAACGAATAAACAAACAAGGGTGCTAATGAGTATGCAAAATGCAAGAGTGCTATTGATTTATCTCTTTTGCACCTTTATTATTTTTATTGTCTTCATTGCCTTCTTTGGTAAACATATTATTTTTTATATTTTCTTGTCATGAAAATCCCATTTTCATAGTAAAAATGATAACTTCGCACCTAAAATACCCAAATTCTCAACTCTTGCATTTTGCATACTCATTAGCACCCTTGTTTGTTTATTCGTTTAATTATTCTTTGTTATTTCAATTACAAATAGAATATATAAAAATGCAAGAAATACTATTTGCACCATAAAAATGTTGACTTTATAATAAAACTAGTAAATTTATCAAGAGAATAAAATAAAAATAATCACAAATAACAAAAATGTAAGAGAATAATAAAGGTGATAAAAATATTATTTTTATCATAAAAATGTAAACTTTATGATAAAAATAATAAACTTATCAAGAGGGAAAATAAAAATTACAAGAATAATAAACAAGCAATAAAAGGTAATAAAAATGATAAAAGTACTATTTCCACCATAAAAATGGGAACTTTATGATTGAAATAGCAAATTTATCAAAAAAGGAAACAAAAGCAACAAAGATAATGGAAATGCAAGAAATATAATCAAATAATAAAGGTGCAGAAATATGTAGTAATTAAATAATGGAAGTGATAAAAATGCAAATTTTTACCATAAAAACATTAACTTTATGATAAAAATCACAAATTTATCAAAAATGCAAATAAAGCAAGAAAAATAATAAAAATGTAACAAATATAATAAAAATAAAAAAATGTAACAAATATAATAAAAATAATAAACATGAAGAAATAAATTAATGGAAGTGATAAAAATGCAATTTTTACCATAAAAACATTAACTTTATGGTAAAAATGGCAAATTTATCAACAAAAGACATAAAAATAAGAAAAATAGAAAAAATGCAAATAAAAATAATAGAATGCAGAATTAAAATAATAAAAGTGATAGAAATGCCAATTTCATCATAAAAACATTAACTTTATGATTAAAATGCCAAATTTACCATGAAAGGCATAAAATCAACAAAATAGGAAAAAGGCAATAAAATTAATAAAAATACAGAAAATGCAGTAAAAATACATAATAAGATAATAAAAATGATAAAAATGTCATTTCTATCATAAAAACATTAACTTTATGATAAAAATGACAATGGTAAAAAAGCAATAAAATATAATAAAAATAAATGAAAGTGCAGAAAATGAAATAAAAATACAGAATAAAATGATAAAGATGTCATTTTACCACAAAAACATCAATTTTATGATAAATATGACAATTCACTAAAAAAGGCATAAAAACAATAAAAATAGTAAGAATGCAAATAAAAATAATAAAAAGAATAAAAAATACAGAATTAAAATAAATATGCAAATAAAAAGATGAAGTTGATAAGAATATTATTTTCACCATAGATTCTATGGTAAAAATAATAAATTCACAAAAAATGGCAATAAGAATAACAAAAATAATAAAAATGCAAATAAAATAATAAAAATGATAAAAATATTATTTTCAACATAAAAATGTGGATTTTATGATAAAAATAATAAATTTGTCAAGAAAGAAAATAAAAAGAATAACTACATTAATAAAAATAAAAAAATTCCAATAAAAATCCCAACTTTACATCAAAATATCGTTTTTTTATATATAAAGAAAAATGATGCAAAAATGGTAGAAAATGCAAAAATGAATGCAAACACTTTCGGATTTACCCGAACTACACACTCCTTCTACATATCTTATTCACAAATGTTAAATCACCACAAAATCGTAACTTTATCACAACACAATAAATAATAAAATAAAATGTAAAAATGATACAAATATGCAAGAAATGAGTAGAAGAAAAAGAAAATGATATGATATGCAAATTTTTGATTTAAAATAATTAGGAGATACCTAGAGGGACCAAGTAATTACCCTTGAAGCTTGCTTTAACTTGGAGTTTGATTTAAATTCTGTATTTAGATCCTAAGAGAAAATGTATTGGGTGAGCTAAAAGTGTATGGAATAGGAGTTTTGAGTCTTCAATTTGGTAGAGTTTTAGTGTATTTTTGTCCTCCTCCCAAAAAATGAGTCGTGGAGACCTATTCATAAGCAAAAAATTGGGTTTGGGGAGTGCGGGTGCATGTCCAAGGCATAGGAGCATGCACTCCTTTAGGCTTTTCAACACATTGAGGTTAGGTGTTTGGGGGCTTAAATGTGTGTTTTAGACATTTTTTGATACTTTTTTTTTTACTTTTCAACTAGTTTGAGCACACTCAGGAGGATTTTTAAAGAAAATTTCCCTCTATCTAGTTGACAGGAAACCTTTATGATCGTCATATCCTTAGTGGATTTGCCAAAAATCATGTACGCAACTCTTGGGACAGGAACAAGATTAGTGTGATATTAGGGTACACAAGTTAGTGGTGACCATCTACTAGTTCATTATTGATGTGAGAGGGTTTGCTTAAATAGGCCTTATAGATTGGAGTCGCTACCTTATTTTAATCGGAAAAAAGTGAATTTCAAAAACTCATTTTCCTAACTAGAGATTCTGGGTTAAAGGGGTATGAGTCACTTATCTTGTTTCTTACTACACATTTCTTAATTACTCATTACTTCACCTTAATTATGGTTTCATGATGCATTTTCACCACACTTGAGTATTAGTAAAAAAAAATTGAAACATGGGATAATTAGAATTGGGGTGCATAATAAATATTCATCTATCACATCAATTAGCCAAGAAGTAGCAAGTAGCACATAACACACGAGCATGCAAGAAATAATAAATAAAATAAACACACAAATAGGCAAAACAAAAAAAAGAAAAGGGGAAATGGATTAAATATTACAACCCTTGGAAAATGTCTATTCTAATAAATATATCCAAAATAGAAAATAAAGGGGGAATTGGGATTAAGGATTACATTGCTTTGGAAATTCCTTATTCTATTAATTACATAAAAAATGGAAAATAAAAAAAATTCCTATTCTAATAATCATGCAAAACAAAGGTTAGCTTTCACACACATGCAAATACACATCACATTCAAGGCAATTTTATGTATTCTATTTATAATTGAATAGCAAAGAATAATTAAATAAGTAAACAAACAAGTGTGCTAATGAGAATGCATGATGCAAGATTTTTGAAATTTAGGTACTTGGGTGCAAAGTTGTCATTTTTATTGTAAAAATGGGATTTCATGACAATAAAATATAAAAAAATCTATTTACCAAAGAAGGTAATGAAGGTAATAAAAATAATAAAGGTGCAAATGAGATAAATAAATAAATGATAAAAAAAACTATTTTCACCATAAAAATATCAATTTTATAATAAAAATAGTAAATTTATCAAGAGAATAAAATGAAAATAATCAGGAATAACAAAAATGTAATAGAATAATAAAGGTGATAAAAATAATAAAGGTGATAAAAATATTATTTTTATCATAAAAATGTAAACTTTATGATAAAAATAATAAACTTATCAAGAGGGAAAATAAAAATTACAAGAATAATAAACATGCAATAAAAGGTAATAAAAATGATAAAAGTACTATTTCCACCATAAAAATGAGAACTTTATGATTGAAAAAGTAAATTTATCAAAAAAAGGAAATAAAAGCAACAAAGAAAATGGAAATGCAAGAAATATAATAAAAATAATAAAGGTGCAGAAATATGCAGTAATAAAATAGTGGAAGTGGTAAAAATCCAATTTTTAATCATAAAAATATTAAATTTATGATAAAAATAGTAAATTTATCAAAAATACAAATAAAGCAAGAAAAATAATAAAAATGTAACAAATATAATAAAAATAATAAACATACAGAAATAAAGTAATGGAAGTGATAAAAATGTAATTTTTACCATAAAAACATGAACTTTATGATAAAAATAGCAAATTTATCAAAGAAAGGTATAAAAATAACAAAAATGATACAAATGCAATAACAATAATAAAAATAATAAAAATGCAGAAAAACCAATAAAAATTCAGAATAAAACAATAAAAATGATAAAAGTGTCATTTTTACCATAAAAAGATAAACTTCATGCTAAAGATGACAATTTCACAAAAAAGGGCATAAAAGCAATAAAAATAGTAAGAATGTAAAAATAAATAAATAAAAATACAAAATTAAAATAAATATACAAACAAAATGATAAAGATGATAAGAATATTATTTTCTCCATAGAAATGTAGATTCTATGATAAAAATAATAAATTTACCAAAAATGGCAATAAGAATAACATAAATAATAAAAATCCAAATAACATAATAAAAATGATAAAAATATTATTTTCACCATAAAAATTTGGATTTTATGATAAAAATAAAAAATTTATCAAGAAAGAAAATAAAAAAAATGACTAAATTTTAAAAAATACAAAAATAACGATAAAAATGTTAACCTTACACCACAATACCCATTTTTTTTTATATATAAAGGAAAATGACGCAAAAATGGTAGAAAAACCCAAAAATGCTCTAAACACACACTGAAGCCCTGAAACACCTAAAATTGACACATCGATAAGCTTGAAGGAGTGCATGCTCGTGTGCCTTGGGCGCACACTCGCGTGCATGAGTATGCGCTCCTTTAGTCTTATTAACGCATCGAATTTAGGTGTTTTGGAGCTTAAGTGTGTGCTTCAGGCATTTTTAGGTGTTTTTGGCTTTTAACTAGTTTGAGCATGCTCGGGAGGATTTCCAAAGAAAATTTTTCCCTATCTAGTTGACAGGAAACCTACATCATTGGATCTTTTAAAGGATCATTGAAATTTGGGTATTAACAATTGTCGTCTTCTTTGCATTCGTTGATCAAGTTGACGCTTGTGAATGTACATAAAGCAAATTTTAAAAACACATGAGATGAAAAATTCAAATTTTAGGGTAGCCCCTTACTCCACAGAAATCAATCAAACTGGTGCTTATCGATATGTGAGAGCAAATTTTTGAGAATAGATGAAGAATTTTTGGGCAACCCCCTACTCTATACACATCGATCAAACCAATGCTTGTCGATATATGAGAGCAAATTTTTAAAAACATAAGAAGACTTTTGGGGCAACCCCTTACTCTACACATATTAATCAAATTGATGCTTATTGACATATGAGAGCAACTTTTGAAAATAGATGAAGACTTTTGGGGCAACCCCTTACTCCACACATATTGATCAAACAAAGTTTATCGATATATGAGAGCAAATTTTTGAAAACATATGAGATGGAATGTTTGGGGCAACCCCCTACCCCACACATATCGATTAAACCAATGCTTTTCAATAGATGAGAGTAATTTTTGAAAATATATGAGATGTAACTTTTAGGGTGACCCCTTACCCTACATATATCAATTAAACCAATGCTTGTCGCTATAAAAGAGTAAATTTTTGTAAACATATAAAGACTTTAGGGCAACCCTTGCTCTATAAATATTAATCAAACCAGTGCTAATCGAGACATGAAGGCAAAAAATAGTGAAAACTTTTATTTTGTTAGGGTGCTGTGTAACCTTTACCAAGCTATAAGTAAGGGGTGCCATATAACCTTTACCAAGCTACAGGCAAGGGTTGCTTTGTAACCTTTACCAAGCTACAGGCAAGGAGTGCTTTGTAACATTTACCAAGCTATAGGCAAGGGGCGCTATGTAACCTTTACTAAGCAAATGGTGCTTTGTATATCCCTAGGTGGGCCTTAAGTGCTTGGTTTCAAAGAAAGCAAAGTGCATGTAAAAATCTCTTATATGGGATGCCACTTGTACTAGGGTACAAGGTGCTAACGAAAACTTCTTATGAGAATTATTGTGTGATTGTGGTGTTTATAAAAGCAAGATGTTATAATGCCACTTGGTTTTAAAAACTATAATGCATGTGATTTTGTCGGTGCTTCGGAGGTTTTACCCATACTAAGGAGGGGTGCATGTCAAGGATATTAGGTGACCTTAGTTATGGTAGCCTTATCTTTCCATAGCTTCTATCATTTCTTTAAAATTTGAACAATAATTCTTTGCTAAGAATGTTGTTACCAAATGGAAAGCGAGTGTCCTAAATGACTTGAAGAGGATTTCTCAAAAGGAGATCACTAGGGATTGTGATAAAGAAGATTGCTCTTGTTACCATAACATCCTCTATTAGGCATGAATGCTTAATCATACACTTTTTTTTGTAGGGCTTTTACTCTTTTCAAGAATTCCCCACTTTTCTAATACTATTTAGTGTGAATGTCATTAAAGAGGCTCTATGGTACTTTTACTCCTTTTGGGAGCATTGGAGTAGGTGCCTTTCTGCATTAGTTTCCCTTTTAAGTATTCCCCACCTTTCTCGTGTTATTCAGTGTGAATTCCACCAAGGGATTCTTTAGATACTCTTACTCATTTTAGCATTGGAGTAGATTAAGTATGATCTTGCATTCGTGTTGGTTTTAGGGGTTTACGATAGTAATTGCAAGCTGCTTAACTGTTATAACTCCCTACGATTCCCTTTTGATGAACTCTCTTCCTAATATGAACCCTAAAAGGAATTCAAGTGCAAGCATGGAGTCGAATGATGAAGAATTCAAGCTGATACCAAATAATATAAACCCTAAAAAAATTCAAGTACAAGCATGGAGCCGAATAATGAAGAATTCCAGCTAATTAGTTTAATTTCATATTTCAAATTAATTAGCTTCATATGGATGAATTTTGATTTATTTTTATATTTTAGAGTCAATAAGGAAGATTTTAGAAGAAGATTCAAGGATATTCCAATCCAAAGTCAATAAATCAACAAGTTAAAGTCAAAGTCAAAGAGTCAATAAGTCAAAGTCAAGGGTCAACAGTCAACATCCTACATGGCATGTGACATGGCATGCTTCAATGTTTAATTGTCATAAGTTGTCATTTTGCTTAGTTGTAATGAGTTGTCATTGGTTTTCAATTTTGACTTTTCAAAGATGAGTTGTCATAAGTTGTCAATTTTGACTTTTCAATGATGAGTTGTCATAAGTTATCAATTTTGACTTTTAAAAGATGAGTTGTCATTAGTTGTCCTATTTTCGAAGGAAACTTCCTTGATTAAGGATTTTTCTATATATGTATCTTTAGGACTAAGGAAGAAAACCTTTTCCTTTAAGGGTAGGTTGTTTACATGCTTATAGAAGGGCTAAACATATTTTGGACGAATTTGGATGTATTATTTGACAATTTTAATCAATTAAGCGAGGTTTTTCCTTAACTTTATTCTTTTAAAACTTTGCAAGTTTACTTGAATTGTTTCCCATCTACCTTTCATTATAATTGCTAGGTTAGATTTAGAATTGTGTGATTGTTCATCTTTTAATAACTAAGTATCTTGCTTTAATTTAATAAGCAAAGGGTTTAGCTTCATCAACATAACCTATCCTTGATGATCCTTGGGCTAATATTCAAAGTTGGATGCACGTTCTATCTTAGTTATAAGTAGGGTTCGTGTCATTTCCCTTCATGAGGTTACCAATGATTAGATTTATTAAAGTTTGGAAAATCCTAACTTAGAGTTACAAATCAAAGTTAGGAAATTTCAAAAGCATTGTTAAGATGAGATGACAACTACTAGTGTCAACTAGTTAATCTTTGCTATATGCACCTAGTGCAAATTCACTTTCAAAAGCACAAAAGAAAATTTTGGAATGAAAATGAGTGTATGGATGCATGAATTCGACTATATGTTTTCTTTGAAATAAGGTGAGATAGAGTACTTTCCTTGGATGTGCTATGCCTTTCCATTTTTGCTTTTAAAGCTTTGTCGTTGTCTTTTTCTTCTTACTTCTTTAATATTTGGCACCTATATGGCCTATTTTCTTTGATTTTGCTTTATTATCCTTTGTGATCACATTCTCATTTAAAATAACTAATAAAAGGATTTTAGTCAACATTGATTTTGTTTTTAGATGATGATTCTTAGTTAGAAGACTTTTTACCTTCCCTTTGGTTGATACTTCTTGCTCTTGTTGTGTTTTTTTACAAAGTAAACAATTAAAGTCTTCATTAGAATTAGTTTTATTTTAGGCAATGATTCTTATCCAGGATATATTCTGACTTCCTTTTCGGTGGACCCAATATGCTAAGAGGATTATGCACATATGACCTTAATTGGTAGTGGTAATGGGGTTGGCTTGCATTCATCTTTTATGGAGATTATTGTCACACTTTTTTATTTTACTATTGTCAATGACTTTACCATTTGTCAGTGTGAAAGTGCCTTTTATCAAGCCATTAAACCATAAAAACTAGCCTTACGATTGTCCATATATCAACTTAGTTGATATTTTCAGTGCTTGTTCGGATATTGCCCACTAGGGACCACTCACATGAGTTAATGGCACCTTTTTGTAGTCTTTTTCTTGATACATGTTCCTTAGGATGTTGTTTGACATCTTTATTGGTGTGCTTTTGATTTCCTTGATTATTTTATTGAATACCAAGGTGAGATTGGGACATTTTAAGATTTAGGATGGCTTATTAGGATATGATGGAAAGTAAGTGTTTGAGTGACGGTATAAGGATGGTTTGATGGATGAATGATGCAAATCTTTGGGTGTAAGCTTTATGCTAAGTGCATGGTTAGTTTGCGCATGTGTGTGCTTGGGTAATAGCAAGGGATTTTCTTGTTAGTTTTAGTTTAGGTGTTTTTATGGTGCTTAGGCTAACATGGTGGTTTATTAGGCAAGATCTATGTCTTTTAGACCCATTTAGTTTTTGACTTTTAGGTTTCTAAGTCTTACACTTTGTATGAGGATTGTGTTGGAGTAATGGTTGGAGTTGGTCCTTCCATGATGAGGGATTTTCCTACGAGAGATAACTGATGCATATTGGAGGAGTCTAAAGCTTTTAAGGAATGTCTTGCCTTAAGATTTTTTAATATATTTGACTCGACTGTAGGTTTTTATAAGTTGCCATTCCATTATGAAGTCTACAAAAGCACTAATTGGTTCCCTTTTGCAAATGTATTCATGCATGTGGTGTTAATTATGCCCTACATTGTACTTTGTATGCAAATGCCAATATGTATAAGATTATTTAGTTTCTCTTGGGTATGTTTATGGATGCATGTATGCAAGTGCATGCTTGTAGGGAACGTTAGTGATCATGGTATCTGATGAGGAGGTTGACCTTCTTATCCATGATGTATGAAATACCAATGCATGCATTGTATGCATGTATATGAATGATCACACAACCAAGACAAGAAAGAAGATATGCGAGTGTATCTGTAGGTGCATGCATAAGTGCTATGTGTGTGCTTATGAAATGTTGATGGTCCTTACTATTTATTGAAAATGAAGATCATTTTATTTTCAATGGTGTAGTTGCATATGTTGAATGTGAATGAATAGATTGCTTGATAAGGGGAGAGATTTCGTATGTGTATGCACATGTAAAGTACTAACGATTTCCTCAAAATGGGGGAGACCGTATTCTTTAGGTATATGAGTAAATGATGTGTGAATGGTGATTATGCTACAATATGGAGGGAATATGGCTTATTTCTTTAGTGTGAACATCTGGATTCTTGTAACATAAATGGTTATTGGGATACCAAGAAGGAAACAAATTGTATGTACATTTATCCTTGCAGTGTTAATGATTATACTTCAAGGTAAATGATAAAATGACTTGCTTACATGCAGTGTGAATGGTTATGCCTTATGAGAATGTGATGCCAGCTCGCTTTCCTAAGCATGTGCATAGGCATATGTGCCTGTGTAAAATGGGGATATTCATGCTGTGGAATGAAACATTTATATAGGAGCATATGTTCATGAGGCATTAGTTACTATATCACCTAAGGAGTATGTCAATGACATGCTCATGAAATGCTAGTCATTATGCTTATGAAGGAGAAGTTCCATCATGTATGCAAGCATGCATATACATGTAATGTTATTATGGATTTTACATTCATGAAGTGTTGATGGTAATGGAGGACAATTGTCCATTTTTCTGATGCATATAGACAAATGTAAGGATGCGTGAGAATTCCAATGATTATGGAGCATGCTAAACGAAATATGACCATTTGTTTATAAATGCATGCATGTATGGAAGCCAAAAAATGATGAATTATGGCATCGCTTATCATCACACATATGCATGCAACTGAACGACTATACTTTATGAAGACAAAATGATTACTCATTTTCTCAAACTTATGTATAGGTGCATTTAATGATCATGGTGCATTTAATGAGTATATATGCATGGAATGATGACAGTATTGCTATACAAAAAAGAGTAGCATTTTACTTGCACTCTTAAGGTATGAATCATAAGATGTATGTTTATATGTAATGCAAATTGGTACATTGCATGCTGAAAGCTTGGGCTAGCTTTTAAGTGGCCTTTCATTTATTGTTTTTTTTTGTTTTGGCTAGTGTAAGAGGATTTTATTTGAAATTTAAGGCCCTCTTTAGGAGAGTTAGCTAGTTAGCAACTCGTAACTTAAAGATATTGGGGCCAGTGATGATGTTTAAGGGCAAAACTAGAGATCTTGATGATGGCACTCTAAATTGATGGCCATTATAGGACTTGGAGTTCTAGGCAAATTGTTTGGCAGTTTGTTTATCACATAGGTGGCTCTTGGGAGTTTTGGTGTATATATGAGCATATGAGCACATTTGGATTTTATTAGGGGAGAATAACATTTTAGGTCTAGTCTTGGGTCTTTGTTTTGAAAAGGTTGATTTTAGAAGGAAACAAATTGAGAGATGGTTTAGAATTTATTGAGGAACATTGCTCGAAAGTGGGATTTGGGTTTAGGTTGGGTTTATCTAGACATTTGTTTGGGTATTTTGTCATTTGGTTCATGTGAGATTCAATATGCCTCAAACAACATTGGAATTCAAAAAGGCTGTGGCAATTATTGAGCATGCTATCTTTGAGTAAAAGTCTTTAAGTTTTCTAGATCTAAATTGGCATGCAGTCAATGCTCTTGTCACCTTTTAAGAAGATTAACTTAACCAAAGGCATGCCAGATAGAGTACAAATTTTACGACTTATACCCTAGTACCCCTTTGCAATATAGTAATAAATCGAAGAATGTCTCATTGTATTTTGGGATTGTAAGTATTCCTTCAAGCATATGTCTTCGATTTTTGATGTTAGATTGCTTTTTATGGTATTCGATGAGACATTCTTTGATTTGTCAGACATTTTATTGGTTTTGATGTCAGATTGCTTTTCAAAATCGTCATTCTTTCTAGAGTCTATAAGGTCTTGGATTCAGTCTTTTAGTATGTAATAGTCATCAATTGTGTGGCTAGGAATTTAATGTAAATGACAGTAGAGATTGGGGTTAATATGTGCTGGTAAAGGGTTAAGTAGAGGTATTGGTTTAAGGGGTTTGAGGAGGGCTTTTTACTGAAGCCCTTAGAAGGGTTGGGATAAAGGTAAGCTAAAGTTTGAGTATTTTCAATTTCTCCGGGCATTGACAATTAAGTTGATTTTAATAGAGCGGGCATTTTGGCTAGGTTGAATTGGTTTTCTATAAGGATTTTTGGTTGAGAGGCTTCTTCATCCTCAATGCGGATGCCAACTTGGTGAAGTGCTTCAAAGGTGGGATAATGGACAAATAGTAGCTATTTATGAAAGTGAGGTCATGCTCCTTTAATTACCATATCTATTTGTTCATCTTCCAGAGGTCTTTCTCTTATCAAAGCAGCTTTCCTTCTATCTCTCACCCTTTCTCTGCCTAGTGGTTTTCAGGTTATGTCTCATGACATTCAGTGGTGTGTCATACTCATACTACTGAATAGGGAACTCTAAATGCAATGGATCATAACCCTTTGTACTTTGGTTATCTATTTTTAAACTTTTAGCTTCATCAAGCTCAGAGCAATAAGGATACTTAGAGTGACCTTATTGAAGCTCTTTTATGAACATAGAGAATTGATCGAAGGCTTTGATCATGGTTAAAATGCGCCATTACCTACAACCCTTTCCTTTACCGAGGACTTCCATGAAATGAAAATAGGCGACATAGTAATTTCCTTCACTAAGGCTTTAAGCTAAGCGATCTTATTAGTCAATTCTTAGATCTCCATTGCTAATTTAGATTTAGTTGAGATAGTTGACTTGGAAGGTGACTCTTTAGAAATCTCATAATTTCCTTTAATATCTCCAGGTTTATTCATATCAGAACTAGGCGTACTAGGTGCCCCTTTATCATTGCTGCTTAAGAGAATTATCTTATGCATGGCATTTGGAGTTTGGTCAAAGGTGTCCTTAACTTCAGTCTTAAGGATAGTCTTGATTTTAGCTTAGAGGATGTTAGTTAGGTCACCATTAGCCATAAATCTTTTCACATGCTCTTTGAGTAGGCCACTGAGGATAAGTTATTAAGCCATTTTGATGCTTAACCATTACTAACACTCCTTGAGGGCGGTTGAGAGATTGTGGTGGTATGAATAATAATGTTAATATAGTTATAATGAAATGTATGCATGAAATGTTATGCAAGATGGTGAGATTAGCATAAAGAGCAAAATTGTCGTGAATGCATGCTATATTATGTGCTATAAAAGGATAAGATTAGTATTGATGCATATGACCTTATTAAAAATGAACTTTAGCTGTGCATAACATGTCCTTGTAAAAGAATAGTGTAAGTGTGTGTGAATGTCATGATGAATTCTATAAGATAAGTGGGTTAGCATGTATGCATGATGTGACTGTTATAATTTTACTAGTGTGATTATGCAAAATGGCTATAAGAAGGTTGTGGGTTAATTCATGATAAAATGCTCTCCTATATGTATGTATGTATGCAGGCATAAAAAAGGAAAGAAAATAAAAAGAACAAACAGGGTTAGCATAAAAACCTACAAAATGAACAAACTAAATATAAGCAATCACTCCTTCCAACCTTATTACCCCATACAATAAATAATTTTTTCCGAGGTGGGCTTTCAAATCATAGCCATCAAGGGACTATGGCTCCACTCTTGACTAGGTTGTTTTGATTCTCGTTGATCAAATTCAAAAGGTAAACTAGGGAGCAATACTTAAATGTACTTAAGGTAATCACACAATGTCAATGAGAGGCCTAATCGTCAGGTTGCAAATGGCATCTATAGTTTATGTATGCCTGTGAGCGCAGGAACTATAGTCAGTAGAAGGGATCAAATTTCATTGCCCCCTTATCAACATTTGGTATGTTTACCAAGAAACATAGAAGATTTTTTTGGTAGCTTACAATTTGATTCTTTTAATATGAATGTCGACAATCTAGTTAAATTCCTGATTCATCCATATGATAATAAGGACAAATGGACGACTTCTATAGGTTTTATAAACAAAAGATGCCACTATTTGTCAGTCCTTATGGATTATCCAAAGTGAGGTATATGATTCTTGTTATTCCTTATGCATTAAGCTTACACAAATTAGATAGGGATCACATGTTCTAAGCGTGGGCAGTCTATGAAAACTAATGCCATGGCAACAAATGGTGATAGACATTAGGGATATCATTGCATTTGTAATTATTAGGTCAAATGGACAACATCAAGACAAGAAAGACATGTAATAGCTAGGTAGGACCCCAGGGGGAATTTCTACTATTTTATCGATATTGGCTATGTCGAGCTTACGACTAAGGGCTCTTATAGCAAGAATTCCCTCATATGACTATGGTTTCAGACTTTAGTCATTGAGTCTAGCATTCTTTTACCTACTCAAGAAAAACTATACCCTATTTTGGACTTGGGAGTCAGGGCCGTGTCACTTTAAACCCTATAACTTCTCTTAATCAAGTAAAGGCTAAAGGTGATAATACCAATCTCATCACCCCATGACTCAAGCGGAATCACGGTGGTAATGTTGTTCAACTTTATCGAAGGTATTGGGTCCAAGGGTGCACGTGGTGATTGTAGTGAAATGCAGTTATATTGTTATGAAGATGAATAAATAAGTTATACATAATAAGAAATAATTTTTCATTCATACCCCTCAAATTAGTAATCTCAAGTGGAGTCACCAAAAACCTATACACATCTCCTGGGATAAGAACAATATCAGTGTGATATTAGGGCACATAGGCTAATGGTGACCATCTACTAGTTTGTTATTGATATGGGTGGGTCTGCTTTAATAGGCCTTGTAGATTGGAGTTGCCACTTGATTTTAATCCGAAAAAAGTGAATTCTAAAAACTCACTTTCCTAACTCAAGATTCCAGGTTCAGGGATCCTGTTTCTTACAACACATTTCTTAATTACCCATTACTTCACCTTAATTATGGTTTTATGATGCATTTTTACCACACTTGATTGTTAGTCAATAAAAATTAAAAAATGGGATAATTGGAATTGGCACGCATAATAATTATTCATCCATCACATCAATTAGGCATGTAGTAAGCAAACAAATAGCAAGTAGCACATAGCACACAAGCATGAAAGAAATGATAAATAAAATAAACACACAAATAAGGAAAATAAAAAGAAAGGAAATGGAAAAAGGGATTAAGAATTACAACTCTTGGGAAATGCCTATTCTAATAAATACATCCAAAATAGAAAGTAAAGGGGGAATTAGGATTAAGGATTATATTGCCTTGGAAATTCTCTATTATATTAATTACATCAAAAATGGAAAATAAAAAAAATTCCTATTCTAATAATCCTGCAAAATAAAGGTTAGCTTTCACACACATGCAAGCACACATCACATTCAATGCAATTTTATATATTCTATTTATAATTGAAATAACAAAAAAGAACAATTAAACGAATAAACAAATAGGGATGCTAATGAGTATGCAAAATGCAAGAGTTGAGAATTTGGGTATTTTGGGTGCAAGTTATGATTTTTATTTTGAAAATGGGATTTTCATGACAAGAAAATATAAAAAATAATCTACTTACCAAAGAAGGTAATGAAGGAAATAAAAATAATAAAGGTGCAAATGAGATAAATAAATAAATGATAAGAAATACTATTTTCATAAAATAAATAGTAAATTTTTCAAGAGAATAAAATGAAAATAATCACAAATAACAAAAATCTAATAGAATAATAAAGGTGGCAAAAATATTATTTTTATCATAAAAATGTAAACTTTATGATAAAAATAATAAACTTATCAAGACGGAAAATAAAAATTACAAGACTAATAAACATGCAATAAAAGGTAATAAAAATGATAAAAATACTATTTTCACCATAAAACTGGGAACTTTATGATTGAAATAGCAAATTTGTCAAAAAAGGAAATAAAAGCAGCTAAGATAATGGAAATGCAAGAAATTTAATAAAAATAATAAAGGTGCAGAAATATGCAGTAATAAAATAATGAAAGCAATAAAAATACAATTTTTTTACTATAAAAACATTAACTTTATGATAAAAAAATAGCAAATTTATCAAAAATGGAAATAAAGCAACAAAAATAATAAAAATGCAACAAATATAATAAAAATAATAAACATGCAGAAATAAAGTAATGGAAGTGATAAAAATACAATTTTTACCATAAAAACATTAATTTTATGATAAAAATAGCAAATTTTTCAGCAAAAGACAAAAATAACAAAAATAATAATATAGCAAAAAAGCAAAAAATAAAATAAAATGCAGAATTAAAATAATAAATGTGATAGAGATATTATTTTCATCGTAAAAACATTAACTTAATGATAAAAATGTCAAATTTGCTATGAATGACATAAAATCAACAAAAAAAAAAAAGGAAAAATCCAATAAAAATACAAACAATGTAGTAAAAATACAGAATAAGATAATATAAATGATAAAAAATGTCAATTCTACAATAAAAATATTAACTTTATGATAAAAATAGTAGATTTAGCAATAAAAGGCAATAAAATAGAAAAATGGTAAAAATGCAATAAATAAAATAAAAATAAATAAAAAGTGAAGAAAATGAAATAAAAATGCAGAATAAAATGATAAAGGTGTCATTTTTACCATAAAAACATTAACTTTATGATAAAGGTGACAATTTCACCAAAAAAGGTATAAAGCAATAAAAATAGTAAGAATGCAAATAAAAATAAATAAATAATATATAGAATAAAAATAAATATGGAAGCAAAGTGATAAAGATGATAGGAATATTATTTTCACCATAGAAAATGTAGATTCTATGATAAAAATAATAAATTTACCAAAAATGGTAATAAGAATAACATAAATAATAAAAAGGTGGATTTTATGATAAAAAATAATAAATTTATTGAGAAAAAATTAAAGAGAAAGATTAAATTAATAAAAATGCAAAAATGGCAATAAAAATGCTAACTTTACATTAAAATGCCTTTTTTTTATATAAAGAAAAATGATGGAAAGTAAAAATGAATGCAAACACTCCCAGATTCACTTGAACTACCTACTCCTAGATTTACCTAAACTACCCACTCCTTCTACATATCTTATTCACAAATTTCAAATAACCACAAAATCACAACTTTGTCACAACACACTCCTTTGGGCTTATCGACGCATCAATTTTAGGAGTTTTGGGGCTTAAGTGTGTGTTTGGGCATTTTTGGCTTTTCAACTAGTTTGAGCACTCTCAGGAGGATTGCCAAAGAAATTTTCCCCTGTCTGGTTGACAAAAAACCTTCATAATCGGATCTTTTGGAGGACTGTTGAAATTTGGGTATCAACACTACAGTAATATAAAATATTGGATGATGATGATATTGACAACGATAACATTAGATAGTGGATGACTGGTAGAGGGTGAGGAAGGATGGTAGGGTGAAGAAGGATGGTAAGAAAGGGCGATTGGATGGCTAGATGGTAGTAAGATGAGGGTGAAAAAGGTTGGGGGTGGAGGTGGCTATTAAAATGTAAAGAGAAGGAATTAGTTTTGATTGAATTGAAAATGAAAGAGATAGGTTAAAGTGAAAAGGAAAGATAAGATAATTATCTACAACTTTTATGAATAAAGTTAAGGTTGATTTGATCATCTTTAGTCTCAAAAAGACATCATAAAGCACTATGTCGATTGTACTCAATATAGGCACTAAAGTGCATAAAAAGTGCAAATCTTGTCATGGTCTCGACCAGGACCAATGCAGACCAATTTTTGCAAAACTTCAATTTTTGGCAGAATTGATCTTGATTCAATATAATGACCAGGACAATGGCTGGGACAATGATATCCTGATCGGAACTAATGCAAAAATTCAAATACAATGGCTCATAATGACTATTCAATGGTCATCTTGGTAGGGACTGATGATATCCTAACCAGGACCTAACATATTGTAGCTCAAAAGTTCAAATTTCATTCAAATAGGCTTTGATTTTGTTGGGAATAAAATTATTGCTTCCAACATCTATAATTGAATTGCTAAGTATAAATATAACCTTTAAAGATTATTTTGAGGTTAAAAAGCTTGTTTATTCATTATATACTTTCAAGTATTTAATTAAACTCTCTAAACTCTTTCAAAATTCATTTTATTGTTGTATACTCTTATGAGAGTTAGTGAGTGTTACAATGGAAATTCTTATTCTCCTATTTTTTAGGGTTAAGGAAATGAGAAGTGAGAGTCTATTTTAAAGGAATTGGTTTAAGTGTTTAGCCATTAAAACACTTGGGAATTTGATTTTAGTGTGAACCTTGAAAACACTTATGAGTTAGTTTTTGAGTGAGCCTTGAAAACTCAAGTTATAAGGTTTGAGTTGAGCCTAAAACTAAAATTGTAAAAATCAATCTAGGGAAATAGATTGTGGTGATTCAAAATCCTAACTTGGGGATAAGTTAGGTGGAGATGTAGTATTGTTGAGAATCCGAACTCCTTAAATTCTTGTGTTCATCATTCTTCCTTCTCAACATTCTTTTTAATTCTTATTCAAATATTTTTAATTTTTGATTATTATTCAATAGTCCTATTCACCCCCTTTAGGACTTTTTTAATTGGTATCAGAACTTGAATTCTAGGAACTTCATTGCTAGAATACAAGATCATAGGGAGTGAATCATAAAACATTTCTTCACTTAGACCATTCTTTGATGGGAGTGATTATCCTTATTAGAAGTTCAAAATGGAGTTATACCTTAATTATGATTTCATCAAACTTTAGGATGTTGTCTTAAAAATTTGGAAACCACCTATAACTACCATTAATGGTGTGGTAAACTACTATTACAAGAAGCCAAAGGAATAATGAACAAAAGGTGGAAAATTATAAAAAGAAAAAGGCTATGATCACTCTAGTCTCTTTAATGATAAGAGAAGAAGGAGGCAAGCTTCAACATTGCATTTTGGCTAAGGAAATATGAGAGACCTTAGAGAGCCATTATAAAGGCAATGTATAAGTAAGAAGCAAAAAGGTTCAACTTCATATGTATGAAAATGAACTCTTCAAAATGAAGCCATAAGAATCAATCATGGAGATGACAAACTATCTTAATGCTCTCCTCACAACCCTCAAGAAACTTGAAAAACATTTCTTTAAGGAAGAGGTGAATAATAAGATTTTAAGAATCCTACTTAAGAAGGATTGGGAATCTCATGTCACTTCAATTGAGGAAGCTTAGGACTTCTTTACTCTCTCAACTGATGTGCTTATTGGAGAGCTCCTAACACATGAGCTTACAATCAAACAAATAAGTGAAGAGCAAGAAGAGAAGCAAGAGATGAAAAAGAGTATAGCACTAAAAGCTCTTTAATAAGATAGTAAAGAGGAAAGCATTAAAGATTCTAGTGATGAAGATGGTGATATTGCCATGCTTACTAGGAACTTCAAGAAGTTTTTTAGAAAGAAAAATTTCTTAAAAGCAAAGGACTTCAATAAGAAGTTTGAAGGAGATAGTACGAAGAGAACTAAAGAAGTTACTTATTATGAATGCAAGAAACCAAGACACATCTAAAGTGAGTGCCCTAAACTCAAACTCAAGAACAAAGGAGCAAAAGATATGAAGAAGACCTTTAAAGCTACTGGGATGACTCCTCTGAATTTAAAGAGGAAGAAGAACAATAAGAAATGGCCAATCTTTGCTTTGTGGCTCTTGAAGACAAAAAAGAGGTACCATTTACTCCTAACTCCTCTTGTGATGATTATTGTTATTATGATGAATATAATGATGATGATGTTGAGAGCTCTATTGTGAGCAAACTCTTACTTAAATGCAAAAGTTTATTATCTAACAAGAAGCATCATAAGAATGAGTTAGCTAGCTTGACCAAAGAATTTAAAAGTTTAAAAAATGATTTTACTAAACTTGTTGAATCAAATGAAAAACTTGTTAGTATTGAAAAATCTTCTAATTCTTTGAAATATCAACTTGAGAAAGCAAGTGATGAAAACTATAAGCTTTCTAAAGAGGTCTTATAATTAAAGAATTCCATTGCTAAATTCAAGAGAGGAAAAGAAACTTTGGATAGTCTTTTTGATTCTACAAAATTTCATAAAGATACCCATGGAATTAGATATAAAAATGGAATGTCATCATCATCATCATCACACATTAATTTTGTTAAAGCATCACATAAATGCACTCCTTCTACCTCCAAACCAAATGAGACTTAAGCTTTCAAAGCTAAAAGATCTCATATGTTAAGCAATAATAGAAAGTCTCATAAGACTGATCCTTCATTATCACAAAGAGGTAAGGCTCAAAGTAGAGCACCTCAACCCAGACATGCTTATATGTACACTAGACACAATCATATTAGACATGCTATACAACAAAATGCACATGTTGCACAAATATATCAAAATACACATTGTCATTGTCAATGTATGTCTCACACAATGACTCAAAAGAGTTACATGAAGCACACACCAACATAACATGAAAGACATGCTTCTCACACTAGGAAAACATATAATCCTAGGAGAAATAAATTTGAAAATTGCATATGTTCATATTGCATGATCAAAGGACATACAATAATGTGTGCTTCTATAAAAGACTATATACGAATTTACTTTCTTTAGATTATCTTGAGACTAACCAACCTAGATCAAGAAAATTTTAGGTTCAAAAGAACACTTAAATTATTTTGTGTAGGTGTGCTTGAAATGCATAAGAACGAAAAGAAAGTGGTATCTTGATAGTGGATATTGAAGGCACATGATGAGAGATAAGGAGCAATTTAACAAGTTTGATCAAAGGATAAAGGACATGTTACTTTTGGAGACAATGCTGAAGGAAAGATAATGGGCATTGGAGAAATAGGTAATCCTCAATCCTTATCTATACATCATGTGTTGCTTGTTGATGGTCTTAAAAATACTTTTCTTAGTATAATTCAACTATATGATATGGGAAATAAGGAGCCTTTCTATCCTAAAAATTTCTTTGTTAGTTGTCTTGATGATGACAAAGTAATTTTTAGTGGTGAAAGAATATACAACATTTATGTTATTGATTTGAATAAAATTGATAACAAAGATATCAAATGCTTAATTTCTATTTGCCATGACACATGGACATGGCACAGAAGGTTAGGACATGCAAATTTTGAGCTTTTAAATGATCTTTTATAAATATGAACTTGTGATTGGTTTACCCAAGCTTGAATTCACTAAGGATAAACCTTATGATGCTTGTCAAAAGGGAAAGCAATCAAAGTCCTTATGTAAGCTAAAAAATATGGTGACTACTTCTAGACCACTTGAACTTATACATATGAATTTATTTGGACCAACTAAAGTTGCTAATCTTGGTAGAATGCCCTATGCTTATGTATTGGTTGATGATTACTCTAGATTTACTTGGGTATGTTTTCTTACTTACAAGAATAAAGCATTTAAAGCTTTTGAAAATTTTACAAAAAGAGCTAAAAAAGAAAAAGGTTATTATAGCTCTTTAATTAGAAGTGATCATGGAATTGAATTTGAAAATGAACTTTTCAAAACCTATTGCAATAAAAATGGTATTTTATATACATTTTCTTCTCTTAGAACTCCTTAACAAAATGAGGTTGTTGAAAGGAAAAATAGAACTCTTATGAAAATGGCTAGAATAATGCTTCATGAGTATAATTTACCTCTATACTTTTAGGTAGAAGTCATTAACACATTTTATTATATTTGAAATAAAGTTTTCAAAAGATCAATTTTGAACAAAAAATCTTATGAGCTATAGAACAATAGAAAATCAAAAATCTCATATTTAAGAGTATTTGGATGCAAGTGCTTTATATTAAACATCGAGGATAATCTTGGAAAATTTGATTCCAAAACTGATGAAGTAATTTTCCTAGTCTATTCTATTTCTGGTAAAACATGTAAAGTTTTTAATAAGAGAACTATAATAGTTAGAGAGTTAATGCATGTTTTATTTAATGAATCAAACTCACTTAATCCCAAAAAGGATGTTTGTAGTGTTGATGATCTTGTAGGTGACAATAAGATTATGGAAACTTAAGAAGAAAATGCTAGTAAGCCTTTAGAACTTAAAGGTATGAGGAGACATCTCAACCTACCTTATAGGATGAACTTCCAAAGGATTGACAATTTAAGAAAGCTCATCCTTAATACCTCATTTTAGGTGACACTAAAAAAAAGGTAACTACTATATCTAAATTAAAGTCTGTTGCTAATTTAGCCTTCATTTCTCAAATTGAGCATAAAAATGTTAATGATGCATTAAGTGATGAATTTTAGGTCCTTGTTATGCAAGAAGAGTTAAATTAATTTGGGAGAAATAAGGTTTGGACCTTGGTTCCTAGACCAAAACATCATCTTATTATAGACACTAAATAGGTTTTGAGAAATAAGATGAATGAACAAGGTGTCATAATTAGGAACAAAGCTAGACTAGTAGCTAAAGGTTATAATCAAGAGGAAGGCATTGATTAAGATGAAACCTTTGCCTTCGTTGTAAAGTTAGAAGCTATTATAATGCTACTTGCATTTATATCATTCATGGATTTCAAATTTTATCAAATGCATGTTAAAAGTGCAATTTTTAAATGGTTTCATTGAAGATGAGGTATATGTTGAACAACCTATAGGTTTTGAAAATTTTAATTCTCCAAATCATGTTTTTAAATTGTCAAAGGCATTGTATGGATTAAAACAATCTCCAAGAGTTTGGTATGAAAGATTGAGCAACTTTTTGCTAGAGAAAGGGTTCTTTAAAGGAAAAGTTGACAAAATGCTTTTCATAGAGAAATCCAATCATGATTTATTAATTATTCAAATATATATTGATGATATTATTTTTGGTATTACTAGCTATTGCTTGTGTGAGGAATCTTCTAAGCTATTACAAGGAGAATTCGAGATGAGCATGATGCGAGAACTAAAATTCTTTCTCAAATTACAAATCAAGCAATGCAAAAATGAGATTTTCATTAATTAAACCAAATATGCAAGAGACATTCTTAGGAAGTTTGTCATGGATGGAGCTAAGACAAGAAAAACTCCAATGAACACCACAACCAAACTTAACAAGGATGAGAATGACAAATCGGTTGATGAATAGTGATTTAAAGGTATGATCAGATCCCTTCTTTATTTAACTACTAGTAGACTTGATATTATGTTTGCTATTTGCTTATGTGCTAGATTTCAATCAAGTCCTAGAGAGTCTCATATGAATTCTATCAAAATAATTTTCAAATATCTTTATGGTACAAAGCATTTAGTTTCTTGGTTTAGCAAGAAACAAGTTTTGGTTGCCTTATCCACTGTTGAAGCAGAGCGGTCAGTTGTTGTTGCACACAAGTTTTATGGTAAATACAACTTTTGGACTATCACATTAATATTAATCACATTCCTATTAAATGTGATAATACAAGTGCTATAAACCTTAGTAAGAATCCCATTTAGCACTCTAGAACTAAACATATAGATGTTAGACATAATTTCTTGCGTGATTATGTGCAAAATGGTAATATTTTTCTTGAATTTGTTGATACTAATCATTAATTAGTTGACATTTTACTAAGCCTCTTTATGAGGAAAGAATGAATTTTATCAAGCATGAGCTTAATATGATTGATGATTCTACTGTGTCTTGATTTTATGCTAAATTGATTGATGGTTAAACTATTTTCATGTGAAATCATGTTGTGCTTATTAATTGTTTTGGTTATTTATTTTTATTTTGATCTTAACATTGTTTTTAATTTTTTTCTATTAAATAATTAATTATTGAGTTAAATTCAATTAATTAATTATATTATTT
The DNA here is from genome assembly GCA_947683625.1 of Mallotus nudiflorus. Taxonomy (NCBI): domain Eukaryota; kingdom Viridiplantae; phylum Streptophyta; class Magnoliopsida; order Malpighiales; family Euphorbiaceae; genus Mallotus; species Mallotus nudiflorus. The sequence goes on from CANTUR010000184.1 coordinate 2,926,151, forward strand.
TAGCAAAACTATTCCCTATTTCCTCCTCCTCAACAAGACTATTTATTTTGTATATGTTTTTTTATGTGTTTTTTCATCAGTTTACATTCAATTTATTTTCAGTATATTTTAAGTATCTAAACTTTGAGCTATTAGTTTGTTTTTATGGTTATTTTGTATCAGTTTATGTTCGGTTTATTTTTTAGATATTTTCTGGATATAAGCCATAAGCTATTAGTTTTATGTCTTATCTACAATTGAGATCTTAATATCATTGTAACTCTATCCTTTTTAATGATTTTATTTTTCATTTTGACAAAAGGGGATAAATATTTGAGTTTGTTTAATTTATTATTTATTGTGTTTATGCATGAATGTTTTTAATTGTGTTTATACATGCAAAATTCATGTTAATTTATTCATGTATAAATTCTTCTTAGGAATTGTTTTGATCTTGAATAAGGCATGAATATTTTTTTAAGATTTGGTCTGTCTTTGCTTTTAATAAAAGGGAAGAAATATTTGAGTTTGCATAAGTATTTAGTTAATTTTTTTTTGGGAGAATTTTTTTTTTACAAAGATGTGTTTATGTTAGTGACATAACAATGTGATAGTGTGTCCTTACTATCAATTTTTTTAATCCAAACATTATTCTATTTTTTTAAATTTGAAATAGGGGGAGAAATTTTTTTGAATTGATTTTACATAAATTTGTTTATGCATGCATAATAACATTGTAACTGTGGCTAGTTTTGTCACATATCATATGTGATAAAAGGCCATGTTTTGCTGACTTTGTTTAAGTATGACATTGATTTTATAAAGATTTTATTTATCTTTGTTTTTCATTATTTTGGTTTTTGATCTTTTAATTTCCTTAAGATTTTTTTTATTCCTTTAGGTTTATTTCTCTTTATGTCTCTCTCTTTTCTTTTTATCTTGACAAATGGGGAGGAGAAGCTATGTGATAAAATGTGCTTAGAGCTATGCGATAAATTATGTTTAGTGTTTGTATTTGTAATATGTTAAGTGTTATATAATCATTTACGTTAGCTAGCTAAGCTTTATATGATCATATGACTATTTTTGTGATGTATTTTAGTAGCACTACATGCATATATGTTTGAAATTATTTTCTTTTATGTTGTTTTTATTTTTGAATAAAAAGGGGGAATAAATTCAAATTGGTATCATTTCTTAAAACCATCTATCTCCTTTTATAATTATTTATATATATATATATATATATCCTTATGTATGCCTTATTAATTCTTCCATGCTTTGGTATATGATATTGATTTTATACATATATTAAGGGGGACCAATTTATTATATCTATTTATTTTGAAAGGGGGAGCTATTTTAATTTAACATGCTTATACACATTATTTATTTTTGACACACACTATTTATTATCTTTTCAAATTGGTTGTCAAAGCCAAAAAGGGGGAGATTGTTGACCATTTTCATGATCAAACTCGTAATGTTGGACTTGGATAAATAATTTTGATTCTAATGATTTCAACAAAGTGTGTAGGAAGTTAAGTTATCATGAACTTTAATTGTTAAATGATTAGAGATAATGAAATACTCCTTGAAAGAGTATAAATATGCATTTTGACGAAGTATCTCAATCTATGCAAGTCCAAAATCTTTAAGAAACAATTATATACCAAAAGTATACATTTTTTTATATACCGTGGTCTGCTCATGAGTTGCCGTATGACCTAGATTGATAAGTATGCTTTTGGACTAATTCAATCTCTGAGATTTAAGGAGGCATTTTGACATTCTTATAGCTCCATAATGAGAAAATGATCTTCATCACTTTTAAAGTAGGCATCTTAAGCTTTCTAAATTAAGCTTACTTGTCAAACTCTGAGCTCATTTGAGTATGCAAATCTTGAGTCAAAGTTAGTATATGTAGCTTTCATTTTAGGTTGTGCAACACCTAGTATTTCAGCAATATCTTATGCTCCAGAGGTTCAATTGAGGTGACTCAAAGCAATATGGAAAGATAAGAAATTATTTACAACTTTTCTGAAGAAAGTTTAGACTAATTCAATTTTCTTCAGTCTTGAAAAGATATCACAATGCCCTATCAACACATTGACTAAATTGCATAAAAAGTGCAAATCTTGTCATGGTCCCAATGGGGACTAGGGTAGTCCTGACCGTGACCAAGGTAGACTAATTTCTGTAAAACTTTAATTTTTAGCAGAACTAATCTTGATCTAATATCCCAATCGAGACAATGACCAGGACAATGATATCCTAACTGGGACATTAATATCCCAACTAGGACCAATGTAAATATTCAAATACAATGGCTCATAATGGATATTCAATGCTTGTCCTGACTAGGACTTGACATATTGCAGCTCAAAAGTGCAAATATCATTCAAATGGTCTTTGATTTTATTGGAAATGAAATTATTGCTTCTAATAGATATAATTGAATTGCTCAAGTATAAATATAACCTTTGAAGATTATTTTGAGGTTAAGAAACTTTTTTATTCATTATATACTTTAAAGCATTCAATTAAGCTCTCTAAACCCTTTCAAAATTTATTTTATTATTATATACTTTTATGAGAGTTGGTAATTGTTAAAATAAAAATTCTTTTTCTTATATTTTCTACGGTTAAGAAAATGGGAAGTGAGATTCTATTCTAAAGGAATTGGTTTAAGTGTTTAGCCATTAAAACACTTGAAAATTCGCTTTTAGTGTGAGCCTTGAAAACACTTGTGAATTGGTTTTTGAGTGAGCCTTGAAAACTCAAGTTGTAAGGTTTGAGTTAATCCTAAAACGCAAGTTATAAAAATAAATCTAGGGAAATAGATTGTGGTGATTCAAAATCCTAACTTGGGGATAAATTAGGCAGAGACGTAGGATTGTTGAGAATCCAAAATCTTTAAATTCTTATGTTTGTCATTCTTCCTTCTCAACATTCCTTTTAATTATTGTTCAAATCTTTTTAATTTCTTATTATTTTTTGAGAGTCCTATTCACCCCCCTTCCCCCCCCCCCCCTCTAGGACTCTTTCACCTATGGAAAGATCTTTTGAACTTAAGAAAAAGCAATTTGGAGTTATTTGTGGTTTGTTTATTCTTTATTTCAAAAATCCTATTCTGCTCAACATATTTCAATTGGATAAAAAAATGATTTAATTTAGAATTAAAAATTAATAAATTGGATTTTACTTTTTTTTATTGTATATTTGAATATATTATATTTGAATAATTTTTTTTCTGCTCAACATATTATGTATATTTGAATATTTCAGTTGACTTCTAGTCAAACACCCTTTGGTCCCTTTACAATTTTTAGACTAATAATAGAAAACCTGATATTATTCTTTTTATTGCTGGAACTCGAACTTTTCCTCCTTTTCTTCTAAAGCCCTTTAGTGCATTCATATGTTCATAAGTTATTCTTTTCATGGAAGGGGTTTGAGTAATGAAGAAATTTCTTTTAATGATATCTTTTTGCTTCCTTGCATTAAGAACAATATTACTATAAAGTTAAGAAGATGGCTTCAATAGAGACTTTGGCTAATTAGTGGTGTTAGAGGTAGTATATGTATTAGGGCATTATTGCCAAAAATTGCTAACCACTTTCACATTAATAACTCTACTCAAGACTCCATTCCCCATTCCCTTCTTGATGAGACCTTCCTTAAAAACTTTAAATAATTGAAGAAGGTTGGAGAATAATAGTTGTGTAAAGATGAGGAAGAAGAGGTGGATAAGCAGTTTGCTCAAGACTTTGAAGATATTGAGCAAATTGGAAACTTGGGGCTTGAAAGAGTTAACATTAGGGAAGGTAAAGAACAAGTATAAGCATAACCTCCTCTCATGCCTTAAAAAAAGTGCCTAGAGGGCCCTCTACTTTTTAAAGGGTGGATGATGAACCTGCATAGGTTGGGCACTTTTTAATAAGATGTATATTATAGAGTCCAACTTCAATAATAGATTTGATCAAGTGGATTCTAGACTTGATAATTCTGATAATTGCATGGATCATATTGAGTATGACATTCATCTACTTTATGCATACCATAACATATAATGCTCTTGGCCTCCTCCTCCTCCTCCTCCTCACCTTTCTCAAAGCCCTCCTTTTTTGGATGCTTAAAAAGAGACCAACAAGATAATCCTCAAGATCCTAGTAATTAGTCTTTTATTTTAGTAGTTATGTTTTATATTTTATATTTCCTTTTTTGAACTCTATCTTTTGTATTTAGGTTTTTTTTTATTTTGATAGACCACTTTTTGTTTCCATCCTTTTTATTACTTTTCTCTTAATGAAATTGTTGTTTTATGTTTACTTCTCTGTATTATTCTTTTCCATTTTTTTTCTTTGACAAAAGGAGAGAAAAATGTCATCATTTATGCATAATGATTACCTATAAATCATAATGTTTAATATAATTTGATCATAATGCTTAAAATTTGATCAATTTGATGTTGTTTACATTATCAACATACTTGCACACTTTAAGGGTGGCATACATACATTATATTTTGCATAAGTTCACTAAGTATAACATTAAGGGGGAGCTACATACTTAATACATTATTTATGCACAAATTATTATCAAATTGGTTGTCAAAGTAAAAAAGGGGGAGATTGTTAACCTTATGCAAATTAACTCCTCTATTTGAATTTAACAAAAACTTTGATTGTACTAATTAAGTTTGCTAAGTGTTGTAGTTTTAAAAATCCCTTAAAAAGTTTTCAAATCCATACTCAAAGCATCCCTCACTTGTAAACCTTACCATTTGGTGTAAGACTCATAAGTTGAATGATAAAAGAAGCATGTAAAGTGAAAAAGAGTCTGTGCTCCTCACGATCTGCCTCTATGATCATGAGTGGATCATAATTGACGATCCATCTCATGATTAAGCAATCCAATTCATGAAGATAAAAACTCCTTTAAAGCTTCAACACTTTGGACTGATCATTTGCTACTATCATAATCCTAACCAAACTGTGACAAGTATAGTGAACCAAAGCCTTAAAGAGTCCTTAAACTTTTAAGGAGGCTAAGTTACTTATGATCACCAGTCATGATTATGAGCTGTTCATGAAACCTTCACATCTAATCTCCAATAACCATCTTTGACACCAACGACTATATTTTTCAAATGTCACAATTATAAGCATGCCCTTACGATCATGAGCAGGCTCTTTCTTGTAAAAAGTTGAAATGCATTAAATAAAGGATGGTAAAGTTTAAAGATTAATTAAATGCTCTCCAACAACTAATTTATGAGCTCCAACTATAAAAACAAGTATTGGAACTTCATTTAATAGTTATACACCTTAGTTGTTGAATATTTACTCTTATAATTAATTAAGCATTCAATTTCTTTTTCTAACTCTTTTTACTTAAATACACTTTTAGAGTATGGGTTATGTGTTAGAATTATGCTTCTTTTTCTTTTGTTTTATAGGGTTAGAAAAAGGGAGGTGAGGACCTATTCTAGTGTGTATGGTTTAAGTGTTCATCTATTGAACGCTTGGGAATTTGGTTTAAGAGTGACCTTAAACTCGTACTTATAAGGTTTGAGTTAAACCTTATAAAAATCAATCTAAGGGAATATATTGCAGTGATTACTAAATCCTAACTTGGGAGAGTTAGGTCGAGGTGTATATTTGTTAATAAACCAAACTCATTAGACTCTTGTGTTCATTCTTCTCAATCTTGAAACTTCATTTTAATTTTAGTTAATTATTTTTCAAAATCTCAAAAGTCCTATTCACCCCCTTCTAGGGCTATTATAAGCACATATATGACCAATAAGACCCTTGTATCAACATTATTTCCACCTTCATTAGCCATTGTGCTTGACTCTTCTCGAGAATTCTTGCGATTCTCTTTTTCAAATCTAGTAAGTTGTGGTATGTATGAAAATAATTCCTTCTTAGATCTTCAGATATTGTGCATACACCAAAAATCAACTCTATAAAAAAAATGAGAAGTAAACAAAATATAAATAATTCATGCCTTAATCCAATAGAAATTGTTCAATTATGATGTTAGATCAAAATCCTTAGCAATAGCGCCAAAAACTTATTGCATGAACTCACAAGTACATGGTATTGACAAGTAGTATATAAGATATCATCCCATAAAGATTTTAATCCAATTACTTATTAACTAACATCTTATTGTCTAAGGTTAGAAATAAATATATTTAAAATTAATTTAAATAATGAATTCAAGAAATCTACTTTAAAAATAAAGAAATTATTCAATAAAAATAACTTGCTAGGAATTAAATCACCTCATAATCACTAAGCTACCCAAATTTACTACTCAATTAGCTATGCATATCTTGAGTTTTCTTAAGGCATTAATCAATCTTTCTCAAGAATCAATTAATTTAAATTTATAGTTATCAAGCAAGGTAATAAAAATCCAATTCTCATTCCAATCAAAATACCTAAACATCAAAATCATGAACTATGAAGCTTAACTCAAAAGGAAATTTAATCAACTCAATTTATCTTTAATTTTGACTTAAGTTAAATTTGTATTTATAGGTCTATTAGAATTACCATCTCTTAATGCATAATTCCAATTAAAATCATATTATTTGTGATCAAGTAATAACAAGCATTAAAATCAATAAACACAATGTACAATAACTAATGGGTATATTAAATTAAAGACCTAGATCATAGTTGGATTATCCATAATAAAAAAATAATTTAACCTAACATATTATTATTAATCCTCATGAATTCATAAGAAAAAACCCATAATTCAAAATATAAGAAGGAGAACAAGAATGAAATAGTTATGATTAGTCTTGAATCTTTAATATTCAATCTTCAATTTCTTATGGTTCCTTCAATCTTCTAGGAGTTCTTGTGCCTCCAAGAGTTGTTCTTCTCCCTCTTCCCATAAAATATGTCTAAAAACAATCTTTAAATAGTCCCTTCAAGTTCCTCTATGTGTTTTAGCACACGACCATAGCCGGTTGGCTTCTTTATAATCCACTATTCTTTTAATTAGGCATGACTGTGTCACTTCAAGCACACAACCATAATAGTGATATATCCCAGGCTAATTATGTAATGGCCATACTTTGACTTGGTCATATTTTCATTTTATTAATAATGAAACATTTTTATTACTGGCTAATTCTAATAAGTTCCTTGAATAGTCTATTTTACTTAAGATCATTAAGTATGTGACTTACTAGTAAAAATCTTATTTGATACTTGGATTCTATTCTAAATTATCCTTAGTCAATCATTGTTGTGGGAGCAATAATGAATAAAGGCTAGTATGAGGTTGATTGATGATTATATTTTATTGATCATGTATATGAGATATTGAGTCAAACTTATAGGTACATATTTAGAAAAATGATGTACTGGATTGACTTATTATGAGAATACTACATGGATAATTATCATAAGTAATTCTTATCACAGTAGTATTATTTGAGTTCTCTGACCTGAAATCACAATGGTTTCCTACATGATAAGTTTTGTATTTTGACACATCCCTACATCATCTTTAATCAAATTGTAAAATAGGTTGTAATTGAATATAGAATGAGTTATGTGAGCGATTAAGATGGAATTTATCCCTCAATTATTTTGAGAAGATATCTATGGGCCCCTCGATAAGATAAACTGAAGAGACATGTATGGCCATGCTAAAATGAGTTAATAAAGAGTTATCAATATCAGATAAAGAGTTAATAGTATCAGTCTACTTGCGATTGAGAAATAATATGATTGAACTATATAAGGATGACATAAACTACGACTTATTTTCAATCAAGATATTACATGACAAAAGGATTGTAATACACATTGTGGATTAGTTTATGTCGGATTATTGACCTTTACATAACTTGGGTAGTCATAATGTCTTACTAGAGCCACTATGACTTGTGAGCTAAAATGGAATTTTAGGCCCACTGCCAACGTTGTGTGAACCTACAGGGTGGCATACTTATAATATGCCCAAAGCATACTTTGGGTAATTAACCTAATAATAATCTCTTTGAAGGAATTAATAAATATATATGTGTATATGTTTATATTTATTTATTTACTTATTTCCTTATTTATTTAGGTAATAATTATCTTCAATAAATAGGAAATCATTCTAATTTTAGAATTAGAATTAAAGTAGAAATAGAAGTTTATACTTACCAAAACAATTTTAGTAAGTAAGTGATTTGAGAAACCTTAAATATGATGTCTATATATGCATCTCTTTCTCTAGGGTTTTGTAAGGCTCTTATTCACCTTCTTTTCTTTTACTTCTTTTGTGAAAAGAAAAACACATAGAGAAAAAAAAGGTGAGACTACAAAGATACTAGCACACTAATATTATTTTGGTATATTATTCATATGGATACCGATAGGGGCCATGGTCTTATTGGCAGCATTTTAATTCGATAAGAAGATATAAAAAACTTGAGGTAGGCTGTCACCGGAGTGAACCCCCTCTTTTCTTTCCAATATTCTTGTCTTGAAATTGTCTTGGTGAGTTTTGAAATCTCTCTTAATCAATTTATTTGAATTACATGGATCTTGTAAAGGTTTCGTAATTGAAATTTTTATTTTCCACTGCGTGTATGAATTAAGGAAACCTAACAAACCATGCTTGATTTTTTCCATCTTCACATCTTCAAACTCGGCTGTGTCAAGCAGTTCATGTTTTCGCTGTGACTTATAACCCAATTTTCACATTGATAGATATAAAATTGAAGTTTAAAACCCTTATGAAATTATAGATACAAAAGTAAGCTTTCTACAATGTCTTGAATCATCTTAATTGGACCTTTATAGCTCAAGAAATTTCTTAAATACTGAGAGTTCTGCAACCTATAATGAAAATTTGTATTTGTTGATTTTGACTTAAGATTCGCAAACTCAAACTCACTTTAGATGTTGACATGTATGCTCAATTTTGAAATGTTAAAATGTTTATGATAAATGTCTAAAAGACCTTTATCTCATTTTGACACTCTAAGGATGCCAAAATCTTTACCGAATCTCAAAGGTCAAATTAGCCGAAACTCTACAATTGAACTTTAAGCTCTTATCTACTCTTAATTCAGAAAAACCAACCAATCAACTCATGTTTTCATAAAATAAATCTTTAAAGTAAATATAAATGAGCTAAAAATATGCAAAATTTAACTATCATCATTAGCATGTTAATGCAACTAGAAAATGTTGCTACATTCTTTTTACTTGACTTAATTAACTAATTTTGAGCTTATGATGTTTGCATGTTTTGTATGTTTTGTCAACTAATTTTGAGCTTCTGTTGCTTGTACGTTTTGCCTACTTAATACGTTGAGATGGATACATTTATTGCTTGTTAAATACATTTTTGCCGGCTTGCCTTGCAGTTGTTGGCCTACTTAATGTTTGCTTCCTTTACTTAATGTTTGCTTCTCTTGTTTAATATTTTCTTCCCTTGCATAATGCTTACTTCCATTGCTTAATGGTTGCTTCCCTTGCCTAATTGTTGCTTGAATAATACTTACTTGCCTTGCTTAATTTATGCTTGTTTTGCCTATTTAATGGCTTCTTGTCCTTGCATAATGCTTGATGCTTGCTCTATTTTGTCTACTTAATGCCTTGCTGGCATGCTCCATGCTTATATACATACGTTGCATACTTAGCTAGGGCAATAACGATATTTCCACCTTATTTACGACTCCTTTAGGTTTTTAGATCACTTGTACTACATTTTTTGGATGACATTTAATTGCAGCAAAAAATGTGGTTGTGTTTCTTAGATGAATTATAAAACTAATTATGAGTCTCAACCAAGTTCATTTTATTTTTATATTTTTTTCGCTGCATTTTAATTGAATCTGAGCCTTAGCCAAGTTTATTTTATTGTTACATTTTTACTGCATTTTTAAGGCTCAGTCAAGTTTCATGTTTTTGCAGGAATTTTTTTGGCTTTCTATTTTGCAAGACCTTGACTATTTTTTGTTATTGGGTTCGTACAACGAACACACATTACAAATGAATTTTTTGGCATACAAGCCTGCCTGGGTTCATACAAATTACAAGATCGCTGATAGATAGAAATAGAATCACAGAATGACTTAGTTTTGTTTTTCTACATGTACTGAAATTTTGCTACATGATGCGTGTAATCATTTTAGAGCCCAAAAAGGCTTAAATTCACAATGTAATTTGAGCTCTAATATTTTGTACATGTCATTTTTTGGACTTGTACTTTCTTGGAATTTGTGTTAAAGTATATATCATATAATTATTTTAGTTAGGTTCAAATAATTTATGTCCATAGCCCATTATCCAACCTGTTCGGCAAAATCGACCTTAACCTGACATCGTCGGTGATTTGAATTGTCACTTATTTACTTAGTTGAATTTCGATCCAATCCCCATTTTTTAAAACCAAAATCAATCAGTTTTTTTTACTTTTATCCCTGAATCCACCCCACCCACTGATGCTCACCCTTAAGGTCCAATGTAAAATTAGGATAAAATATGGGGATATAATCTATACCTTCAACCACATAAAAAGAAGCTATTATATGTGCTATTTATTAAAATGAGATGTGTCGCTTGTTAGTACAAATTTGTGCTTACAAGAAACCAGAAGAGTATAAGTGTGACCGCGTGCTTTTATTAAAATGAAAAAGTGACTAAAGTTTGTGGTGTATGAGTCTAAGAGACCCAATTAGGATTAATTAAAATTTAAAATTTAAAATTTTCAAAAAAATAAAATAAAATTTAATGTTAATTTTTTTTTAAATATTGTCAATAACAATGGATGGACGATTTTATTCATTTATCAAACGGCCGTTTGTTTTGGCTAAATTAGGCCTAGAAATGGGAATGGGATTGATTCATTCCCTTTCTTAATGTTTGTTTTAACTTTATGCCTATCTAGAACGAGAATTTCTTATCCCATAAATGGGAATGGTCCATTCCTACCCATCTCATGTGTAATGAATTTTTATTCCTCTGTAATCAAGTCAAACAAATCATAGTTAAATATTAAAACATTTTCATATATCATTTAAAATTTGTAAATAAAATATATAAATTAATGAAAATAATTATTAAAATTTTGAACAAAAATTATATACAATATTTATTACAAATTAATTTTTATAGTAATTTTAATTATTTTTTAAAAATTATAATAATATTTTAGTAAATAAATAAATAATTTTAAAAATAATTTTAATACATAAAAATAATTATAATAAAAATGATTAAAAATATATTAAATGATAAATGATGTTGATTCTCATTCTCATTTCATAGTAAACCAAACATATTGTTTAAATTTTCATTCCCTTTTGTTGACGATTTACATCATTAAACTCCTAATTTTAATATTTGACAATCAATTTAAGTTTCTAATGATTTCTTTCAAGTGTGTAGGAACTTATTTATATTAAAATTATCAGTTTAAGTCTAAAAATATGAAATATTATCATTATATTATATTTCGGTGAAGTATAATATCCTGATATTATACCTAAAGTATCCAGAGCTTTTATGTGTCAAAAGAGACATTTTTGGACTTATAGTGATACCCCCATGAACATCTCACGAGTTGATCACAAGCAGAAGTGTTATGAGAACAAAATTGAGCAAACGGCATAGTGCCACTCATAAGCACTATTCATCTCATAAGCAGCTCATGAAGGCAGTTATGACAGCTCCAAATGGTCATTTTTGAATGCAACGACTAGTATTTCACTCCTCATGAGCCAAAACTTGCTCCTCACAATTATGAGTGGTGTTCTGATAAAAATAAGCCCAAGATGATTCAAAAATTAAGAAGAGATGTTGAAGAGATGTTTGATACATCCAATAACTATATTTTTTAGTGTTTGTCTATATAAACACTCTATAGAGTTCAATTGAAGGTTTAAGAAACTTTTTTACTCATTATACTCTCTTAAACATTCAATTAAACTCTTAAAACTCTCTTCAATTTCATTTCATATTTGTAGAACTCTAGTGAGAGTTAGTGAGTGTTAGAATAAATATTCTTATTCTTCTATTTTTTGGGATTAAGAAAATGAGAAGTAAGATTCTATTCAAGTGAAATTTGTTTAAGTGTTTACCATTAAAACACTTGGGATTTGGTTTTTGAGTAAGTCTTGTAAAACTCAAATTGTAAGGTTAAAAGAGTGAGGCTCAAACTCTTATCTAACCTCAAATCTTATAAATAAGATTATGGGAATTAAAAATCCTAACTTAAGGATAAGTTAGGTGGAGACGTTGGATTGTTAAGAATCCAAACTCCTTAAATTCTTGTGTTCATCATTCTTCCTTCTCAACTTTCTTTCAATTCTTGCAAATAATTTTTTTAATTTCCATTTATTGTTCAATTGCATTATTCACCCCCTCTAAGGTATTTTCGTTTGGTATCAGAGCTTGAATTGTAGGAACTTCATTACTAGAATACAAGATCATGGGAAGTGAATTATAAAACATTTCTTCACTTAAACCATTCTTCGATGATAGTGACTATCCTCATTGGAAGTTTAAAATGGAGCTATACTTTGATTGTGATTCCATTAAACTTTCAGATATTATCCTAAAAGGTTGTGAACCACCTACAACTACCATTGATGGTGTGATAACTACTTTTGTAAGAAACTAATATAATAATGAACAAAAGGAGGAAAATCATAAAAAGAAAAAGGCTATGATCACTTTAGTCTCTTCCATGACAAGAGAAGGAGGCAAGCTTCAACCTTGCATATCAGCCAAGGAAATGTGGGAGACCTTGGAAAATAATTATAAAGGCAACGTGCAAGTTAGAAGCAAGAAGGTTCCACTTCACATGTATGAATATGAAGTCTTCAAGATAAAGCCCCAAGAGTCAATCATGGAGATGAAAAATTGACTCAGTGCTCTTCTCACAACCCTTAAGAAACTTGGTAAACATTTCACTAAGGAAGAAGTAAACATCAAGATTCTAAGAATCCTACCTAAGAAGGATTGAGAATCTTGGTTACTTCAATTAAGGAAGCTCAAGACCTTTATACTCTTTCCACCAATGTGCTTATTGGAAAGCTCCTAACACATGAGCTTACAATTAAGCAAAGAGGAGAAGAATAAGAAGAAAAAGAGAAAAAGAAAAGCATTACACTAAAAGCTTCACAAAATGTAAATGAAGATGAAAGTCTTGAAGACTTTAGTGATGAAGATAGGTGATGTTGCTATGCTTACTAGAAGTTTTAAAAAATTCTTGAGAAAGGAAAATTTCTCAAGAATTAGAGACTCTAACAAGAAGTAAGACGAAGAATGTAAGTAGAAAATCAAATAAGTCACTTACTATAAATGCAATAAATTGAGTCACATCCGAAGTGAGTGCCCTAAAATCAATTTTAAAAACAAAGGAGCAAAGGAGAAAAAAAATCCTTTAAAGCTACTTAGGATGACTCCTTAGAATTTGAAGATGAAGAGAAACAATAAGAAATGACCAACCTTTGCTTCATGACTCTTCAAAATGAAAATGAGGTAGCATCTATTTCTTATTCTTCCTTTGATGATTATTATGATTAGTGTGATGATGATGAGAGCTCTATTATGAGAAAATTATTAGTTAAATCTAAAAGCTTATTTTCTAAAAAGAAGCTTTGCAACCATGAGCTATCTAGCTTAACCAAGGAATTTGATAGCTTAAAAAATGATTTTGCTAAACTTATTAGTGATGCAAAATCTTCTAATTCCTTGGAAGATCAAGAAAGCAAGTGCTGAAAATAATAATATTGACATTAGCAATAATTAATCTTAATTTTTTATCTTAACAAAATTAATTTTGAGCATTTAATATGTTTGTTTAAGTGTGTATAAGTTAAGACTCTATTGGAAATTAAAATAAAGTATGAATATATTGGGTTGATTCGACCTTTAAGATTCAATGAGGCTTGTGACATCCTTAGAGCTTTATAATGAGAAAGTTATCATCTTCAAATTTGAATTATAAACCTAGATATTTCAAAATTGGGTTTACTTGTGAAAATCCAAGTTCATTTGGGTATGAAAATATTAAGTCAAAATCAACATATGCAGCTGCCATTTTAGATTACATAGCTCTTAGTATTTTGGATATATCTTGAGCTACAAAAGTCCAATTAAGGTGATTAAAAAGGATATGGAATGCTAAGTTAAATATCTACAACTTTTATAAAGAAAGTATGGGAAATTTGAAAGTCTCTAATACAAAATCATGGTTTTAACTCGTGCACAGCTATTTGACAGTAGTCTACATTTTAGATTGCATAGCTCTTAGTATTTTAGACATATCTTGAGCTAGAGAAGTCCAAATAATATGATTAAAAAATGATATAAAAGGATAAGTCAAATATCTAGAACTTTTATGAAGAAAGTTTGGGCAAGGTCAAACTTCACTAGTAGCCAATTACAGTTTCAATCCATGCACAGTTGTTTGACTATAGTCTGCCATTTTAGATTGTATAACTCTTAGTATTTTGGACATATCTTGAGCTAAAGAAGTTCAATTGAGATGATTAAAAATGATATAGAAAGATAAGTGAAATATCTATAACTTTTATGAAGAATGTGTGGGCAAATTCAAACATCTCTAGTAGCCAATCATAGTTTTAACCCATGCATAGCAGTTTGACAATATTACTTTTAATAATTCAAAACTATAAATGTTGGATTCAAAATATAGATGTTGGATATATTATTTGTACCTACAATAACTATATTTTCTAGTACTTATCTATATAAACACCTCTAAAACTGAATGGAAGTTAAGATATTTTTACTTATTATCATTCTTTATCTTAACATTCATTAAATCTCTCAAATTCTCAAATACTCACTCTTTATTTATAACTCTTATGAGAGTTGGTTGTGTGTTAGAAATATAATTTCTTTTCATTTTAAATCTTGGGATAGATTAGTAGTGAAGTGAGATATATTTCTAAAGGAATTAGTTTAAGTGTTATCCATTGAAACACTTGGGATTTGGTTTTTTGAGTGAGCCTTAAAAACTCATGTTGTAAGGTTGTAAAAGTGAGCTATAAAACTCTTGTGTAATCTCAATCTTGTGAATATGATTGTGGGTGATTGAAAATCCTAACTTGGGAATAAGTTAGGTGGAGACGTAAGATTGTTGTTGAATCCAAACTCCTTAAATCATTTTGTTTTTCATATTTCATTCTCAACATTCTTTCAATTCTTGCAAAAAATTATTTTTTATTCCGATTTTTATTTAATAGCCATATCTTTAGGGTTTTTTCATATAAGCTTTCTAAGGAGGTTTTAGAATGAAAAAATTCCATTGCTAAATTTAAAAGAGGAAAAGAAACTTTAGATAGTCTTCTTGATTCTAAAAAATTTCATGCAGATACTCATGGAATTGGATATAAAAATGGAATGCCTTCATCATTATCATCACACATTAGTTTTGTTAAAGCCTCATATGATTCCACTCCTTTTACCTCTAAGCCAAATAAGACTCCAGCTTTCAAAGCTAAAAAGTCTTATATGTTAAATGATAAAGGAAAGTCTTATAAGACTCAATCTCCATTAGCACAAAGAGGTAAGACACATGTTAAAAGACC
Source organism: Mallotus nudiflorus (assembly GCA_947683625.1). Taxonomy (NCBI): domain Eukaryota; kingdom Viridiplantae; phylum Streptophyta; class Magnoliopsida; order Malpighiales; family Euphorbiaceae; genus Mallotus; species Mallotus nudiflorus. Next base: position 2,941,728 of record CANTUR010000184.1, read on the forward strand.
ACAACCCAAGCATAATTATATGTGCACTAGACATAACACTCCTAAACATATTGCACAAACCTATCAAAATAGATATTACCATTGTCAATGTATGTCTAAATAGATATTACCATTGTCAATGTATGTCTTACACTATGACTAAAAATAATTTTATGAGGCACACACAATCATAATATAAACAACATGCTTCATATATTAGAAAATCATATCCTACTAAAAGAAATAAAATTTTCAATGTTGAATGTTTTTATTGCATGACCAAAGGTTACTATAGCAATGTCTATTTTTATCGAAAACTATATTTGCAATTGCTACCTTCAGATTATTTTGAAACTAACAAACCTAGACCAGTTAAGGTTTAGGTTTAAAAGAATGTTTAAATTATATTGTGTAGGTGTGCTTGAAGTCCATAAAAGTAAAGAGTAAATGATTTCTTGATAATGGATGTTTAAGACACATGACGGGAGATAAGGAATAATTGAACAAGTTTAATGCTAAGGATGGAGGACATATTACCTCCAGAGACAATGCCAATGAAAGAATTATAGGAATTGGAGAAATTAGTAATCCTCAATCCTTATCTATACATCATGTGTTGCTTGTTGATGATCTTAAGCATAATTTAAATAGCATAAGTTAATTATGTAACATGGGAAATAAAGTGACTTTTTATTCTAGAAATTGCTTTGTTAGTGGTCTTAAATATGACAAAGTAATTTTTAATGGTGAAAGAGTAGTTTATGTTATTTATTTGAATAGGATTGATAATAAAGACATCAAATGCTTAATGTCTATTTCCTATGACACATGGACATGGCATAGAAGGTTAGGACATGCAAATTTTGAGCTTTTGAATGATCTTTGTAAACATGAACTTGGATTAGTTTACCTAAGCTTAAATTCACTTAGGATAAACCTTGTGATTCTTGTCAAAAGGGAAAATAATCCAAGTCATAATTTAAGCTAGAAAAAGTAATGTCCACTTCTAGACCACTTAAACTTATATACATGGATTTATTTGGACTAACTAGAGTTGCTAGTCTCGGTGGAATGCACTATGCATATGTATTGGTTGATGATTACTCTAGATTTACTTGGGTATATTTTCTTACTCATAAGAATGATGGATTTAAAGCTTTTGAAAATTTTGCAAAAAGAGTTCAAAAAGAAAAAGGTTATTGTATTTCTTCTATTAAAAGTGATCATGGAACTGAATTTGAAAATGAATTTTTCAAAACATATTGCAATGAAAATGGTATTTCATATATGTTTTCTTCTTTTATAACTCCTCAAGAAAATGTGGTAGCTAAAAAGAAAAATAAAACTCTTGTGGAAATGGCTAGAATAATGCTTTGTGATTATAATTTGCCTCTATATTTTTGGATGGAAGCCTCTAACACATCTTCTTATATTTCAAATTGAGTTTTTAAAAGACCAATTTTAAATAAAACTACTTATGAGTTGTGAAACAATAGAAAACCCAAAATTTCATATCTAAGAGTATTTGGATGTAAGTTATTTATATTGAATACTAAGGGTAATCTTGCAAAATTTGACTTAAAAGCCGATGAAGGAATTTTCCTATGCTATTATACTTCTAGTAAAGCATATAGAGTCTTTAATAAGAGAACTCTAGTAGTTAAAGAGTCAATGTGTATTGTATGTAATGAATCATACTCATTTGATCCTAGAAAGGATGTTTGTAGTATTGATGATTTTGTGGATGTGGTCACTTAAGAAGAAAATACTAGTAAGCCTTTGGAACTTGAAGGTCCAAGCAAGGAGGACAATGATGAGATATCTCAACCTATGTTAAAGGATGAACTTCTAAAGGATTGAAAATTCAAGAAAGCTCATCCTTAAGATCTCATTATAGGTGACACTACAAAAGGGGTAACTACTAGGTCTCATTTAAAGTCTATTGTTAATTTAACCTTCATTTCTCAAATTGAATAAAAAAAATATTTATGATGCTTTATGTGATGAATTTAGTCCTTACTATGTAAGAGAAGTTAAATCAATTTGAGAGAAATAAGGTTTGGTCCTTGGTTCCTAAACCTAAACATCATCCTCTTATAAACACAAAATGGGTGTTTAGAAATAAGATGAATGAACAAGGTGTCATAATTAGGAACAAAGCTAGACTAGCAGCTAAAGGTAGTAATCAAGAGGAAGACATTGATTATAATGAAATCTTTACCTTGGTTGCAAAGTTAATGCTACTTTCATTTGCTTCATTCATGGATTTTAAACTTTATTAAATGAATGTTAAAAGTGCAATTCTAAATGGTTTCATTGAAGAGGAGGTATATGTTGAGCAACCTCCGAGTTTTGAAAATTTTGATTCTCCAAATCATGTTTTTAAATTATTAAAAGAATTATATGGATTAAAATAAGTTCCAAGAGCTTGGTATGAAAGATTGAGCAACTTCTTATTAGAGATAGGGTTCTCTAAAGGAAAAGTTGACAACTCTTTTCATAAAGAAATCTAAGCATGATTTATTAATTGTTCAAATATATGTTAATTATATTATTTTGTATGCTACTAACCATTACTTATGTGAGGAATTCTCTAAGTTAATGCAAGGAGAATTTGAGATGAGTATGATGGCAGAACTCAAGTTCTTTCTTGGACGTCAAATCAAGCAATGTAAAGATGAAATTTTCATCAATATAACCAAATATGCAAGAGACATTCTTAAGAAGTTTGACATGGATTGAGCTAAGACAATAAAAAATTCGATGAGCACCATAAATAAACTTAATAAGGATAAGAATGGCAAACCTATTGATGAAAAGCGATCTAGAAGTATGATCAGATTTCTTCTTTATTTAATTACTTGTACATATAATATTATGTTTTCTACTTGCTTATGTGCTAGATTTCAATCATGTCTTAAAGAGTCTCATTTGAATGCTATCAAAAGAATTTTTAAATATCTTTATGGTACAATGAATTTAGGACTTTGTTATCCTAGGAGTTCTTCCTTTAATTTGGTAGCTTACTAGATAGAAAGAGCACTTCTAGAACTTATCAATTTTTAGGACAATGTTTGGCTTTTTAGTTTAGTAAGAAACAAGTTTCGGTTGCCTTTTCCACCACTGAAGCATAATATGCGGTGGCTAGTTGTTTTTATAAACAAGTTTTATTGCAAAAATAACAACTTTTGGACTATGATGTTGATATTAATCACATTCCAATTAAATGTAACAATACAAGTGCTATTAACATTAGCAAGAATCCCATTCAACATTCAAGAACTAAGCATATAGATATTAGACATCATTTCTTAAGAAATCATGTGTAAAATGGTGATATCTTTCTTGAATTTATTGATACAAATCATCAATTAGTAGACATATTTACCAAGCCTCTTTGCAAGGAAAAATTAAGTTTTATTAAGCATGACCTTGGTATGATTAATGGCTCAAGCTTGTTTTGATTACTTGTTAAATTGATGAATTGATGGTTGGATTCTTGTGTGATTATGTTCTTAGGTTTATTTTTCATATTTAAAATCTTTTCTTAAACTCTTATTTAAACATGATTTTTAGTGATTTATACTTTTGGTTTATCTTTCATTTTTGATATTTTTTTAGGTTTATAGTTTAAGAAAAATTATTTTAGCATCATGTATATATTTTGTTTTAAAAGTAGTTGCTTCAGCAAATTTACTTCATATATATATATGATATGTTGTATTTTCCATTTGCATGATCTTTGTATTAGTTTGAATCATTTATAATTAATTGTATTTGATTTGGTTTTGTGTGGATTCATTCAATTCTACATGTATTTCAAGCATATGTTCTTAATATTTTTGAACATAAGATGGACCATATGGAGTATGACGTTCATTCAATGTATGCTCATCATATCATACAATGCACTTGGAACCCTCCTCCTCCACCTTCTCCTCCACAAGACTAGATTTTTTATGTGTTTTTAATTAGTTTATGTTTGATTTATTTACTATTTATTTTCTATTTTTTAAAGCCTTGGAATTTTAATTTATGTCTTGTATTTTCTTTTTATAATTGATATTTTAATATCACTATAACTCTATCCTTTTTCATTAATGCAATTTATATTTTGTAAAATTTCCTTAGCTATCCTTTTCATGTATCTTAGCTAGCTAAGCTCTATATGATCATATGATAGTTAAACTTGTCAAGTGCTATATGTCCTATTTTTGTGATGCATTTTAGTAGCACTACATACATATATGTTTGAAATTATTTCCTTTATATTGCCTAACATTTTTTTTTCCAAAATGATAATGTTATCATATTTTTATGTTTTGAAAAAATTTGTTATGTTAAGTAATGTTTTTTTTTTATTCCTCATGTTAAATTTTATGTTGTTTTTATTATTAACAAAAGGGGGAATAAAATATTAAATTTATATTTTTTATCATGTCCAAAAAGGAAGAGAAATAAAGAAATATATTTGTGAAAGGAGATAAATATTTTTTATTTCAATTGATATCTTTTAAAAAATGATCTCCTTTGTGATTATTTGGTATTTTTTTATATGCTTTGATTAAATTATTTTTCCATTTATGCATATATATTAAGGGGGAGCAAAATATTTTCTCAATTTGCATTTATTTAAATTTTATAGGAGGAGCTATTTTATATAGTATTTATCTTTTATTATTAAATGTTTTTGGCACATACACATTATTTATTATTGTCATACCTCAAATTTGATTGTCCCTAAAAAGGTCCAATGATGAAACAAATCTTTGAAAAGACTAGAGTCTGTTCATTCGTAACACCTTTAAAGTGTGCAACTTTAAAACCCTAATTGATCCCACTAGTATTCAAAATCAATCACTGAGCTATTAAGTTGTGCTCCGATCTTATAAAATATGAATTACTGGAATAATAAGAGGCTTATTTTGAGCCATCTTCTTTCAAAACATGTAGGTTGTTGAGCCAATATTCATTTCATTAGATCGAGATGTAACTTTGTGAAAAAATGGAAATCAATTTTGACAAAATGGACTTCAAAAACACATTTAGAAGGCTCCAAAACCTCTAGAATTAGTCCAAAAATAGTCTAAAACAATGTGAGGATTACTGTGCATCGCTTAGAAGTGCGCATGTACCTACTAACACCCCTGGGTGTCATGTGCTAAAATCGAGGTTGAATTAGACAAAATGAACTTTGGAAACATGTTCAAAAGGCACAAAAACCTAGAAACCAACCTCGGAATAGCCCGAAAAAGCCTTAATTTGCATACGTAATGCATAAAAGTCCATGTGACCACGTGTTAAGCATGCAATCATGCATACTTCGCATGGCCATGCACTCCGTCCTAGGGATGCATGCTTGACCATGCACATAACCCTCTCTTCCTCAATTTTTGAACTATAAATAAGTGTCTCCACACCTCATTTTTAAGGGAGAAAGAGGAAAACACACACACTTAAAAATCTGTCCACTCAAAGATGCTAGAAACCCACTTCCAAATAGTTTTAGCTCTCCTACTATGTTTTTCTTAAGTTATTAGGCTTCCCTTCCACTAAATCTAGCCTCATCTTTGTCAAAGCACACTTCAAAGGTATACAAACTAGGATCATTCTACACATCATTTTGAACCTCTCAATGAGGAAAGCTTTATAATCCCTTGAAGCTAAAGCTTTAAAACTCACATAAGCTCAGTAGAATCTGAAGACCACATAATCATTTTAGTACATTTATTTTATCGCATTGCAGTTTACTTTATTATTGCCAACACTTGTGAACATTATTGTGCTTGCGTGATGAGATTGGTAATTTTGCATGTTATATGAATATTTTATGCTTGGTTTTACTCATTTTATATTATCATCATGCATCCCTTAGTTTCAAAGCATGAAATCACACCATAAATATCAATAATGCAAAAGTTCATATTTTAGAATAAAGTCATAATGTTCCCAGTCCAATGATGTCATCATGCATCCTTTATATCATCATCATATATCATTATATCATAAATAATCACTGCAAGCATGCATGATTGTGTACATTTTACTTACCCTTTAAAGTTATTAAGTGTCCATTGCTCATCTCATTATTCATGTAATCGAGCAAGCTACGTGCGTTATCATTTTAACCTTGTAAGTTCATTATATCTATGTTAGATTTACTCTTCTACAATCCTTTTTTTTCTTTTATGTGTATTTTATTAGGGAAGCGATGTAATAATGATATTTTAGTTTTATTATCTTCCACTATCTAATGTATTGTGTGAATATTGTACAAATTGTCATTACAAAAACTAGGGTATTACGGTAGCTATACATTGAATATCGTATAATGAGAACTAGTCAACAAGTATATGCAATCCCCAGAACCTAAAAAACTCTTCTAAGGGCAATACTCATTAAGTGATCCGATGTTATCCATTTCTTTTCCCAGTTTTCTAAAAATTGGTTGGCAACTCCATAAAATAAAAAAAAAGCATCTTGTTCCTCATGAGACAAATCATTTGTCCCTATTCGATGAAGTTGCCATGTCCTTTAGAAATAAAACACAATAATCCTCACAAAAATTTCCAGAGGGAGTAATCATAAAAAAAGCTCTTTCACTCAAGAGCATGGGTCGCTCATAGTGGTGGCTCCACTAGGGACTTCTAAGTAAGAGAGATCAACTCGAAAATGACTATTTCTCATTATGTAATACTTTAGAGCCCCTCACCACTACATTTACACTACACATCACACATGCACCAATGTTCCCTAAACCCTTAATAATACTGAATGACATTACCACCATGATTCCACTTGAGTCATGGGGTGATAAAGATATATATTGTCACTTTAGTCTTTACTCGTGCATTTGCTAAACTTATTTGACAAAAGTTTTTAACCTAAGTCCTAAAGGGGGTAGCCAAGTTATCAAAAGAATTCTAGACTCACTGATTAGAGTCTATAACCTTAGTCACACAGGGGTATTCTCGCTAAAGGAACCCTTAGTAATATCCACTAGGATTCCACTAAGCTGTGCATGCTGTTCTTGTCCTAACACTGTTCATTTGACCTGATATTCATAAACTACATGACTCTTCTAGTGTCTATCACTGAATGACATCATAATGTCAATTTTTATAAAATGTTTATATTTAGATCCACATGATTCTCATCTACTTTATATGAGTCCAAAGCATAAGGGATGATAAAAATCATATACCTTAGCTTGAATAGTCTACACGAATTAACAAATAACAACATCCCTTGATGACGAAACCTATGAGATGTTGTTCATTTATTCTTATCAAATCAAATGAATGAGTTTGGAATCCAACTAGATTGTGGGCCTTTATGTCAATAAAATAAAACCATAAAATATCGAATGATACTTTTATAACTCTCCGTAAACATATCAAATATCAATATAGGGGCAAGAACTCGGGCTCCTTTCGATTGACCTTAGTCCTATATATACAGGTGCATACGGGCTTTGGACATCTTTTGAAGTCTGACAATTGACCCCTACATTGATATCATGTGATTACCTTAAGTACATTTTGGTATCGTTCCTTAATTTACACTTTAGTTCTAATTAACATAAATTGAAATAGCCTAGTTTCGAGAGTGGAACCATAGTCCCCTAATGACTATAAGTTCAAAACCCACCTAAAAAAGAAACTGAATGACCCCATAGGGAAATAAGGTTGGAAGCGAGAGCTTGCTTATGATTGGTTTGTTCATTATGCAGGAAATACTAACCAGCTTTTAGAGATTAATCATGCATACATAACATACATGTAGATAACATGAACTAACCACTATTTTTTATAGCAGTGATCATCTTTCATTATAGGATTTTGCATCCACTCTATGCATACATGCTCACCCTTTTTCCTTTTTAGGCACATGCCATGCATCATTCATTTAGCTAACCTTAATAAATGTATAGGAATACAACATTCAAACATGAATGACTAAGAAGATACCTCATGTCATTAATTCGAATATAGAAAAAAAAGGATCCAAAAATTGCTCACTGATGGTATCATAGCTAAACTCCTCTAGGCCTAAATTAAGATAAGAAATGTCTGAGATGGGAATAATACAACACTGAATGAAGCTTCTGTGTCTGTTCACCTTAGGGTAGATAAAGCAAAGGGAATTCCCTGTACTCCATCTCAAACTGATAATGACAATGACAATGACTACTACTAGGATCTCAGAAATGCACCAAAAGCTATAAAAATTGCTAACATAATTAAGCCTGAATTGGTAATGGAGGTTAAATTGTTGGTTAATAGAATGGCTCGGTTGGAATTTGCCTTTAAAGACAAAGGAACCTATGGCTCCAAAAGCTTCATTCACCTGGCATTGTTCAAATATTAACCACTCCCAAATGATACCAAACTTTGCTAAGTTCAATGGAATATGGGACCTAAGGGTCCATCTAAGGCAATATGCTAGCTTCATGACTACTATAAAGGCTACAAAATCTTAGATTATTCGATTCTTCTTCACATCACCAGAGGAAGGAAAAAGATCATGGTTCTTTGACCTTGAGGATGAAATTAAAAGTGATTGGCTACTGTTAACTTATAAGTTCATCAAGTAGTATGAATACAACACTCAACTAGATATCACTTATAGAGACCTTGAGACCATGAGACAGAAACCCGATGAAGCTTTGTCTGATTATATCATAAAATGGAGGGGAAAGGTAGTCAAAATTAGAATCTATCCTCTTAAAGATGAATAGATAGAGTTAATAATCAAAGGGGCATTACCACATTTCAAAAAATAAATAATCTTTGCTCATTATCCTGAATTTAGAGCTCTTCATCAAGCTAGAATCAAAATTAAAGATGAGGAACCTCAGCAAGCTAGAAATACCTTTTACCATAATACCCAATCAAACATCTAAAACACCTTTACTCGAGCCATATAAATAAACCTAATCCAACCCAACACTTATAGTTCACCATTTATTAATGCCATTAGACCATCGAGAAAGTTCTAAAGCTTCAACCTCCCACTATCTAAAGTATTCCAGAGACTTTAACAAAAGAACCTCTTATAACCTTAAGAGCCCAAGCCTCTTCCAAACCCATTACCCCCTTCTATTGACCAAAACCTGTTCTGCCACTTTCATCAAATGCTTGGTGTGGACGGCGGGGTTTAGTGCGCGTCCAAGATTTTAGCAATTGTGACACTATTTGAGCTCAAGGTTATAGAGAACACACTAACCACTGTTACAAAGAGATAGTGTGGATATGAGGAGTCGCCACCTAGGGTTATAACTAGGACAAATCAAAAAGTTTGTACTCAGTTCCCTAAAAGAAAGCTAGCACCACAACCAGGAGATTCTGGATATGGAATACCAACTTCTTTTAGTCTCGTGTTCATTTAGAATTACTTGATGAATTGCTATCTTATTCTCTATTTACATGCAATTTCATATAAACCCTAAAAACAATCAACTCCAAGGCAAACTAGTCATGAAATATACAAGTAAATAATGCATTCAATAAATCACATAATCCCTAAGTTAGTCTAATCTACATGGATTTTAAATAAATGAGCTAAAGTCTACATATTTTAAATTATAAGTGAACCTAAAGACCTAATTCCTTTTAATTTTAATTAAATGAATCTAAGTCTACTAATTTTAATTCTAAATATGAGCTTAAATCTACAAATTATGGAATATTTAAATTAGTGGGTCTAATTCTACATGTTTTAATTAAATAGTAATCTGAAATCAACAAATTATGAAAAAAAGCTTAAATTAAGTGGGCTAAGTCTAAATTAATTAAATTAAATTAGGTGAGCCTATGTTTAATTAACTAAATGGACCTAAGGATATTTCTAATATAAAATCTAATTAATTATAGACCTCAAAATATATTTTAATTAATTAAACCTAATTAATTATGAAGTGAGATGGGCTAAGAGAATTACCTAAACTTAAATAAATAAATCAAAGCCTAAAATGGGCTTAAGACCCCAAAAGCATATAAAAATAATAAATTAGCCCAAAAATAAATAAAAACATAAAAAAATAATTAAATAAGATCAATTCAAATAATTAAATTAATCCTTACTAGAACCCTAATTTTATTATCAAGCAACCTAAATTAATCTACTTCCTCCATTGATTTTAAATAATTACATAATTAAAAACCTAATTTTACTAACCAACTTAATCAAAATAAACATACAACCACACACATAATTTCACTACTTCCACTATTGGGGCTATTACATTAATTCATAAAAAAGTTAATAAAATAAACAATAAAGCAATAAATAAAATAAAAACCCTAGAAACTAAGTCTCTATGAGGCTTTATCCATGGTTTTCCATTAATTTCTCATGAATTCACCCTCCAACATGATCACCATGCGTTTTCCTCCATAATCACCATAAAAAAATAAAAAAAAATAATGATTAATGAATAAATTATAATAATAACTTGAAAGAATAAAAATAATCAATAATATAAAAAAGAAATAAATAAAAAAATAGAATAAGAAGAAGAAGATGATGTTTATGAGTGATTTGGGGTACTCCTCAAATTTGTAATTCACCATTCTTGACAAGTCTTCGAATCTTCTTCTTCAAAAATTCTCCAAGGATCTTGAATTAATTAATAAACCAAAAGGAATTTTTATAGAAAAAAATTTACCAAAAAAAGAATTAAGAAAGCCCTTTTTAAGAATCAATAATGGATGAAAATTGTTGATTAAATGCACAAAAAATCCAAAAGCTTAAAAATATATTGCTGCCTTCTCTTTTCCTTCTCCTCTATTTTTCTTCCCCTTCTTCTCTGTCATCCTCTTTATATAGAAAAAAAAACCAAAAACCCTAACTCAATTCTAATGTGATTCTAGTTCCAAAAAATATAGGATTAATACTTAAAATCATATTTAGGAATTTTAGACCAATTAGGATTGAGTTAAAAGCCTAAAAAATTAAAAATAGAGACAGAAGAGTCTAGTCCCGACTAGGATTATGCAATTCCGATATGAATTACATAATTGAAATTACATAATTTCGGTTAGAATTATGGAATTCCGACAGGTTTTTTTTGCATTTAATTATAAAAAGACCCCTAGAAGAATTTAAGTTTTGCAATTAGGTCTTAAAAAAATATTGTAATTTAGCCCTTGAAAACACTAAATCCTTCCTTTAAAAGAGGCATTTAGACCCTTAGAATTTTAAAGCTTAAGTATTGATGACCTATTCATAATATTTTCATTATTGGAGTCCTCTATCACTTTCATAACTCATCATCCCAAAATTGGGTGTCTACAGTTGCCCCCTTTTATTGCTGTTTGCTTGACAAATTACGGCCAAGTAAAATAGCACCCAATTTCTAATTTTAAAGTTAGAACACTTACATATATTCCTTGAAGCTTCTACTTATGAATATGCTATACTCGGACATATAACATTTAAAATGACATATTATACTCAGTTGTATGATATTGATTATACTCGATCTTATAACCTTGGGTGAATGAAACACATTGTACTTGGTCATACAGTATTGACTATACTCTGACGTATAACATTGAATTAAAAAATTACATCATACTCAATTGTATGATGCCGATTATACTTAGTCATATAATCAATTAGAAAAGAAAACATCATACTCGGTTGTATGATGCCGATTATACTCAGTTGTATAATCAATTGGAAACACATTATACTTGGTCGTACAATGTTGACTACACTCAGATGTATAGTTTAATTTGAAAAGAAACATCACACTCAGTTGTATGATGCTGATTATACTCAATTGTATAATCAATTAAAGATACATTTCACTTGGTCGTACAATGCTGACTACACTCAGTCGTATAGTTTAATTTGAAGAGAAACATCACACTCAGTCATATGATACTGATTATACTCGATCGTATAATCAATTGAAGATACATTGCACTCAGTTGTACAATGCTAACTATGCTCGATCGTATAGTCTGATTTGAAGAGAAACATCACTCTCGGTCGTATGATGCTAACTATACTCGATCATATAATCAATTAAAGATACATTGCACTCGGTTATACATTGCTGACTACACTTGGTTGTATAGTTTGATTTGAAAAGAAACATCACACTCGGTCGTATGATGCTGATTATACTTGGTTGTATAATCTTAAGGATACATTGCACTCGGTCATACAATGCTGACTACACTCGGTCATATAGTCTGATTTGAAAAGAAACATCACACTCGGTCTTATGATGCTGATTATACTCGATCGTATAATCTTGAGGACACATTGCACTTGGTCGTACAATGCCGACTACACTCGGTTATATAATCTATTTTTGAAAAGAGACACCACACTCGGTTGTATGATGCTAATTATACTCAGTCATATAATCTTGAGGATACATTGCACTCAGTCATACAATGTCGACTACACTCGGTCGTATAGTTTGTTTTGAAAAGGAACATCACACTCAGTCGTATGATGCTAACTACACTTGGTCGTATAGTCTAAATTGTCTTATATGATTATGCTACAATCCATAATTGCTCATAAATTTGGTTGTTTGAGTTGAATGCTTTGAATTCTTTGTGTTGATTGACTTTGAATTTTGCTTTATTGACTAATTAGAATTGCTTTGGTAAGTGATTTTAATTTTGCTATGCTAACCATCTTTACAAGTTGGGTGCACTTTCTTCTAGATTTATAATTCCTGCAAACTTATTGAAGTTAGTTTCAATCATGATGAATGCATAAAAGTACCTTATAGTGTTGAAAATTTTATGAGAAAATTTATCACTTTTCACGACATAGCGTACTCTCAATGAATCTCACTATTTTTTACTTTCATGACTGTCATTTATTCACCATTATTGTCATCACTTCTGAAAATTTTGCTATGCATATCTTTTATCAAGTGAAGAGCATACCTTTTATCAAGTGAAGAGCATACTTCCACACCTAATTTTAGGGAGAATTTGCTAAACAAATCTCATGAAAAATGAACATAAAAAGATCAAATTATGAGTTTTAAAATAGCTTTTGAGTGTTCCTTATCTGAGTATGCCCTGCCTTTCTCATATTACTCAGCGTGGATACCGTTGGAAAGGTCCTTTGGATACTTATATAGAGCATTAGAGTAAATAGAACAATTTTTGGCATTGTCCTCTTTTAGTATTCCCCTGCCTTTCTTGTATTACTCAACATGGATACTGCTAGAGGTTTTATATTAATACTGTTACTCATTTCTGAGCATTGGCGTAAATTATGCTTGTTTTTTTTTCTATTCTCCTCTTAGTATTCCCTTACCTTTCTTGTATTACTCAGCATGGATACCATCAAGGGATTTTGTACTCATACTTATTTTTGAGCATTGGAGTAGATTATATGCACATTTATTATTCAAAAGACTGAAAAGATGCTTTGAAATTCAACCAATTTATGCTTCATGTCCATAGATTTTGTTTTTGCATTTTCTTCCCCTCATTTGGGTGCAAAGTAAGCATTAGATTGATTAGAGTTTATAAACTCTTAGCACAAAAATGTTAACTACTCATCTAAATTCTGTGAGGCTAATAAAAGAAAGCCACTATGATTAAAAGTCATGAGATAGGCTTTTTGCACATGATCTCGTGAAGTGGATGAATTTACTTTCAATTTATGAATTTTATGATTGAGATGATTCTTTATTATAGAATCTATGGAATAGAGTTCTATTACTTCCCTTTTTATTATCTTGATAAGTGTTTCCCATGTAAGATGATACTTTTGATGAATGATTAGCATTTACAACCTTTCCTATTCTCATTGATGTATCAGTTTCTTTCACCTTCTTTATTCTCTTTTGTTTTTCCCTGCACAAAATACCATAAGTTAGTATGGTCTATTCACAAGTGAACAAATTTGGTAAAAATGCAATGTTATTCATTTTTGCATTCTTCCCTTTAGATTTGTCTCTAATCACAAGGTTATGATACTCCACCATTGAAGTTGAGGCTTTAGGCTACATTTGTATTTCCACCATTCCATTAATGATATGGTAGAGGGCTTCATTCCCTTTTATTGACATCTCCTATAAAAAAGGTTCAGGGGTTTGAGATCTTATAATCAAATAATTTTTTTCAAAGTGCATTCATTTCAAGTTTTGAGTGCATTCTTCCCTTTTTAGGGTCGGTGAATGTATTGCTGATGTGTTGGACCTTCTCATTACCATATTCCATAGCCTACACTCATTTAACTATTATGGAGAGATATTCCAGAGGATGTTCTAGATGAGACTATGGAGATGGATGTTGAATCTGAGGAGCTTGAGTGTCCTATCTAGCCTCTTAAGATTGCTAAGATGATGCTTTTGCAAGATCACTATTAGTGATATTCCCTTACTGGATGAGCCCATGATTTATTAGTCTTCTATAGTCTAGAGTCTAATTAAGCAACAGGTTCACCTTAATAGTGTTACCCTTTTCTCTTAGATGTTTCACATGTGCACATTCTGACTGCTTTCCTGTACTTTCATAACACTAATTTTAAATGTTAGTAGCAGAGTATCTGTACAATCTTATCTAGGCTCAAAGACTTTAATTATACAAAACAAGTATTTCCCAAAAATGTATGCAAGTGTATGCATGCTATGTATGATGTGCATGATCTTAATGGGTCTCCTATTTGGAACAAAGCCATGTTATTGATTTTGGAGTGTAAGAATGAGTGTCTCATCAATAGCTTGTCAGTTTGAGCATTGAATGATTCACTGTTGGTACTTATGATGTTGAAGCTTCTGATACAATTCATCAGACTAATTACTAGGCTAAGAAGTAGGGTCCATGGCTTTACAATAGAGCTTGTGATTGACCGATGCACTATTGAACTTTTTTGTTGTTACTGTTTTTGCTATATAATGATTGATGTATTAGCTCTTACACTCTAGCATCCATCTTCACTCTTTGAATGTAGACACCATTTACCCTTTAACTTGTATTTTGCCCCCAGTTCTATTTTGGATTCATTCATCCTATTCTAGCAGTCTTTTTTCATTTTTATGTGCAAGAGACCTAGTTTGTTCACTACTGTTGTTGATCCTTTGACTTATTAACCATATTAGTTGCAATCTTATACATTGGAGATGTAGAGGAATGGGCAAACTGACCGAAGCGAGTTCTTAATGATGAAATCAACTAGACTTGCACTTTAAAGAACTCTTGAGTAGAATATAAAGCTTGATATTGATGAAATGATTAATGATAGTTATAGGAAAAGACTTGAAATGAAAGTTATTGAGCCATTTGAATTCTCAAGGTATAAGGGGACCCTAGGCATATAAAGAAAATTACAAAGGAAGTATAATTAAAATAGTGATCTCATAGCTCTGATTTTAGCTTTTATTATATAATGTTTTCCCATTCAGATACTTATGCAATATAATAAAGACAAATATGAGATATTTGACAAAAATCTCCAATTCAATTTTACTCATTCATTAGGGCAAAAATGAGAACATTCATTACATCATATGACACAACTCCTATAATTAATTAATTACAAAAAGACCACTGGAAGAATTTAAGTTTTGCAATTAGGTCCTAAAAAACATTACAATTTAGTCCTTGAAAATACTAAATCCTTCCTTTAAAAGATGCATTTAGACCCTTGGAATTTTAAAGCTTAAGTATCAAGGACCTATTCATGATATTTTCATCATTAAAGTCCTCTATCGCATTCATAAATCATCGTCCCGAAATTGGGTGTCTACACCTGGTCACACCATTAATGCATGTAGACCCTTAAGAATGTAATCCAAAATCTCATTGACTTTAGAAAAGTTAACGACCCAGAACAATGACCTAACATCAAAACCAATCCTCTCCCAAACTATTGAAAGATGCCTCTACCAACCATCAACATGATTTCCTCCAATCTACTAGAGGACCTTATCAAATAATCAATCCAAGCCATCTAAGAAACCCAAGATAAGTTCTTAGAAGACAAACTCTTGTGCCTCATTCTTGAACCTCATGACTATAGTGAAGATGAACAATGTCTTTTTACCCTTTAATACATTCTAATGCCTAGAAAATTCCTTCCCCACTTGATGATGTAAAAAAGAGCCAGGGATACCTCATTATGAATGGTGAAGTGATTGATTGCCCTTACTCATAAGAAGTAGACACAGGCAAAAATCTCTACAGTGGCCATGGAGTACGAGATTCACTAGGCCAACCATTTAGGAAGTTTGACTATAAAGTTAAGAATATAACAACCCCCGCTTCTTACACTCACTTAGAAGACGTAGTACCCTTAGGATGGGAAGAAGAATTTGATAACAAAGATGGGGTGGACAATACTATTCAACTTCAAAACTTATAGATTATGGGGATTGATATATAGTACAACTCCGATGATCCTAAAATCATTATTTAGAACTAAAATAGTTGTATAAAAGTAGATAAGCAAGCACCAAGAAGCCCTCACTAACAGTCAACCATGTGACTCGTAGCGGGCGAGTATATTAACCCCTTGAGAAAGAGAAAGATCCCCTTAAAGGAAAAGTAATGGCAAGTGACCAAGCTCTAGTCAAAGAGGAAGACATTGTCCTCAAACAACTTAATAAGACTTAGGTACAAGCTAGTATCTAGGACCTACTCATGGCCTCCAAGAAGCATAGGGATGCCCTAGTTAGAGCACTAGATGAGGCAAAGATCACCACTAATGCTTGACTTTATGAGATTATAGCCTTTTTAATGGAAGCTCCCTCTAATGTAATAACCTTTTTGGATGAAGATTTACCCCTCAAGAGAAGGGTGCATAATTGTCCTCTCTTCATACAAGTAATTGTCAAGTCTAAAAAGACTCTATGCGTTCTTGTGGATGACGGATCTACTATTAATGTTTTCCCCTTGAGGTTGCTACATAAGTTTAGAATGAATACTAAAAACCTGGAAGAATCCAACGTGGTCATACTAGCCTATAATAATTCAAAAAAGCCATTCATTAGGACTTTTAAAGTTATAGTTATAATGGGTGATATTGAATCAATAACAAAATTTACTGTCTTGCACATCCCTCAAACTTTTTCCCTGCTACTAGGAAGACCTTTATTCCACCCATTAAGGGGCATACCTTTATTAGTCATTAGAAGATCAGGTTCCTTTTAAATGGAAAGGTTATTACCATTACCTATCTGAATATAGTCCTACTAAGATTTCATGTTTCTATAATTAGTGACAGTCATGTCGATCTTAAAGTTGCTGCCATGATGAAAAAGATGCAATATCTACTTGAAACAAGATTAGAAAGAACATTGGGGTCATAGAATTCCCTAACTTTTGAAGACAAACCAATATGTACGGTTTAAGGTATGATCCTTAAAAGGACACTAGGGCTTAGAAGTCGATTCCTTTTATGGCTGAAAGCTCAACCCAAGTCTACCAAGGACAAGCTGAGAAATGGGTAAGCAACAGAATCGAGAAACTAGGTTTGAGATCTTTAATGACACTCGCAAAGGAAAGTGTTTACTAGATATGGTCACTAAGACTGACATCAATGAGTTGATGAAAAATCTAAAACTAGAATTTGAGAGTGAGACTATCAATTATGCTCAAGCTGCTACCATCCTCAAATCAAGCATTAATGACATCTTATTTAAAGACATTACTGATGATGATCTCTGTACTTTTTCTTTGTTTGAAACTAATGATGTAATGAACTCTAAAGTTAATGCAATGAAGTTAGATTTTGCTTACTTGTTTGATGTTTTTCCTTATGGTAGTATGAATTGTATTAATCAAAACATTAGCATATTTGACATTCATTCCATATGCATTGAATAATTTAACATTGGCATAGAGTTTGAACTATGCATTTTGCATATTTTGAAAGATATTACACCTGAAGAGAGGAGAGAAATTGAAAAAATATTAATAAAATATTTAAAAGTATTTTCCTGGACGTATGATAATATGCTTAGTATTAATAGAGACTTTGCTCAACACTTCGTCCCTACCAAAGATGGGTGCAAACCAATAAAGTAGAAACTAAGAAGACTCATACTAAAATGGGCCTAACTTGTGAAAGAAGACATCGAGAAGTAGATTAAGGAAAAATCCCTAGAGGTAGTAAACTATTTGGAATGGTTAGCAAATGTAGTGCTAGTACCAAAGAAAGATGAATGGGTTAGAATCTGCATAGATTATAAAGATTTGAACAAGGCCTACCTGAAAGATGATTTCCTGTTACCTCACATAGACATATTAGTTGACAGTACCACCACATATACAATGTACTCCTTGCTAGATCATTTCTCTAGATACAATTAGATTTTAATGGCTATCATCAATAAAGGAAAAAGAGCTTTTATAATAAAATGGGGCACTTATTACTATAAAGTAATGCCCTTCGGTTTAATGAATGCAAGAGCAACTAACCAGAGAATGGTAACTATAATGTTTCATGACATGATACATAAAGAAGTATAAGTGTATATTGATGGCATGATAGTTAAGTCAAAAACTAGGGAAGAACACCATTCGATCTTAAAAAATTCCTTAAAAGAGTCGAAAAGTATAGTCTCAGGCTTAATATGAAGAAATGCATATTTAGGGTCACTTCAGGAAAGATGTTGGGGTATGTTGTCAATTAGAATGGAATTGAAATGGATCCAGAAAAGTAAAAGTAGTTAGAGAGATGCTAGTGCCAAAAATAGAAAAAAATTAAAGGGCTTCTAGGGAAACTATAATTCATTAGTAGATTTATTGCCAAGTTGATAGCCGTATGTGAACCAATTTTTAACCTACTCAGAAAAGAATAGCCAATTGAGTGAAATGAGCAGTGTCAGTTAGCATTTGACAAGATTAGAAGCTATATAGCTAACCTATAGGTTTTGAAACCATTTAAACTAGGGATACCATTAACCTTGTATCTAGCCATCGAAGGAAATGCAATTGGTGTGATGTTAGCCCAAGAGGGAGAAATGAAAGTAGAACATGCAATCTACAACTTAAGTAAGAAGATGTTGCCATATGAGGAAAAGTATAGCCAAGTTGAGTAGATATGCCTGGCAATGGTATAGGTAATGAAAAAACTCAGACATTACTTTCAGTCCTATAAAATTCAGGCTGTGTCTAAAATGGAATCAATGAATTACCTCTATGAAGCTCCCTCCCTAGTAGGAAAACTTGCCATGTGGCTCGTACTATTGACAGAATTTGATGTGCAATACCTAACTAAGAAGATAGTAAAAGGGAAGAGTAATGGATGAATTTCTATTTCTCAACCCCATTCCAAAGTTAAAAGAAATCTAGCTAGACTTCCTGAATGACTTCAGTTCAGCTATTGAGATTCAAGGTTGGTAGATGTATTTTAATAAAGCAGTTAATCAGTTCAGTGTAGGAGTTATTGTCATATTACAATCTCTAAAAGGTGAAGTAGTACCAATTGCCAAAAAGCTCAAGTTCAAAGTTACAAATAATGAAGCAGAATATTAGGTATATGCACTCAGAATAAAAACACTAATAGCCCTAGATGTTATAGAACTTGAAATTGTCGGACATTCCATATTAGTAATCAACCATGCCATAGAAGAGTGGAAATTGAAAGAACAACACCTAAGGCCTTATCTGGATGATTTAAAGTTGCTTACCATGTCCTTCTAAAAGTGCATATTCATTCATCTCCCCAAGAACCATAATCAGATGGTAGATGCGCTTACTTCCTTAGCATTAGTATGGGAAGGACCCTCCAAAATGCCTATGAAGCCTTTAATCCTATTCAAATAAGGAAAACCTTGTCATAAGAATTGCATATTAGCAAAGATTGAAATAGATAAAAAACCCTAGTTCTACGACATTCAGAGATATCTGAAGGAATGAGCCTATCTTGATTAAGCAAGTGAAAAAGATAAAGTAATCATCAAATGATTAGCATTAAAATTCACATCACACTTGGGTGTGCTATAGAAAAGAACTTCATTTGGGTTATAACTTTGATGTCTATATGAAAATGATACTATAAGAGTAATAGAAGAAGTATACGAAGGTGTTTGTGGTCCACACATAAATAGAGTAGTCCTAGCTAAGAAGCAAATAAAATAAAGGTTCTTCTAGATAATGATGATGGAAGACTGTATCAAATTTGTAAGGGAATGCCACAAATGTCAAATCCATAGGAATGTCAACCACCTTCCCCTAACAAAATTACACTACATCTCCTCTCTATGGCCCTTTTTAGCATGGGGACTAGACATAATTAGGGAAATTCACTCGACAACCTCGAACAGACACAAATTCATCTTAGTGGCGGTGGATTACTTCACAAAATGGGTCAAAGCAGAATTATTCATAAGGATAGGAGACAAGTGGCTAAGTTCATCAAAAGAAATATGTTTTATCAATATAAGATTCCCCATCACATCATCTCTAATAATGGTGTTTAATTCCAAGGGGAAGTTAGAGAACTACCAAGGAGTTATAAGGTGAAACATCATAAATCTTGTCTTTACTGACCATAAGCAAATGGGCCCATCAAAGTAGTAAATAAAAACATCAAAAAGATTTTATCAAAAATGAATTTGACTTATTAAGACTAGGCAAGTGGATTACCATATGGCTTATGGGGGTACGAAACAATAGTTAGAACTTCAACTAGAGCAACTCCTTTCTCACTAGTATACGGATCAAAGGTAGTACTTTCAATTGAAACAAAAATCAAGTCTATTATGTAGCAATTGAATTTAAATTGCTAGAAGTATAATGGGCTTAATAAAGGCACGATAATCTCACTCTCTTAGGCAGTCGAAGAGTTAAGGATCTATACCACACACATTTGTATCAGGCTCGACTAGCCAAAACCTTCAACATGAAGGTGAAACATAAGAGTACAAAAATAGGAGACTGGTTATTAAAGCAAACAAGGTAGAAAGTTCCAGACCCTATAAGGAAATTCAAATCAAACTGGGAAGGCCTATACTTAGTCATACATGTTTTATTGAATGGAGCAGTCAAACTGATGGATTCTGAAGGCAATGAATTCTCTGAACCTGTCAATAAAGACCCTTAAAGAAGTACTATGTCTAGGGTAAAAAAATAAAAAATCCCACTGAGTTAAAAACCTAAAATTGGCAGCTTATGTAAAAGTTAGGGACTTTTTACTAGGTTGAAAACCCTACTTGGGTAACTTAGGAAAAAATTAGCGAAAGAGAGAAAATACTTAACTAGAAAACTTAAGAAGGCTAGTTAGGAACATGGGTAACCTCAAGTTTAAAATTTGAATGAATGCACCTATACTCTTCTTAAAAATTTGAATGATTGCCAATCTATGCAAAATATCTTTGAGAAAGTGCAACACATTTTATCACCATGAATTGCATCAAACATGCTTTGCATTTTCTTTCATTACATGACCATAGTTCTTACCATCTTCTCAAGATTAGCCATTATTATAAAAACCTCAAAAAAAGGCCAGCTGGGTGCAAAGAGCTCCAAATGGAGACACCCTAGGTAAAATAGGGAAGAAAAAAAAGAAAACCCAGCTAAGTGTAAAAAGATCCAAAAGGAGATGCTTTAGGCGAAAAAAGGGGAAAATAAAAGAGGCAGATAATAGCAATGGTAGACATCACTAGGCATAACAATGGCATACAGCAAGAAGCATATACACTACAGTCATCATCATACATGTATTATACAACACATATGGGACAAATGCCTAGATATAACACCCAGAGTCCATGGCCTTGAGAAAATAATACAACAAAGCAACCACAAGCCAAAAAGCCCTACACTTAATTCCTAAAACAACTACATTAGTCATGGTTGTCATTAGAAGAAAACATTAATCTTGTTTAAGCATCCTCATCATCTGATCTAGGTTCTTTGTTGTTCATCACAAAGGATGCTAGCCATGACTCCAACTCACTAATATGATCATGATAAGCCATTCACTCTTACACCCACTCATGGCTAGCATAGAGGTGTTCAGCTTGCATTACATAAAATTGCATATCATACATGCATACGTAAAATATATGCATAAATAAACAAGTATAATAAAGAATGCATACCCTTTGATTGCTAGTGAACTCCATAAAGTGCTGTTGTGCACTCTTTACAATAATATACCAGTACTGGCTAGAAGAGATAGGGATCTATAAAAAAAAAAGCAAATAAGTTAAGGACCGGTCATCAAATAGGCAAAATAAGTTAAATAAAGCATAAATATAGGAAGTGTCAAAAGGGATAAATGGATCATCACTATGTCATCATTGCATTAACACCAACCAAGATTAAAAGAGAAGGACTTCAAACTGAATAACACATCCAAAAGGCCTAAAAACCTTAGTAAACAACCTTAGAATAGCCCAAAAAAGCCTCGATTTGCATGCGTAATGCATGAAAGTGCATGTAACCACACGCACTACCATATGCTAGCACATGACCAGCGCCAAATGCACAGTCATATGCACTTGCATCCCCACACACTTTGTCTTAAGGATGCACATGTGACCACACACATACCCTCCTCTTCTTTGAATTTTGCACTACAAATTTGTGTCTTCACACCTGAGGAAAATACACACACACACACTCAAAATATGTCCACTTGAAGATGTTGGAAACCTACTTTTAGATAGTTTTAGCTCTCCCACTGCATTTTTCTTAGGTTATTAAGCCTTCCTTCCATTAAACCTAGCCTTATCTTTATCAAAGCATGCTTTAAAGGTATATAAACTAGCATCATTCTAAATGTCATTTTGAACCTCTTGACGAGGAAAACTTGATAATCCCTCTAAGCTAAAGCTTTAAAACTCACACAAGCTTAATCGAATCTAAGGACCATATAGCCATTTTAGCATGTTTATTTTATCATACAACATTTTACTTTATTATCCTTAACACTTATAAACATTATTATGCTTGCATGATGAGATTGAAAATTTTGTATGTTATATGAATAAGTTATGCTTGGTTTTACTATTTCATATTGTCATCCTATATCCTCTAGTTGAAACATGAAATCACATTATAAATATTAATAATGCAAAAGTTCATATTTTGGAATAGTGTCATCATATTCCCGATCTAATAATGTCATTTTGCATCCCTTATATCATCATAATATATCTTCATAGCATAAATAATCACGGTAAACATGCATGATTGTGTACATTTTGCTTCTTCTTTCAAGTGATTAAGTGTCCATTACTTACCTTATTATTCATATGATCAAGTAAGCTATGTGCATAGTCGTGTTAACCTTGCAGGTTCATTATATTTAAGTTAGATTTACTTTTTCATGATCCTTTTTTTCCTTTTATGTGTATTTTATTAGGAAATCAATGTTGTAAGCACCCAATTTTAGGATAGTTGAGTGTGGATGTGACAGAGTGATGTAGATGAGGCAGCATTGAAGTTTATAGATGGCTTTTATAGAGTGGGTTTGCGCACTTGGGCTTCAAATGGACATTCATGGTGGCATCGGTTGACCCACGAGGACCATAATATATTAAATTGAAGCAGATTTAGAGAGCTATAATGGGTGCTATACACTTTGTTTATAGCAGTCCATCTTCGGTCCCAAATTCCTTTCTTTAGGCCTTCAAATTTTGCTATAAAGTTTATATTCCTTTTTTAGAGTTTTTTATCTTTTCCTTTTTTGGGATTTAGGGTTTTTCCTAGGCACTATTTATTTGCCTCTTTTGATTGTTTTGGAATAGTTTTTTATGAATTAAAATAAAATTACAGACGTAATTCTCCAATTTTTCTAGAATTCTTTGAATGAACAGAGTTTTGGATCATTGATTTCAGGTATTCTTAGAATCAACAATTTCAATTCTTTTTTTAAAACTTCCGCTACATCATAGAGGACTCTGATGATGAAACTTTTTTATAAATAGGTATGTGGATATTGATTTTTAAATCTTAGGACTTAATTGTAGCTTTTAAGGACTTAATTATAATGTTTTCCTAATAATTTCATTTTGTAATTAAATTTTAAAAAAATTTAATTATTGATCGAAATTACAGATTTTGAATTGGAAATCTACAATTCTTATCAAAATTTTACTATTTTAATTGGTGTTTTTTCATTTTTCAATTAATTTTAATTTTTGAAAATAATTTTTCTTTTTTTTCATTTGTTATAATAATAATAATAATAATAATAATAATAATAATAATAATAATAATAATAATAAATAGTTTTTATCTTAATAATTTCATTATCAGGAGATTTTAGTTAAAGTTTCTAAATTTATAAAAAAAAATTCTATCATTATCTCTATGATTTGATAATGATGGGAGGTTGATTTTTTGGGGGCTTTTATAAACCTATGAGCTTTAACTCAAAGGGGGCTCTTCTTCTACTTTCTAAAAAAAAAATCAATCACAGAGAGTGGCTTCTTCTTCTTCTTCTCCTCCAGTTTCTTCTTTCTTGAAATAACACAGAGAGAGCAAAGAGAGAAAAAAAAGCAACATAAAAAAGGCAAAGAGAGTTTTTACAAAATTCTTCTTTCATGTTCTATTCTTTTAAAATAAGGGGTCTTGCATTAAGAACGTATTTTAAGCTAGAGAAGAAAAATCAAATTGAAGATCCTACTCAACTTGGTGATTAAATCTCATTCTGAGGAGTAATCAAATCAGCATTTGCATCACATCTCTTTCTTCTCTTTCTTTTTTTTTTTATTTTTGTTTTATTTGTTTATTTTTCTAATAATTTATTTTATTCTTTTTTTGGTTTTCCCGTGTTGATTTTGGCCTCGGTGATAAGCAAGTGTAAGGGGAAAATGTGATTGAACAGACAAAATACCCTTGAAGGTCCATGTAATGCCATGGATTTAATCTTGTTATGATTTCACGTAGATTTTAGAGTTCTTGTTTTTTTTTATTATTCTATGTTTTTATTTATTTATTTTGTTTATTGGGTTGTGTATTAAATTAGTTTTTTTTTTAATTCTCTATACATAGGAATTATAATAGCCCCAATAGTGAGGATAGTGAATATTTACTTTTCTGCATTAAAATTAATTAGCTAATTAGGTTCAATTTAGTAAAATCCTAATAAAATCAGTGGTGGCTTTAGATTAACTTAGGATGCATGTAATTAAAATTAGGGTTAGAAATCACTGATTGTATGTTTTTAATTTATTATTTGCTTTTTGTTATTATTATTATTTGGGCTTGTTTGTTTATTTTTGTGCATTTTGGGCCCGAAGCTTACGTTGAGGTTTTAACTCATTAATTAATAGGCTTTTAAAATTATTTTTAGGTTCAATTAATCTTAAAATTAAACTAGGCCCACTAGGTTAATTTACACATAGGCCTAATTTAGTTTAATGAAAATTAATTTAGACTTAACTTGGCCTATTAAAGCAATTCTTTGAAAATAAATAGATTTAGGATCACTTTTTTTAATTTAAAATTAATTATAACGAGGCCCACTAATCTAATTTATTTTTCTTTAAAATTTAATAGACTTAAGCCTATTTTTTTAAATCAATAGACATAGGCTCATTTAAATTTAAATTAAATAAAAATTAGGCCCATTAGCTTTTAGACTCATTTGTAAATAAAATGTGTATATTTAGCCCATTTAATTAAAATTAATAGACTTAGGCTCACTTAAATTAAAATTAAATAGGAATTAGGCCCATTAACTTTTAGACTCATTTATAAATAAAACATTTAGATTTAGCCCATTTAATTAAAATCAATAAACTTAGGATCATTTAAATTAAAATTAAATAGGAATTAGGCCCATTAGCTTTTAGATTCATTTGTAAATAAAACATTTAGATTTAGCTCATTTAATTAAAATCAATGTAGATTAGACTAATTTAGGGACGTTGATTGGTTGTATGCTCTTTCATAATTAGTTGCCTTTGGAGTTAGATGTATATTAAATTAGGGTTTATATGAAATTACATGTAAATAAGGAATAATTTAGTAATTAATAAGGTAATTCTAAAAAAATAAAAGACTAAAAGAAGTTTGTATTCTGTATCTAGAATCTCCTGGTTGTGGTGCTAACTTTTTTTTAGAGAATTGAGTTACCACCACCTTCGAATTGTCCCAGTTATTACCCTGGGTAGCGACTCCTCATCTCCATGCTATGTCTTTTTGATATAGTAGTGTGTTCTTAAGAGCCCTAAGCTCAAACAATGTTGTGGTTGCTCAAATCTTAGATGCACGCTAGACCCTGCAGTTTACAGATGTAATAATGATATTTTAGTTTTATTATCTTCCCCTATCTGATGTATTGCTTGAATGCTATACAAACTGTCATTACCAAAACTAGGGTGATATAGTAGCTATACATTGAATATTGTATAATGAGAAACAATAAAAAAGTATATGCGATCCCATGAACACAAAAAACTCTGATGGGAGCAATACTTGTTGAGTGACCTAATATTGTCCCTTTCTTTTTTTTTTTGCTTTTCTAAAAATCGGGTGGCAACTCCAAAAAATAAAAAAACAGTGTCTCATTCATCCTAAGACCAATCATTTTGTAGATGGTAGGGTTTAGCGTGCACCCAAGAATTTAGTAACCGTGACACTATTTAGGGTTAGGGCCCTAGAGAACACACTAACCATTGTGACAAAGATATGGAATGGAGATGAGGAGTTGCCACCCAGGGTAATAACTGGGACAAATTGAAAGATGGTACTCGATTCTCTAAAAGAAAGCTAGCATCACAACCAGGAGATTCTATGAACGGAATACAAACTTCTTTCAGTCTTACGTTCATTTAGATTTATTTTATAAATTACTATTTTAGTCTTTAATTATATGCAATTTTATTTAAACCTTAATTAAACATCCATGCAACAAAAAAAAAGGCAACATGTCATAAAATTGTATGTAAAAATGCATACAAAAGGCAACATCCCTAAGTCTAAACTAGGTGAAGTTTTAAAAGTTAGTTATTTCTGCATATTTTTATTTACAAGTGAATTGGACTAAAGAAAGACCTACATTTTTAATTAACTTTAGTAAACTTAAGTCTATTTATTTTAATTTAACTAAGGGAATAGTCCTAAGTCTACCAAATTTTAAAGGAAAAATTAAATTAACAAGTGGGCCTAAGTCTAACTTGATTTTAAATTAAGTGATGTGATCCTAAATCTATTTATTTTAGAAGAAATGAAATTAATGGGCTGAGCTAAGTCTAAATTAATTTAGTTAACATAAAAATGGGCCTAAGTCTAAATTAATCTAATGGGCCTAAATTGATTTTAATTATTTAACCTAAACCATTTTAAGCCTATTTTTTATTTAGTGGATTTGGACCTATCGTGGGCTTGGGGCCCAAAGAACTAAAAGATTCAAAAACAAAACCTAAATAAAAAATCATATCAAATACAAGATTTATGTGATTTTCAAAAAAAAAACCCTAAATAAATTTACATGCAACCCTGAATTAATCAAAAGCCACCATTGATTTTAATTTATTTTTGCCCAATTGAGCCTAAATTACTAATCGATAGTGCAGAAAATATAAAATTCTACTATTTCCCACTATTGGGGCTATTGCAAACTACTGTGCATAAATTAAAATGAAATTAATTACAACCCAAAAAAAAGTAAATTAAAAGAATAAAAAAATAATAAATCCTAAATCTTACAGGGGGTTTTGTAGATCTTAATCCATAACATTCCATGGATTCTTCTAATGGTCACTGCCAAAATTTCATATCTCCAACCTCGCCTCCAGAGTACCACAAAGCAAGGATAAAAAACAAAACAAAACTTGAAAAGTTAATCAATAAATATTCAATCAATAATTAAAAATAAAGAAATCAAATTAAAAATAAATAAAAACAGAGAGAAGGAAAGAATGTTGTACAGTGTAATTTGATGGCCCCTCATATTAGGATTGTCAACGTTTTGCAATTGACTCTATAGTTTTTTCTTGATTCTTTGGACTTTAAAAGCAAAGAACATATTTTTTAAAAAGGTTTTTTTTCTTTTTTTTTTTACAGTAGCTAATTAGGCTTTTTTTTTCTCTCTAGTTTTTTTTCACAGCTCTTCTTCTTTAGGATTTTCTCATAGCTTTTTTTTCATAGACTCTCTTTGCCTCCCTTTCTCTAGCTAGGTTAAGCACCTCAACTCTTGTGTTCATACAAGAAAGTTGCGTGATAGTTTGAAGTGAGATAATGAGTCTCTTAGTCTGCATTTTATTTTTTGAATTTTCAAAATTAGGAAAATATGATGATAAGCGGTAGGATTTTGAAAAATTAAAGACTCATATGCAAGCACATGGTATCATGGACCAATGAAAAAATGAAAAATAACAAGATCAGCATAAAAAATCATAAAAAAACTCACTTTTTAGTGAAAATCAACATCATAGAATGTCGGTTTTTAACTCGTAATGCCACTGGCATTGCCTAATGCCAACTAGCATTACCTAATGCTAACCGGCATTACATAATGTCGGCCAATCAAAATGTTTATTTTTTAAATTAAATTACAAAAAGATTCTAGATATTTTTTAATTTCTACAATCAAATCCCTAAAAAAACTAATTTTGTAATTAAATCCATAAAACATTATAATTTAGTCCTTTAAATTGCGAAACTCAACACCAAAGATCAATTCTCAATTTGATTTTCATCATAGGGGCTTTTATCACACACATGCATAATTGCATCCCAAAATTGGGTGCTTACAGTTACCCCCCTTTGCTGCTGTTTGCTTGACAAATTGCGGCAAAGTAATAGTAGTGTACAATTTTAAAAGAAAGAATTAGGGTACTTCATTGTATGCTAATTAACTTGTTGATGCTTAAATTGTTGAGCAATTTTAAGCAAGATGCTATGTTTAATATATTTCAGTATATTTCCTATGGAACATCTAGTGAAACTTATGCATTTCGCATGCATTTCACTATATTCCTCTTGGGATGTCTAATGACTTGTGATTTGAAAATATGGTATAGTTTATGTGGAATGTTTAGCAATAATACCATAAATACTGTGTAGTGTCTGGTGGACTGCACTATATTCCCTTTAAGATGTCTAGTGATAATGGGTTTCATTATATTCTCTATGAGACGTTTAACAAAATAAATATGATGATTCTCGCTATATTCCCTATGGGACGTTTAGTGATTTATGATTCAAAAAATGTGCTATAGTTCATGTGGAACGTCTAGCAATAATACCATAACTACTGTGTAGTGTCTAGTAGATCAAAAGATTTAAAAATTCATGTTAGAATGATTTTAATGAAAGAAGTACATTGTACTCGGTCGAACAATGTCGACTATACCTGGTTGTATAGTCTGAATTAAAATACACTACAGTCAGTTGTGTAGTGTTGATTTCTTTTATGCAATTATGCTACAATCCATAATTGCTCGTGATTAGCTGCAAACCTTTTGCTACTCCCTGATGATGCTGCAATCCATATTTGCTTATGATTAGCTGCAACCCTTTTGTTGCTCACTGATGATGTTACAGTCCATAACTGCTCGCGATTACCTATAACCCCCATTTCATTGCTCACCAATGCTGCTATAGTCCATAACTGCTCACGATTAGCTGTAACCCTTTCATGAATTTCCTTTGATGATTACTTGCCTTTGATAATGCTACAGTCCATAACTACTCATTAATGATGTTACAACCCATAATTGCTTGCAAATTGACTGTAATCCTTTCATTGCTCACTTTTGATGATGCTACAGTTGATAACTGCTTGCTAATGATGCTACACCCATAATTGCTTGCAAATTGACTGTAATCCTTTCATTGCTCACCTTTGATGCTACAGTTTATAACTGCTCATGATTTTTATCTTTGGTTGTTTGAGTTGAACGCTTTGAATTCTTTATGTTGACTTATTAGCATTTTTGCTGATTGACTTTGAATTTTGCTATATTGACTAATTAGAATTTCTCTTCTTACTAATTTCAATTTTGTTGTGTTAACCAACTCTACAAGTTAGGTGCACTTCCTTCTGGATTTATAATTCTTATAGACATATTGAAGTTAGTTTCAATCATGATGAATGTATAAAATTACATTATAAAATTGAAATTTTTTTAGAAAATTCATCACTTTATCATAAGATAGTGTGTACTCAATGAATCTCATTATTTTTTACTTTCTTGACTACCATTTATTGACCATTTACAAAGGTTAGAGGCATCATTAACCATCTTATTCTAAGAGCATATCTTTTACTAAGTGAAGAGCTTACTTCCACATATAATTTTAGGGAGAATTTGCTAAAAAAAACTTATGGAAATTGAGTATAAAAAGATTGAATTATAAGTATCAAAATAGTCTTTGAATTATTTTTGTGCTTTTCTTCCTTATCTGATTATTCCCCTGCCTTTCTCATATTACTCAGCATGGATATCGTTAGAAAGGTCCTTTGGATACTTATACTCTTGTAGGGCATTAGAGTAAATAGAGTGTGGGTTTTTTTTATGTAGGTCCTCTTTTAATATTCCCCTGCCTTTCTTGTGTTACTCAGTGTGGATATTGCCAGAGGTTCACGTTGATACTCTTGATCATTTTTTAGCATTAGAGTAAATTATGCTTGTTTTTATTTTGATTCTCCTCTTAGTGTTCCCCTGCCTTTCTTGTATTACTTAGTATGGATGCTGTTGATGGATTTGTACTCATACTCATTTTTTAGCATTATAGTAGATTATATGCACATTTATTATTCAAAAGACTAAAATGATACTTTGAAATTCAAGCAATTTATACTGCAAGTCCATAGATTTTGTCTTTGTGTATTCTTTCCCTTGTTTAGGTGTGAAGCAAGCATTAGATTGATTACAGTTTATAAACTCTCAAAAAAAAGCCATTAACTAATCATTTAAATTTCATAAGGCTAATAAAAAAGAGCCATTATAATTAAAGGTCATGAGATAGGCTTTTTGCACATGATCTCGTGAAGTGGATGAATTTACTTTCAATTTTTGAATTTTATGATTGAGATGGTACTTTATTACAGAATAGAGTTCTGTTACTTCCCTTTATTATCTTGGTGAGGGTTTAGCATTTGCTATCTTGCCTATCGATTCCTTTCCCCTTCTTCATTCTTTTATTTTTTCCCTGCACAAAATACCATAAGTTAGTATGGTCTATTTTTAAGTGAAGAGATTTTGTCGAAATGCAATGTTATTCTTTTACATTCTTCCCTTTTGATTATGATAATGATGTCTCTGATCACAAGGTCATGATACTCCATCATTGAAGTCATTGCCCAGGGTTGAATTTGCCTTTCTGCCATTCCATTAATACTATGGTAAAGGGCTTTATTCCTCTTCTTGACATCTACTACAAAAAAAATTTAGGAGTTAGAGATCTTATTTCATGATCAAATAATTTTCTAGAGTGCATTCAATTTAAGTTTTGAGTACGTTCTTCCCTTTTATAAGGCTGGCAAATGTATTGTTGACATGTTGGACCTTCTTATCACCATATTCCATACCCTATACTGGTCTAACTATTATGGAGAGATATTCCAAATGATGCTCCCAATGAGACTATGGAGATGGATACTAAGTTTGAGGAGCCTGAATATCCTATCCAGCCTTTTGAGGTCACCATAATGATGCTTTAGTAAATATCACTATAAGTGATATTCCCTTACTGGATGGGCACATAATTAATTGGGCTCCTACGATCTAGAGTCCCATTGAGCATCAAGTTCACCTGAATAGTGTCACTTTTTTCCTTTAGATGCTTCACATGTGAACATTCTGACTACCTTTCTGCACTTTTACAACACTAATCTTGAATGTTAGTAGCAAAGTGTTTGCACAATCTTACCTAGGCTTAAAGACTTTATTATGCAAAGTAAGTATTTCATAATAAATTTATGCAAGTGTATGCATGTTATGTATGACATGCATGATCCTAATAGGTCTTTTGTTTGGAACAAAGCTATGTTCGTAGCTTGGAGTGTGAGAATAAGGTGCCTCATCAATAACTTATAGGTTTAAGCACTGGATGGTTCATTATTGGTACTTCTGATGTCAGAGCTTCTAATACAACTCATTGGATTGATGACAAGGCTAGGGAGTAGGGTCCATGGCTTTACACTAGAGCTCGTGATTGACCAATGCACTATTGAACTTTTCTTTTTGTTACTACTTTTACTATATGATAACTGATGTATTTGTATGCTTGTAGTTTACTCCTTTCTTCCTTGAGATCTCTTTCACTAACTTTGAATTTCTAGTGTTGTATTTAATATTTTGCCCCCAAGCTACCCCAGAGTCACATTTTTCCCCTAACTTCATTTTGAATTCATTCTAGCAGTTTTTTTCTTCATTTGTGCAAGAGACTCAGTTGGTCACTATTGTTGTTGACCCTTTGTGTTACTAACCCTATTAGTTGTAGTCTCATGTATTGAAGATGTAGAGGAGTGGGCAAACTGATTGAAGTGAGTTCTTAATAATGAAATCAACTGGACTTGCACTTCGAAGAAATCTTGAGCAGAATATAAGGCTTGATGCTAATGCAATAATTAATGACAGTTACAAGGGATGGGTTGCAACACAAGTTATTAAGCCACCTAAATTCTTAAGGTATAAGGGGACACTAGGCTTACTAGGAAAATTACAAAAGGGGTGGCAAAAAAGAAAACATAACTAAAATAGTGATCTCATAGCTCTGATTTAACTTTCATTATGTATTATCTTTCCATTCAGATACTTATGCAGTATGATAAAGACAAATATGCAATATTTGAACAAAAATTTAAAATTCAATTTTAATCATTCATTAGGGCAAAAATGAGAATTTTCATTACATCACATGGTACAACTCTTGTTATCAGCTAGTCATGAATTTTTTCTCTCTAATTTTTACCTCACTGTTCTTTTTTTTTTCTCTCCTTAAATTTCCTATCTTCAAAAGTTACATCATGTGATTTATGTATGTTCATTGAATTTGCATTTGTGCCTATGCTGAATAAATCTAATTGAATTGAATTAATGTCAAACATGCAGATGCAATTAATATCATAATGCACAATACCATTAGGATGTACACTACATAAGTAAGCATGATCAAAATTTATATCATCTATCACTAAAACAAAATAAAAACTAAAATTTTATTCAAAAAAGACAATAAGAAATTTTATTTCCTATTATAGATGCTAGGGAAGCTAAGTCTCATAGTGGTTGTCCTTGAGGCGATTGACAAAACAACTATTCTTGCATCTTTTTGCCAACTATCTCCATGACTTCATCTTCCTGTACCTCAAATGTGCATTTTTCTTTCTTGTCTAACATCTTCTCATCATCAAACTCATCACTCCATCTTGTAGGTACAATCGACTCAAAGGGTATATCAAAAGAAGGTGGATTACTATAAAACACCTTATAGTTAAACTTGCTTGAAGGATGGCCCAATAATTTTTCTACTCTTTCCACATCTTTGGGGGCATTAGCAGATTTCTCTTTGGTTTTCAGGTTTAGGTCCTTAAGGGAGCTTAGCACTTCTTCCTTACTAACTCCTAAGTTAATCATCATGGTAACTAGAGGTGGTACATTTTGGTAGTTTGGGAAAGGATTATTTATGGTGCTTGGTTTTTTAAGGTCTATAATTTTTCTAGAGTCTATAAGGCTTTGGATTTCATGTTTGAGGCAAATGCAGTTATCCGTGGAGTGTTGGAGGTTTTAATGGAATTGGCAGTGCTTGTTTGGGTTATAACCTGGGGTGTTTACGTTTGGTGGGTTTGGATTATGTAAAGGTTAAAGTAAGCCTATTTAAATCAATCATTCTTGGAATTTAGAGAGTGGTTTGTTAAAGTTGGAGAATCTTCAGGGTTGCTGAACTGCGCACACCTCTACAACTCGACTAGTACTTCCCTGTTGTGTGCCCCCGGTTGGGTAGTTTCGGGTTCCAATGGCTTTAGAGCTTCTTTTCTTTTCATTCTCAATCTCTTCTATTTGCAAACCATCATCATATAGGTCTATGAAGGTTTTGGGGTTCATCATCTGCAACCTCTCAACCAAATTAGGTAACACATTCTGAACTATCATCCTAACTTGATCCTTCTCGGCCAAATTATTCTTCATCAGCCCTACTTTATTCATGAATTTGGTAAGGAAATCAGAAAGATTCATTAGGTTTTTGATTTTTCAATTCTAGATCTATGATGGACACTTCCAACCGGGTGTTATAATCATATTGTCTTAAAAAGGCAGTACATAGTTCTTTCCAGTCAACTCTCAAAGATTTTTCCAGCCCATGATACCTATTTACAACCATTCCCTTTAAAGGCAATACAAATAACCTAGTGATCACTTCTAATGAGGCCTTAGTAGTGCTCATAGTTATTGTGTATGAACTGAGATGAATCATAGGATC
The DNA here is from genome assembly GCA_947683625.1 of Mallotus nudiflorus. NCBI lineage: Eukaryota > Viridiplantae > Streptophyta > Magnoliopsida > Malpighiales > Euphorbiaceae > Mallotus > Mallotus nudiflorus. Next base: position 2,976,032 of record CANTUR010000184.1, read on the forward strand.
CCTAGTTCCATCAAACTTCTACAGTTGAGGCATTTTGAACTTTTCAAGTAGCTTATTACCCTCCATTAGCAACATATCATCAAAGTCAAATGAATACCCCATGCCTTGTCTTCTAAGCAGCTCTTTAATCTTAGACATTTTCTAGATTAGTGCTCGCTTCCGCTTGGACTCATAGTCATGTACCAGTTCTAGGGATTCTTTTTTCGCCTTTTCTACCATGTAATTCTTGACATCCTCTAGTTTCACATCGATAGCAGGTGGGTTTCTAGCAACAGGCTGCCCCCCATTGTTTGTAGTAGGTGGAGCATTTGTAGCAGGTGGGATAGTAGCAGTAGTAGGTGGTTGTTCAATTATAGGTGGTGGTATGACAGCATTAGGTTGCATTAGTCCAGATAATGCTTGTCTTAGCTCGTCTTGCATCATAGCCCTCATGTGATCCATTAGAGCTCCTTTGATGTCTTCTAATGTCCATTTCCTATACTATTGTTCCATTTATTTAGATTCAGGTAAATTTGGTTCAGCTTCTAAGTAAAGTGGGTTGATAGGGCTTCTTTCCAGTTTATCTAGTCTATTCCATTTATTTAGATTAGCAACGGGGTATATTAGGGATCGACATGCATGCCAGATCTCTCTTAAAGTAGTAAAGCATAAAAATAGCATTTCTAGGTAAAAAGGTCTAGACCAATCTTTATTACCCCAAAGGGCTTCAAAAGTATGGGCCTAGTCTTTTATAGATAGAAATACCTCATGGTAATAAACATAGAAACAACATTTCTAAGTATAAAGGTCTAGCCCAATCTTTATTGGCCTAAATGGGCTTCAAAAGTATGGGCCTAGGCTTTTATAAATAGAAATACCTCATGGAAAAAATCATACAAGCAATTTGGGTAAATCCTAAGGGAGGTAACTAAACCATTATATGTGGTTAGGGTCCAGTAAAATGTCAAGGTTCCTTTGGTAAAATGCCTTCCTTTAGAACTTGAGTTACAGGCCAAGGTCATAGAAGTCCATCATCCTTTACCAACTTGAGAGAAGACTACCCCCCCTTTAAGACTTAGGTCACAAACTATAGTCAGATGAGCCTAGTAAGCTCTTGTAAACTGAGTTAAGGCTAAGAGTGACAGTTAGCCAATCTATAACCCCATGAAACTAGTGTAATCATGGAATTATAAACTAACACCATCGAGTAATAAGGACATACAAAATGAATGCAAGAATAAAATAATAATTCATAAAATAACTCTAAAGAACACAAGTAGAATTAGTATATCTTATCCCTAGTAGAGTCGCCACTATAGATGGCAGGATTTAAAGCGTGCCTAAGATTTTAGCAACCACAACACTTTTTAGGCTCATGACCCTAGAGAACACACTAGCCATTGTCACAAAGACATGGCATGGAGATGAGGAGTTTCCACCTAGGGTAATAACTAGGACAAATTGAAAGGTGGTACTCGATTCTTTAAAAGAAAGCTAGCACCACAACTAGGAGATTCTAGGAATGAAATACTAACTTATTTCAGCATTGTGTTCATTTCGATTTATTTTATGAATTACTATTTTATTCTCTAGTTACATGAAATTTTATTCAAACCCTAATTAAACATCCATCTAACCTAAAAAAAAAGGCAATAAGTCATAAAATTACATGTAAAAATGCATACAAAAGGCAGTGTCCCTAAGTTTAAACTAGGTTAATTTTTGTAAGTTAGCTATTTCTATATATTTTTATTTACAAGTGAATTGGACTAAAGAAAGACCTACATTTTTAATTAACTTTAGTAAACTTAAGTCTATTTATTTTAATTTAATTAAGGGAATGGTCCTAAGTCTACCAATTTTTAAAGGAAAAATTAAATTAATAAGTGGGCCAAAGTCTAACTTGATTTTAAATTAAGTGATGTGATCCTAAATCTATTTATTTTAGAAGAAATAAAATTAATGGGCTGAGCTAAGTCTAAATTAATTTAGTTAACCTAAAAGTGGGCCTAAGTCTAAATTAATCTAATGGGCCTAAATTGATTTTAATTAATTAACCTAAATCATTTTTAAGCCTATTTTTTATTGAGTGGGTTTGGACCTATTGTGGGCTTAGGGCCCAAAAAACTAAAAGATTGAGAAACAAAACCCAAACAAAAAATCATAACAAAATCATATCAAACGCAAGATTTATGTTATTTTCTAAAAAAATATTAAATCAATTTACATGCAACCCTAAATTAATCTAAAGCCACCATTGATTTTAATTGATTTTTACCTAATTGAGCCTAAATTACTAATCAATTTTAGTGCAAAGAATATTAAATTCTACTATTTCCCACTATTGGGGCTATTACAACTAATGTATAGAATTAAAATCAAATTAATTACAACCCAAAACAAAAGTAAATTAAAGAACACATAAATCATAAATCCTAAATCCTATCAGGGTTTTACATATCTTAATTCATGGCATTCCACGGATTCTTCCAATGGTCTCTGCCAAAATTTAATATCTCCAACCTCACCTCCAGAGTACCACAGAGTAAGAATCAAAAACAAAACAAAACCAAAAAAGTTAATCAATAAATATTCAATCAATAATTAAAAATAAAGAAATCAAATTAAAAATAAATAAAAACAGAGAGAAGGAAAGAATGTTATGCAGTGTAATTTGATGGCCCCTCGAATTAGGATTGTCACCATTTTGAGATTGACTCTATAGTTTTTTCTTGATTCTTTGGACTTTAAAAGCAAAGAACATATATTTTTTAAAGGTTTTTTTCTTTTTCTTTTTTTTGTAATAGCTAACTAGGTTTTTTTTTTGCAGCTCTTTTCTCTAGGGTTTTCTCGTAGCTATTTTTTCACAAACTCTCTCCATCCTTCCTTTCTCTAGCGAGCCCGTTTAGCTTTTAAAGCCAGACCCAACCACCTTAGCTCTTGTGATCATGCAAGGAAGTTGTGTGATAGTTAAGAGCGAGATCAAGAGTCTCTCAGTCTGCATTTTATTTTTTGAATAAATTAGGATAATAAGATGATAAGCGATAGGATTTTAAAAAATTAAAGACTCATACACAAACATGAGGTGTCCTAGACTAATGAAAAAAAATGAAAGATGACTAGATTAGTGTACAAAATTGCGAAAAAATAACTTTTTAGCGAAAATCGACATTACAGAATGTTGATTTTCAACCCGTAATGCCAATTGGCATTGCCTAATGCTAATTGGCATTACATAATGTTGGTTAGCATTACATAATGCCAGTCAACATTATATAATGTTGATTGACATTACACATTGTCGGTCAACATTAAATGCTGGTCGACCAAAATTTTCATTTTTTTACAAAAAGGTTCTTGGAAGTTTCTAATTTTTGCAATCAAATCCTTGAAAAAACCAATTTGAAATTAAATCCACAAAACATTGCAATTTAGTCCTTTAAATCATGAAACTCGACACTAGAGATCAATTTTCAATTAGATTTTCAACATAGGGGCTTTCGTTACACACGTGCACAATTGCATCCCAAAATTAGGTGCTTACACATTTGTCCATATTTGATAAAGTTGCCATGTCCCTTAGAAATAAAACACAAAGATCCTCATGAAACTTTTTAAAGGGAGTAATCATAAAAAATGTTCTTTCACTTGAGAGCATGGGTCACTCACAATTAGCTTATTAAATTGGTTGTTAAGGCCAAAAAGGGGGAGATTATTGACCATTTTCATGATCAAAGTCCTAATATTCATTTATGACAATCAATTTAAGTTTCTAATGATTTCTTTCAAGTGTGTAGGAACTTATATGTATCAAAATTATTAGTTAAAGTCTGGAAATATGAAATACTATCATTATATTATATTTTGGTGAACTATAATATCCCAAGCTTATACCTAAAATATACTGAGCTTTTATAAATAAAAAAGAGACATTTTTGGACTTACAATAATCCCCTCACAAGCATCTCACGGGCAAATGCCTCATGAGAGCAAAATTAAGCAAAGGGATAATGCCACTCATTTGCACTATTAATCTCGTGAGTAACTCTTGAGGATAGTCTTGACAGCTCCAAATAGTCATTTTTTAATACAATGGCTAGTATTTCACTCCTCACAAGCTAGAACTTGCTCCTCACAATTATGAGCAGCGTTCTAATAGAAATAAGTCCAAGATGATTCAAATATCATAAGAGACATTGAAGACATGTTTGATACATCCAACAACCATATTTTTTAGTTTTTATCTATATAAACATTCCATAGAGTTCAATTGAAGGTTTATGAAACTTGTTTACTCATTATGCTCTCTTAAGCATTCTATTAAGCTCTCAAAACTCTCTTCAATTTCATATTTGTATAACTCTTGTGAGAGTTAGTGAGCATTAGAATAGATATTCTTATTCTTATATTTTTTGGGATTAAAAAAATGGGAAGTGAGATTCTATTCTAGTGAAATTAGTTTAAGTGTTTACCATTGAAACACTTGGGATTTGGTTTTTAAGTGAGCCTTGTAAAACTTAAGTTGTAAGGTTAAAAGAGTGAGCCTCAAACTCTTATGTAATCTCAAATCTTGTGAATAAGATTATGGGAATTGAAAATCCTCACTTGGGGATAAGTTATGTAGAGACGTAGGATTGTTAAGAATCAAAACTCCATAAATACTTGTGTTCATCATTCTTCCATCTCAATATTCTTTTAATTATTGTAAAGAATTTTTTAAATTTCCATTTATTGTTTAATTGCCTTATTCATGCCCCCCCTCTAAGGCATTTTCACCTTTTCCAGTCCTTCCTATTTCTATTCTTATCCCAATTCTTATTGTCATTCTAATTCTAGAGGATGAACTAAATGCCTGTAAAATTTAATATTAAGGGTCCATTTGGTTGGTAAGAAATAAGAGTAGGAATTAGAACTAAAATAGATGATTCTATTTTCTAATATTTGTCTAGATAAAATTAATTTATGGGAGTGGGAATTGATTCTCTCATTAATGAAAATCATGATTTCCCTTGTATCACTACAATAAAATACATGTTTAGCAATAATTGTTTTTATAGAGATTTTATTGTCACCAAATAATGTTTTTAGATAATAAAAGTAGTCGATTGTAATGTTAAGTTGTTCATATGCAATAATAATATATATTGTCATATTTATTTATTTTGTTCATGGGAAATTTTTTTTTATGACACATTAATTTAATTTGTCATGTTTCTATATATTGTTCTTTTAAAAAATTTTATTTGAAAAATAGAGGAAGAATTTAATATTCATCTGGAATATCATAACTGGTATTATGATTATACTGAATATAATAGAAATTTGTGTATTATTAATAATATTATTATATTTTTAGATTATTTTCTTAGTTTTGATTAAATTGTAAAACTAATGGAAAATAGAATGGAGAGTTCAAATTTTAATTAACCATCAAAATTGACTTTATTCAATAGTGTATAAAATGAAGTGAACCAACTCATTGAGCAACTTTATGCTAAAGGAATACTTAGTGATTCACTAGAAGAAAGATAAACTTTAACCATTGAAGTAGGCAGACTAGTGAATAAAAGGCTAGATGTTATAAAAAGGGTAATTTTTTTGAAAGCTCCTTAATCGAAAAAGAAATTCAAAAAATTAAGAAAATAAAAAATGGTTCCTTACATAGTTGAACTTACTATTAAAGCAACCAATATGAATAATAACAATCTAGCCTAAGGCCTAAGAAAATTCTTAGGTTTGGTTGATGAAGCTTCTTTGTATATAGATTACAGAACATTTAATGAGCTTATGTCCATGAAAAGGATTTTGTATAAAGCCAAATTATCCTTGTAGGATGAAAGAATAATTCATACATAAGGATAACCTTTTAAGGCCAGTTATAAGTCTGATAGCTTTTCTAAATTTAGATTGTGAAAAGCATGTGTCAGAAAGAATAAATGAGTGAATTATAATGATTAAGTTTACCATTAGATCAGATAGTTATACTCCTCTAAGCACCTATGATTTGTGCAAAGTTACTATGGTAGGAAATGCAAACAAATATTGGGATTTACTAATAACCCACACTTCAATTAAAAAAGAGATAGACAAAGAAGTTTGACTTATAGAGTCTTGGATATATTGGTACGTAGACACTTTAAAGGAAATTTTGTGGTTTCTCTTTGTCCACAGAGTCATTAGAAAAGGAACAATCAATAATGGCTTTAATGAAACTACAAATCTATGACATGTGTTATTTTAATAATTTTACCTATCAATTTTAAAATATTATTACAATTTGGATATGGCATCTCAAAAATACATGTTAGAATTTTTTTTTTTTTTTTGTTAAACTTTTAGAGCCCTACCCTAAAATAGCAAAAATGGCCTATAAACTTCTCTTTTATGAAGATAAGATAGTCACATGTTTAAGAGGAAGGACATGGGAAAGTGGTTATGTCTGCCATGAGAAAGGCATGTACTGAACTCTAAGTAAGGCAAGATGCTAATCATCTTCCTTATTTGAATGAGAGTTGTTGTTCTTAAACTGAGTATGTTCATGGAAGATATGGGTATTCTTTGGGCGTAGATGATTAATCTAAATCAAGATCTTCGAAAAAAAAACTCAAAGGATGCAACAAATGAAGAATATTGAAAAGGGAGAGAGAAACTAAAAAGAGGTCTAGTAAACCTACAAGGCTTATTAGAAGAAGAATAAACCTTAGAGACAAGGATAAAATAGAAGCCTTTAAGAATAAAATATAGGAGAGAACTTGAATTTCTTAAGGGAAAACCTTTGAGTAGCTAATCCTGCTATTGGATTTATGGCTACAAAAGTCACAGAGTTGATACCTATACACATAAATGTTAATGATATGCACTAGGTCAATCATGTATGACCATGTTTTGACTTTATCATTTTATTTAATAAAGAGACATTTTTCATTATCATTTTGTGTTATGATAATTACTTGAATAGTCAATTCTTAGCAAGGTCATCAAGTATGTGACTTGATAGTAAAATGTATTGACTTTTTCATTTTATTTAATAAAGAGACATTTTTCATTATCATTTTGCATTATGATAATTACTTGAATAGTCAATTCTTGCGAAGGTCATCAAGTATGTGACTTGATAGTAAAACCCTTAAATTAAATATGAGTTCTATTCAAATTATCCCTAGTCATAACAATGTATTATGGCTAGTATGGTGTTGATTGATTATTATGTTTTACTAATCATTAATATGAGATATTAAGTCAACTAATAAGTACTTATTTGAGAAATAAAGTGTTGGATTGACTCATCATAAGAATACTACATAGATAATTATCATAAGTAATTCTCATCACAGTAATATTGTCTTAGTCCTCTGACCTTGAAATCACCATGGATTTCTATATAACTATTTTATATTTTGACACAATCTTATATTATCTTTAACCAGATGATAAAATTGGTTGTTGTTGGGTATAAAATGAGTTATATGAGGAATGTGAGTGATTGAGAAGAAATTTTTTCCTTATTTAATATGAGTAAGATATCTATGGGCCCTTTGATAAAATAGATTGAGGAAAATGCATGGCCATGATCAAGTAAATTGATAAAGAGTTATCATTCTCAGTCTACTTAGAATCAAGAAATTATATGATTGAATTCTATAAGGATGACATAATCTATGCCTTATATTCAATCAAGAAATCATATGACAAAGGGACTAGAATATTCACTGAATATTAAGTTATATTGGATTATTGACTTCCATGACTTGGGTAGTCATAATGTCTTGCTAAAGGCCACTTATGACTTGTAGGCCTAAATAGCGATTTAAGGCCCACTACCAACATCATGTGAATCTACAGGGTCATACACTTTGAAAAAGCCCAAAATGAATATGGGTTTGACAAACCCAAATAAGCTCTATGGAAATAAATAAATAAAATATTTATTTATTTAAGTTAAAGGTTATCTTAAATAAATAGAATATTATTTATTATTTAATTTTAAATAAAATAAGAATAAGAATAAGTGAGAAATTACAAAAAGGTCATTTGGTAAGTGAAATCCTAATTAAATGTCTAAAAATATGTTATATTCTCTAGGGTTTTAAATACTCTCATAATTCTACCACCAAATTCTTTTTCTCTCCTTTTAGAAAACAAAAACATAGAGTTCTTTTGATTCTTGATTTATGAGAAATCAAGAGAAGGTGCTAGCACACAAATATTCATTTTCAAATCAAGGGTTGTTCGTGTGGACACTTATGGAGGATAAATTCTTTTAGAGATGTCTTAATCCAAACTGCCAAATTAAAAGCTCAAGGTAGGGTGTCACCAGAGTGAACCTCCTCTCTTCCTTTCAAAAATCTTGCCCCTTTTACGTTTATGGTAAGAAAACGAAAACCCTAGATTTAATCAATTAATCAAATTACTTGGATCCAGGTTCAGGTTTGTGATTAAAATTTAATTTTTTTTGCTACATATGGAATCATGAAACCTAACAATAAAAATAAAAGGAGAGAAAATCTCTATTGAGTTTTCTTTGAAGATGAAGTATAGTATATGAACCTATAGATGAAATTGAATATTCTGATAAAGATTTAGTATATAAAGAAAGTTTTGAATATGAAATTGACTATAATGAATTTAATTTATGGACAACTTAAAACTTTATGATGTCAGTAGAAGCTGGACCTACCATAGATGATGATCCTTTTAGATAATGCTCTAGTACATAAGGAATCATTCTAGTATGAGAATCCATCTAAAAGTTGTTTAAAATGGAAACCCTCTAAAGTAGACATTAACTCCACATACATTAAGTCAAGGTTTAATTTCAAATTAGTAGTAGATGTCTCTCAATCCAAGTTGATCACTCAAGTTTCTAGTATAAAGTTAGAAAACATTGGATATGCCCCTTATTAGTATCACCAAAATTAAAAAGATGGTCAAAAGGAGAGTATAAGTACATCCACGTAGGACTTATAGAAGTTGGGTTGGTACCTTTGTTTAAAATTCCAACATATAGTCCTGTGATAGTAGCAATCCTAGACAAAAAGTGGAGAGAATTTAAGGTTCAACTAATATCAAGTGTTCAAACTAACCTAGCAAATGGCCCAGTCTTGTTTTAATCCCATCCAAACTATTTAATGGCCTTCAGTGATAAAGAAATTCCTTAACCTTAAGAATAAAGTCAACCAAAATAAACAAAATGATTTCTAGGCCAAATATTTAGCATATCACACTAAGATAGTGTTCAGGCTTACAAACACTACCAATCTTGGTATGAGGAACATTTCTACGGTAATATAATTGTTTAAAAAAGAGTCAAATAACTATAAGTAATTCCATAGGAAAAAAAATAATCTTTATTGAGTTAAACTGGCTAAAGAGTTGGGTTCTTACAAAACTAGTAGAGTTTTTTTAGGCAAATAGGGTCTTCTCAGATTACCCAAAGAGGAAAAGACATAATCCTTAATCTAGGAGAACCTATGAGAGATTTTACAATCTCTGTTCATGTATTAAGAAGAACTATGTCCTCAATGTCAACCTTACATTTTATTCCATTAGACCAAATTCCAAAGAGATTTGTAGAAATTTCTAGAACACCAATAGAGATTCTTAAAGCATCCTTAGAAATACCCAAATCCTCATTAAAATAAAATGTTAATCAATCATTAAGAACTTAAAGAATAAATGGGAATAAAGAAATTAGCCTACCTATTTATGTAAAAGATAAGGAAAATCAAGAAGAAAGTGTAACGGTGATAAGACATACCATATTAACCCCCTGAAATGGTGAAAAAAATCTAATTAATTACTCAATAAAGATCAATCACTTTTCAGGATGTTTGGAACATGGTTTTAACTATTTAATTGGCATTACATAGTATATGTAGCCTCAATAATGTAAATTTAGGTACTTATATTTCAATAACATCCAAATTTGCTAACTATTATGATTATTCGTTAGATGTATTAATTGATATAAGAGCAACTATTTGTAGTGCAAGGCTAAATGCACTTCTTAATGAATGGTGGCATCCATTGGTTAAGCCTATGGTTTTATGGATGACAGGAGGTGAAGTGAACCTTATAATACATGTTATGCACAAAATCTTCTTGTTATGATTGTTGGAAAGTAATTCATTATTGATAAGATGCTTGCATTCTTGAATTATATGAGAATATAATTCTGGGAAATGCTATATGTTAATTGATATAGAGCAACTATTAGCAGTGCAAGACCAAATGCACTTCTTAATGAATGGTGGCATCCATTAGCTGAGCCCATAGTTTTACATATGATAATAGATGAAGTGAACCTTATAACGTAATATGTATAAAAGGTTTCTATTATCATTGGTGGAAAATAATTAACCATCGATAAGATACTAGCATTCCATAAATTATATGTGAATATATTTTTAAGAAATGCTTTCTTAAAGGGACAAAAAGAAAACCTTGCTTTTATATAAAGATTAAACTTTTATTTCTATTGCAGGTGTACAAATTCCAAACTTAGAAAAACCAAAACTAAAAATAAATTTTAGATTCTACCTAGTGAAAGTTTTTGAATTACCATTGCATGTGAATTGACATACATAGTCCAAGCACAATGTGGTGAGTCAAGGATAGATTGTCTATTTGGAACAACTGAATCAAATCAATTAAAAGAAAGAACTGAAACTTAAGATCTTTTGGGATAACCATATGGAAAGTATGAATACTAGGTCAAATACATTGCACCTCCATCTTCTAAAACCCTTTTAAGAGAAATCATACCTAGAAGTTGGGGAGAAGAATTTGGAGATGAAAATCCAAAGAAGGTGAGTAATACCTTTTAGTATGAAGAATTATATGGCAAAACACAAAGTATAATAGAAAAACCTATTATCGCAAAAGCAAATCTAGGAAAATGAATGTGGAATAAATTCTTAGTCTTAATAAGTTTAATAATGATCCATTAAAGTCATGGGTTCTAAATGATATAAGAGCCAAATTAGAACTGAAAAATCTAGACACTATCATTTGAGTCAATAATATAACATATTATAAAGAGATGACAGAGGAATTTGATAAATAAATTTCTGAATTGCTTAAAAAATCTTTGATTAGAGATAGTGTGAGCCCATATTCTAGTCAAACCTATATGGTTATTCACATGCAAAGCAAGTGTGACGTAAAACATAAACAGTTATAGACTATTGTTAGATAAACCAAGCTACGACATATGATGGCTGTAATATTCCTATAATAAGGGATATAATAGATAGGTTAAGTCTTAAGCAACCTTCCATTTTTTAACTTCAATTTCAAAAGTGGTTATTAGCAAGTAAAAATGGAGGAACACTCAATACCCCTAATAACTTTTATTACACTATAAAGAACATATGAATGGTTGGTTATACCATTTGGATTAAAGCATGCCCTAGAAAATTTTCAATACGAAATGGATAATGTTGTCTAGGAATGAAAAAAAGTTATATGTGGTCTATATAGACAATGTGCTAGTTTTCAGTAATGATGAAGAAGAACATATGAGTCACCTAGAATAAGTGACTAATATCTTTCGAAAAGAGGGTTTAATTCTATCAAAAATAAAGATAGAATGGTTTAAGGAAAAGATAAAATTTTTAGAATAAAAATATTAAAAAGAAAAATTTGGTTGAAAACCATATCTTCAAAAATATATTTTTTTTAATGAATTGGAAAATAGGAATCATGTTCAACAGTAACGGGTTTGAGAATTTGAAAGGAAAAGACTGTGAATTTCTAAAGTTCTTTATAAATATGGATTAGATTGTAAAAATAAGGGTTATTTGCACTGATGATACCCAACTTTTTAACTAAATACCACCAAAGTATCCAACCATTAAAGTGTAACACAAAACTCCATAACCTTTCATTTTATTACCAATAAAGTGCTTAAACCCGATTTCCTATTAAAGATGACCACGTGGCATGCCATATGGCATCTGACATTATGACACATATCACACTACACTGACACGATGCCATATGGTGCTAACATGGCATTTACAAGCCTGACATGTCAGTAAAATAGGACCATCACTAAAAGTGAGATACCATAGTAAGACTAATGCTAAACGGTGGGTACTGTAGATGGTGGGGTATAGTGCATGCCTAAGATTTTAGCAATCGTGACACTATTTAGGCTCAGGGCCTTAGGGAACACACTACTGTATCACAAAGACATAGCGTGGAGATGAGGAGTCCCCGCCCAGGGTAATAATTGGGACAAATTGCTTTGGTGGTATTCGATTCTCTAAAAGAAAGCAAGCACCACAATTAGGAAATTCTAAGAATGGAATACTAACTTCTCTTAGTCTTATGTTCATTTAGTATTACTTTATGAATTATTACTTCATTCTCTAATTACATGCAATTTTATCAAACCCTAATTTGAACATCCATCTAACCTTAAGGCCACTAATCATAACATCACATATAAAAACAACATTCATACAAGGTGTAATGTCCTTAAGTCTAAACTAAATTAATATTATTTAAAAGTTAGCTAATTCTACATTTTATTTATAAGTGAAGTAGGCTAACAAAGGACCTACATTTTTAACAATTTTAGTGAACCTAGGTCTATTTTTTTTAATTTATCTAAGGAAATGGGTTTAAGTCTATAAAATTTTAAAGGAAATGTTGAATTAGTGGGCCTAAGTCTAACTTGATTTTATTTTAAGTGAAATGTGGGCCTAAGTCTATTTATTATAAAAGTAATGAAATTAAATGGGCTGAGCTAAATCTAAATAAATTTTAATTAACTAGAAAATGAGCTTAAAGTCTAAATTAATTTTAAAAGATAAAAAATGTTTTATTGGGCTGGGCTAAATCTAAATTAATTTTATTAATTAAAATGGGCCTAAATCTATTTAGCCTAAAATGGGCCTACATTTGTTTTAATTAAATTAAACCCCTAAAGGCAATTTAAGTCTATTGATTAAGTGGGTTTAGACCTAACATGGGCTTGGGGCCCAAAAGGCATGAAAACCAAAAACAAAATCCAATTCAACAGACATACCAAAAATAAATCAAAACAATAATTTTTACATGATTTTTCTAAGAAAACCTAATTCAATTTCATGTAATCCTAAAATTAATTTACTGCCATCATTGATTTTATTAAGTTTTACTAAGCGAAACCCTAATTACTAAATAATTTTAAGAACACAAAAGCAAATAATTATTATTCCCACTATTGGGCTTATTACAATTCCTACGTGAAGAAAACAAATAGGAAAATATATACAAACCCAATAAATAAAATAAAATAAAAAGCAGAACCCTAAAAACCTACATTAAAATGTTACAGGTTCTAACCCATGGCATTTTATGAATCTTCTGTCTATTCATTTGCCCTCACATAGTCATTCCAATTATACCCATCTCAAGCCAAAATCAAATTAAAACAAAATGCATAAACAAAAGAAACATATTAGTACTGATTAAATAAGAAAATAAGAAAAGAAAGAATTAAATCAAACAAAACAATAAAGAAAGAAAGAAATAAGGGAATAAAGATGAAGAATGATGTGCATATGCTATTTGAATGCCCTTCAGATTGGGATTGTCACCATTTTGAGATTGACTCTATTCTTTTCTTTTTGATTTCATGGACTTAAAAAAACACAACATATTTTTCTTCCTTTTGAAAAGGTTTCATTGAAATCTACAATAGAAAGGTTTTTTTTATGTTAATTTTTCTCTACTTTTTCTCTTAAACTTTTCTTCAAAGCCCTAGCCTCTCCAAAATCTCCTTCTCTCTGTCAGTTTCCTTTTATCCTCAGCTAATAGCTCTCGCATGATCAAAGCACTACTAACCTCTTACGTGATCACAAGAGAGGCAGGATAAAGGAGTTTTATTATTTTCAAAATAAAAAATTAGGATGAAAGGATTTCAGAAATAGAAAATACACGTAATGGACATGTACTGTAAATGAAAAATATAAAAAATAATTTCTTTATTAAAATAAATTAATTTTGGACCAATCAGAAAATACGAAAATACTGAAAAATGACAAAAAATACTTAAAAAATTTGAATGTCTCGTAATAACGATTAGCATTTGGCTAATGTCAATTGGCAATTGGCTAATGCAGATCCACATTTGGCAAATGTCAATTAGCATTTCGCTAATGCCAATTGGCATTAGGCTAATGTTGGTCGACATTAGCTAAATGTTGACTGGCAATGTGCTCAGTGGTCCCAAAAAATTAAAAATTAAAAAAAAAATTCTAGAATCAAGATTTTGCAATTAGGTCCAAAAATACTATAATTTAGTCCTTCAAATCTAAAATTTTAGTACTAGAGATCAATTTCTTGATTAATTTTTCATTATAGGGGCTTTTATCATACTAGACACAATTGCATTACGAAATTGGGTGCTTACAGTTGCCCCACTTTGTCGCAGTTTGCTTGAAAAATTGTGGCAAAGCAATAGAAGTGCATAATTTTAAAGGAAAGAATCAAGATACCTAATTGTATCCTAATTGACAGATTGATGCTTAAATTGCTATGCAATTTTAAGTGAATGTAATGTTTAACAAGTTTTACTATATTCCCTATGGAACGTCTAGTAAACTTTATGCAAATGAATTTTGCTATTTTCCGTAAGGGTCATTTAACGATTTGCAAATATGAAGAAGTGCTATAGTTCTTGTGGAACATCTAACAACAATACCATAACTACTGTATAGTGTCTGGCGAATTGCACTATATTCCCTTTAGGACATTTAGTAATAATGAAATTTTGTTATATTCCCTGTAGGACGTCTAACGATGTACACTATATTCCTTGTGGGATGTCTAGTGAAAATGAGTTTCATTATATTCCCTATGGGACATCTAACAAAATATATGCAATAAATCTTGCTATATTCTCTGTGGGATGTCTAGCAAAAATAAATTTTGCTATATTCCATGCAGGACATCAACATGATTTTTCCAAAAGATGTTGTAACTACAATGTAGCTACTAGCAAAAGTGCAGCTTTTAAATATGCTATAAATCTTGCGGAGCATCTAGCAAATTATGAATTTGGCAACTTATGTAACAATTACTATGCAACATATAACATAGTGAAGGTTATGACTAATGTGCAGTACATAACATAATGATGTGAAATTTTTATCATAGCTACTTTGCAATATATGAGTTTAAAATCCTTTGATTGAGGTGATGCATGTAAAATGCAAAATTGAATTATGTAATTTTGTTCTGTATTCTATACTTGACAGAGAATTTAAAATTATAGATTGATTATGCACATTAATAATTTTGTGAATTATTAATCTAATGAATATATGTCATGATTTAACTATGAATAAATTCCTAATCAAAATGCAGGTATGGACCAAATTATAATAAAAGAACTTGGATCCAAGTGTAAGTAAAGATAGTGGACCAAAGTAAATATTTTCCATTTCATAAATTTCTTTCCTTTTTTGCATATCACCTTCATTTCTTACTCTTTCTTCATTTTCTTTCCTTTTCATTCTTCCTTTGCGTTAATTCTTTTTCTTTTGATTTCTTAATCATTTGATGTTTGATTTGTGATCTGTCAAATCCTATGACTAACCCATGACAGAGACTGCATAGGGGAGCTAAAATTCCAGTAAATCTAGTCATTCAACCCCTTTATTTTCCTCAAAATGATCTTAGACTTCAAGACAGCTCAACCATCCTTCCATTGACTGATTTACACCTCCACAAATGTGGAGATATGGGTAATGAGGTAACATTTCATATTTTTAGTTTATTTCTACAAAATATTACTCATAGATTTAGTGATTAAAATTAATTTCAGAATATATATTAGTATGAAATTCATTCATATTAGAATAGACATGAAAAAAATGCATGAGAACTCAAAATTGGACCCTAAAACATAAAATTTTAGCCTCAGGTATGTTGTATAACTAATCAAACGTGTAAAATTTAGTGTCAAAAGGCCAAATTTGGGTTTTGCAGAGTAAAAATCAATCGACATTAGGCTAATGCTAATCGACATTTGCCTAATGTCAATAGGCATTTCCCTAATGCTAATCGACATTTGGCAAAATGTTGGTCGGCATTTGCCTGATGCTGATCCTAGGCTCTTCATATTATCTAATTTTTTAATTTTTTTAATTTTTTAGCTAACAAGTCAATTAATTAATTAATCTCAATTTATTTGTCTATATGTTTTATTTTCTAAATCCTTGAATTTCATCCCATGGGCAATGAAATTCACAGACTGCTTTCACATTGTTTCATGAGCTATCAAATAATATGACACAACTAATATGGGCCTCTGGGTTCAGACGATTCATTGTTTTGCTTCCATCAACTCGAGGCAAGTCTGATCGCTATTCTTTATTTGCTCTAATTGAGTAATGGATGGATACTACCCATACTTTCCATGCCTGTGTAGGTGAGCTGATTGTTTCTCCTATAAGCTTTTCCACCGTTAGTAGGATTGCCTTTGGGGGTAGTCTTGTTCCTTTTGACATTAACTATTGAAGTCTGCCTAAAGATGCACAGAGTTGGTACGTGCATGATTTGATCAGGTTTTTTCCATCATGGAAGAGCCAAAAAAACGTTCTTCTTTCATCTTTAGTCAAGGGATTCATACGTTTCCCTATTACTACTCCTCATTAGATTGCTCAAAAGGTGAGGTGTTTTCTCCTGATCCTACTAGGCATGACCCTTTTCTATAAGACTAGTTATGAGGTCAACATTGCTTTACTTGGTCCTCTTCGTGACTTAGGTTGAGTTGCTACCCTTAACTGGGGATATGCTACATTATCCTATATTTACTATAGACTGGATACTATCTATAAAGGTGTTGTC
This sequence comes from Mallotus nudiflorus, assembly GCA_947683625.1. Classification (NCBI taxonomy): domain Eukaryota; kingdom Viridiplantae; phylum Streptophyta; class Magnoliopsida; order Malpighiales; family Euphorbiaceae; genus Mallotus; species Mallotus nudiflorus. Next base: position 2,992,856 of record CANTUR010000184.1, read on the forward strand.
ATGATGTGTGGCTTCTGACATGCCTTGCATGTATGTCTTCTGACATGTCTTGCATGTATGTCTTCTTTTCATTACTTGTCACTATCTTTGCTTTCTGTATGACTTACTAATTTATTTTTCTTTTCCATTCAGATCTGGAGTATAAAGATTGGGTTGATTAAGGGCTTTGATGCTATCAGTTTTGATAGGAGTCTCCCTTTAATGTAGAGATGGGGATCCTCCTATTTAGCCAGTGCTAAGAACTCTTTAGACCTATCATGATCAACTGAACACTATCGAGTGGTACCTAGTAAAAAGAAAATTCATTAGTACTTCATCAATTAATGAAACTAAAAAATTAATTAACATGATTTGGTAGATTAATTCTGATTGGTTGGTGGGAGTTAATAATGTCCAAAGTTATGACTTTATGGCTAGTGCAGTACGACTTGAGTCTGTGAGGGTTCTACTCCCTAGATATTGCTGTCAAATGTGGTATTTGGGAGAGCGAGTGTATCGCTGGTCTTCTGAGCCTTCTCAAAGTCATATTCCATCTGGTGTCCCTTCTTATATGTTGCACAGTTCTCATCTGATAGGTTTAGGGTTAACAAAGGCACTACAAGGATATGCTGCCTCAGATTTACTTGAGCGATCTTAACATTATCAGCAGTTCATTCATGAGAGCCTCTTAGAGCATATTCCCATTGACAATGCTAAGGTAATTTCTTATTTTCTCAGCATCTTCCTTTAGAACTTATGAGTCACTTAGTCTTTTTACAGTTTAAGCAAATTCACTCTCTTGTTGATGAGGTGACAGAGGAAGAGATTCTCAAGAGGCTGAGGCTGCTCCTACTATGGAGAGGTCTAAGCCTAAACCTAGCCCTGCACATTATACTCAGCATGTTAGGACTAATTGTGATGGTGCTTTTGCGAGTGTCACTCTTGGTGACATCTCTCTACTATATAGGTCCATGTTCTACTAGGCTCCTACTATTCAAACTCTAGTTGAGTATCATATGCATTTTAGTGATGCTCAGCTTCCTATCTTTTCTTCAGAAATTTTTTCTCATGTGAGTCTTTCTGACTTATTCCCTGTATGATCTATATACTTGGCATTAATATTAGTACAATTTACAAAATAGATTCCTCAGACACAGGTGGAGTATTTGTATGGCCTTACCTCATCTCAATGGTTATTTACTATACAGGTCATCAAAAGTTGGAGGGTAAGTATATACACTGAAGATGTAAGTGTATGCATGTTATGCATGAAGTGCATATGACATGTTATTTCCTATATGTGCAAGGCTATTCTAGCAATTTGGAGCTGGAGAACGAGATGCTTTAGCAACTACTTGCAGGTTTGGGCATCAACCCTTATAGTGATGGGACTTCATCTGTCAGGCCTATAGATACCTTTAATCATGATGATTCTACTAGAGGATGGAGCCCATGGCCTAATTTTAGAGCTAAGGATGACTAATATGGACTATCTTAGTTTTTGACTTCTATTTGTATCAAACTATTTCTACCATACTGTTGTGTTCTGAATCCTATACTATTTATATACACTATATTGAACTGATATCAGACTTGGATAGATGGACTTAAGTAGAGTAAAGGTTTTTTTATTATTTTTTATGTCTTAAATTTTGCCTAAGCTGCCCTTTTGGGTTTTTAACTTAGCAGGCATGCCCTAACTTTTACTTTTTTCAGATTTAGCTGCAGGAGAAGTTAAGCTTACTTGCTGCTCTTGCCAATCCTTTATCCTATCAACCTCACTAGTTGCAATCTTGCCCATTGAAGATGAAAGACAAGCACATCATAGACCAGTGGGTTGATTGGCTAAAGGGGATCATAAATTTTGAGATCATATAGGTCTACCCTTGGCGGAGACTGAAGTTTATAACCATTGAGCTATATGATCACTATGTTCCTATTCTAGGATTATGTTTCTCTTCCTTCTTCACTCCTCTATGCCTTTGTCGCTAGTATGGTCATCCATAATTCATTGTCACTATCTCGACTGATTTTGAAGGTTTTCCCCTGAGATAAGATTTTCTGGATAAGATCAGGAACTTATGGCCTCGTAGGTCTCTTGAAAGGAACATACTTTTGGATGTTGATAAGACCACTGATGACAATTATAAGACTTGGGTTATAATGTAAGCCACTAAGCCCCCAGGATTTTATAGATACAAAAGGACTCAAGCTTTACATGAAGAGTCACAAAAGAAGAAACAAAGGCATAGTTGAAAATAGTCTCATATAGCTTATTAGACTTTCATGTTATGTTTTCCTTTTTAATGCTTATGCATTATAAATAAGATAGCACATGTGATGTCAGAGAAAACTTCTATTTCAATAAGATTCATTAATTAGGGCCAAAATGAATACATTTGCTACATCATATGATATAACCCCTATTATCAGCTAGTCCTTTTAGATTTTCTAACTGAATATTTTTCCCTCATATTTTATTTCCCTAATTTTTGCCTGACTAGCCCTTTGTGAGTTTCTAATCAGCAAGATTAATTTTTTTATTTATTCCCTAATTTTTGCTTGTCAGCCTTTTGCGGGTTTTCTAGACAGCGAGAATTTCCTATCTTTTGCCTGACTAGCATTTGCAGGTTTTTTAGTCAACGGACTTTATTTTCTTTATACTATTTTTATTCATTTTTTACTAGTATTTCTTCAGGCAATCCAGATTAATAGGCCCTATGAACTCGTTCCCTTCAAGATCTAATATCTTAGCAGCTCCTTTAGGTAGAACCGATTTGACTAAATACGGTCCTTCCCAATTTGGTCAAAAGTTTCCTCTTGAATCAAACACCATAGCCCTAGACTACTTTAACACTATGTCACCAGCTTTAATCTTTCTAGGCTTAACCTTCTTGTTGAATGATCTTGCTATCCTTCTCTGATATATCTGAGTGTGGAATAAAGCATCTATCCTTTTCTTGTCCAAAGATACAAAGAGATCATATCTCTTCTGTGCCCATTCACTCTTAGATGTTTTAGCTTCCATGACCACTCTCAAGGACTTAATTTTAGTTTTTATAGGCAAAACTACTTCACAGCTATACACCAATGAGAACGGTGTTTGGCCTATGGCAGTTCTATATGCCCATAAGGTGAAAGGAAGAAATTTAGACCAATCCTTGTAAGTCTTAACCATTTTTAGAGAGGATCTTCTTGACATTTTTATTAGCAACTTCCACTGCTCCATTAGCCTAAGGATGATAGGGTGAAGATTTATGGTGCTCAATCCTATACTTCTATAACAACTCTATTGTTTCTACTTAAAACTAAACCCCATTATCTATCACAATATGATGCGGACCCATATCTGCAAATAAGGTTCTTCTCAATGAACTGTGCCATCTATTTTACTTTCAGAGCATTGAAGGATCTCGCTTCAACCCATCTCAAAAAGTAATAAATCGCCACCACTATGTACTTATGCCCATTTGATGCTATCAGTCGTATCTCTCTTATAATATTAATCCCTCATACTGCAAAGGGCCAAGGAGAAGATAAGCTATTCAGCACCGTAGGAGGAAGGTGGTTAAGATTTCCATAAATTTGGCACTTATGGCACTATTTTACTACTTTGATGGAGTCCTTTTCCAAACTCATCCAATAGTACCCTTGTCTGGCTATCTTCTTTGCTAGGATTATCCCATTCATGTGAGAATCACTAGCCCCTTCATGGATTTCTTTCATCACCTCTTTAGCTTCATCTTTTCAGAGACATCTAAGTTGCATTCCATTTAGTATTCTTTTATATAATACTCCATTATGACTTGCATAATTTCATGCAAAGAATAGGAAGAGCATATCTCTCCATTAAGGTCACTTCATCTGGATACTTTCCTTCTTCAATGAACCCCTGAACGTTATAAAATCAAGGCTTTTCTTTAGGCCCAATTTGAATATTCATAATCTACTCACCCCCATAACACTGAGTTCTTGACTTCATGATTACTAAAGGTTTTATAGCCAATTTAGTCATACTATCCCACTTAATGAAGTTCTTTATGCTTTCAAATAGTAGACATAAGGATTCAAATTTTCCACTTTTACTTCCCATTCTTCATTAGCCTGACTGATGACCAATATTGAATCTCCATATACCAATAACTCTTTTGCTTCAGTTGTCATGGCTGCCTCTACTCCATAGATACATGCTTTGTATTTAGCCATGTTATTTATGACCTTAAAATCTAACATTTTGGCCATTGGTATGGTTTCTCCTTCTGGCATAACAAGACTCACTCCTAATCCAGCTCCTTTATTATTTACAACTCCATCAAAATAAAGCTTCCACTCCCAATGTTCTATAACTGCTAAGTTCTTATATGGAAACTCTAAATTCCATTATTCATCACCTTTTACTGCATTTTGAGCTAGGAATTCCACTACTGCACTTCCTTTGATTACCTTTGTAGTAATGTACTATATGTCAAATTTAGTTAGGAGTCAAGACATTTTTCTAGTTAAAGCAGATGCTTGAAACAAATACCATAAAGGATCTATTTTTAAAATAGCCTAAACCTGATAGGACTAAAAGTAATGTCTCAATTTTCTTATTGCCCAAACCATTATTAAACATATCTTCTCTACCATATCATACTTTTCTTTATATGGTAGAAACTTTTTACTGAGGTAATACATTACATGCTCTACTCCATCCATTCCCTCTTGTGCTAACATTGCCCCCATTGCGTTCTCTTCTAAATCCAAATATAGGATCAACAACTTACCTTGTCTTGGTGGTTTCAGTACTAGTGGATTGGCGAGGTATTATTTAATCGTATTAAAGGCCTTCTGACAATCATCATTCCATTTAATCGGCTGATCTTTCCTTAAGGGCTTAAAGATAGGGTCACAAATATTAGTAAGTTTTGCAATGAACCTACTAATATACTGTAACCTGCCAAGGAATCCTCTCACTTATTTCTCTGTATTTAGTGTTGGCATTTCCTAGATAGCTTTCACCTTATCTGGATCCACTTTAATTCCTCTGCTACTCACTATATATCCTAGCAACTTTCCTGAAGTTACTCCAAAAATGCACTTCTTTGGGTTAAGCCTCAGATTGTACCTCTCAATTCAAGCCAGGAACTTGTCTAGAGCTTCAAAGTGTCCTTATTTTGTTTCTAACTTGACCATCATGTCATCCACGTATACTTCCACCTCCTTATGCAGCATGTCATGGAAAAGAGCAATAGCTGCCCTTTGATAAGTTGCTCCTACATTCTTTAGTCTGAAAGGCATCACTGTATAGCAATAGGTCCCTTACTCTATGATTAAAGCTATCTTGATCTTGTCCATGATTGCCATCATTATCTGGTTGTACCCGAAGAATCCATCCATAAAAGAATACATTGCACTCATCGCCACACTATCCATTATTACGTCAATAATGGGAAGTTATATTTTGGACATGCTTTATTTAAATCCCTAAAGTCTACACACATTCACACTTTACCATATTTCTTGGGAACTAGTACTATGTTTGCTAGCCATTTAAGGTAATCTACTATCTCTAAAAAGTTGGCCTGAATTTGTTTAGCAATTTCTTCTTTTATCTTTTCAATCAATTTTGGTCTCGGCCTACGTAATTTCTATTTAACTAGTTTTATTTCTGGATGAGTTGGAATGTGATGCTCTGCAATGTCCCTATTTAAACCTGGCATGTCTTTGTAAGTCCAAGCAAATACTACCTTTCTTTTTATTAGTATTTTCTTAAAATGGTCCCTCTCTTTAAGAGTTACATCATGTGATATAGAAATGTTCTTTGGATTATCATTTATGCCCATGTTAAATGAATCAAGTTGAATTGAATTAATGTCAAACATGCATGAACGATCAAAATTATAATCAACATAACTATTAAGATGCACATCACATAAGTAAGCAAAACTAACATTCATATCATTGACCATGGGAAAAACAACATCTTTGTCCTTATAAAGACCAGACATTATTATATTAGTTTCTTCATAAAAAAACATTAGTAAAACTATCAATAATAATGGTGGCTAAATCCTGGGGTAGCTCTTCTTTAGGTGGTAGACACAGTAGCTCCTCAACAATAATATCACCCATCCTCTTAGTTGCTTGCTTTATAACTTCCTCATTATTGCCTACTACTAGATTCTCCATAATTTGTTCTTTAAAGAATTTAAATCCAAGGATGTCCTTTCCAGCCACATTGATAGATTCCTTGGTGCCCATATAGTATTTCCTGCTCTGGCTTAATGAAGTTCTCGCTCAATGACCTAATTCTTCCCAAGGATTTATTTCTTTTTGCCTTCTCCTTCTTTTGTGCCCTTCTACTAGTCGGTCCTATCTCAGTGCATCCCAATCCTTTTGTTTCATCCTAGGTCTTAAAATCTAGGAGCTTAGGACTTCCTTACTCATTCTTTCCTAGCCCTCGTCCGGGTTGATAATTCATGCTCTCCATCATTTTTGCAACTCTAAAATCCATTTCTGTCCCATCAAATATTCCAGTAACTTGGAAACAAAGTGGAACACATACTTGCTTGTGCTTTTCCAGTATGGCTACACAACTGCATTAGTTCCAGCTTTTATAGTCATAACATCTTCTTCATGAGGAACTTTTATCTTCTGGTGCACAGTCGAGGGTATTCCTCCCAGAACATGGAACCATAGCCTACCCAATAGCAAAGTGTATGTGATAGGAATGTCTAATATAGTAAACTCCATAATTGACTCCAAAGGTCTTATTTTAACCAAGGCTTGGAATGTTCCCTCTACATTCTCGATGTTGTCATCATAGGCCCTGATTGTAAGGTTTGAATTTGTCAGGTCATAAGCTTTCAAAGCTAAATTAGGCAGAATCTTTAATGGACACACATTGATAGTAGAACCATCATTGACCATCATAAAGTTGGTTCTTTTCCCTTTTACTTCAGTTGGGATAAATAGTGCCTTATTATGATTTCTTCCCTCCAAAGGTAGATCAACATCTGAGAATATTATTAGCCCATGCTTCTTTTCTATAACCTTTGCTACTATGGCCTCAAGTGTATCTGCCATTCTAATATTCATATTTGACAAAGATTTAATGAGTTCTCTTTTATGGCTACCTAAATGCATCAACAGTTCCCAAATGCTCACATTCGCCTTAGCTTTTT